>JAVLUX010000015.1:23697500-24297500 GCA_032164185.1 Moxostoma hubbsi
ATTCGTTCTGCAATAATTCAAGTAGTAAAAATACTATAAATGTTTTGCAAAGTTTTGCTTAGCTGGCCATATATACATTGAGATACATGTTAAATCCTGAACACACAAACTGAAACTGGCAGTTATAACAGACTACACTGGGTGGCGCTGTTGAGTGTGGACACAAGTTGATCACATTTGATGAGCAAACTGTTCTTTCAGTGTGTTTAGATGGACACCAGAAAAGCGAGTTATTGTGAGAATGTGGCTTACTGTGAGGAAGCTGGGTCCCTCTCCGTACACTTTACTCTCGTATACATGCAGCTCGACACAAAGCACCGTCCCTGAAACAGCCTAATCCCGTGACACTTCTGTAAACAACAAACATGGCATACGAAAAAGACTATGCTAGGGGAGGTAAGGGACATTCCATCATTTAAACTGGTGTGTATAAATAAGTATAGTTTACCGAGCATGTGGATATGCTTGTTTTCGCAACAAAAACATGAGATGCAATATAAACAAAACTATTATTTGTTGAGTGTTTACATTCGTCCTGTATGTTAATTGCATTAAAGGGTTACTTCAGGATTTAGCATTAAGCTTTGTATCAGTAGAAAACCAGTAGTATTTTCTAATTACCGGGCTCCCCCCACTCATATCCCCCTGAGACAGAGATTTATTTATTTTTAGTCTGGAAAAAATCCTCGGGTGACGCAAAAATCGTCATTTTGCGTCATCGGAGGATTTTTGGTCCAGACGCTTAAAACTACAGCCAGTATTCCGCATATTTTCACCACGCCCATATGGGGCGGGATCTCACTCACAGAATGTGAAGATAGTGTCAGCCATCTTTCTGTAGAAGCTAAGAAAACAGGCTCTTGCTCTGTGTAGAAAGTTTGTATACAAGTAGACTAATCACTATTGCGGAAGTTAGTTTTGAAGTTGAAATGGCAGAAGGGGATTACGAAGATCTGTTGCGAGAATCTGATGCTCGCGCTACCCGTACGTGCCGCAATACAGCGATGAACAGAGGCTGGAGCAGCTGCTGTAGCAGGGGAGCAAAACTTGCTTGGCAGGCAGGAGGAAGAGAGTGTTAAATTATATTCAGACTCGAGTTGGGGCGGACTGGTGGTGTCAGTGCTCTCGCTGTGCGCCTATGGAAACAGATAGAGAGTCCTATTGCTGTCGCGAATTTCAGCGATACTGGACGAGATCGCTGAATCCGCTGATGAAACTGCACTGATAACATGAGCATGTATAACTGAGCACCCAAGTTTTGTATCACACATGGACAGGGGAGTCCTGGAAACTTATTTTAGGATCCCGAAGATAAATTGGAAACGCCAGCCGAAGCCCGCAGGGACAAACGGACGGATTAGTGTAAAGTGAGTATTTTGTTTGTTTTTCTTTTTTGTTACTAAGACGTCATGTACAGAGTTTGGACACATGGAATTATAATGTTCTTCCCGCGTAGTCAGTCAATTTATCAACTAACTCATGATTTATAGAGTCACGATGTATCAAAGCAAGAATAGTTGTATCATATTTTCAGATACTGCCGCCTGTAACCGGTAGGCGTTGTTTGGGAGTGGCCTCGTAAGGGCAGCAAAGCAAGTGCATTTTGGGAGTTGTTGTCTTTCAGCCACATGTGTAAAAAATACATTTTCTGCCTTTTCTCTGTCTAGAATGCTTCAAATTCAAAAATAATTTCACATTTATACTATATAAACGACCAATTTTAAATACACATTCATCTTCCCAGAGGTGAAGTAACCCTTTAATCTACTTCATTAGCGGTTTCTTTTTCTTCGCTTTGCATAAGCTTCAATGCTTTCATTCTATTCTTTTTTGTTTTCACGCATTGCTTGTTTAAATATTTTCAACAACAAAACACAGGACATAATGTACGTTTGTTTTGGATATAATTAGAAGGTTGTTTTTTTATTTTTTATGGTGATGCAATCTTTATGACTAAAATCTATTTTGCAATGTTTCTTTCTCATTAATTTCTACCTTCATTTAAATAATAGAATATTAGAATATACATTTTTTATTAGTTTAAATACCAATACCAAATTGTTGATGAATGCCCAATCCCTAATTTACACCAGGTAAATGATAAAATATAAGTCATCAGCTAATTAAATATTCTAAAAAAGAAACAGTATTACAGCTTCTACATTATTTACTGCATAATGGCATTTAATTTAGTTTATTTTTTTTGTGAGAATTTAAGTGAAATCATAGGAATACATTTGAGTCTTTAGTTTGAACATATAATACATGCACATATTATAAGACAGCTTTTAAAAACGGACTGGATTTATATTTGCAGTACCAAGGGTTGATGAAAAGCTACCATTTATTTTTAAGTTCATAATTTTCAGGGGGGGTGGGGGCAGCTCCACATCCAATGCCAGTGTTTTCCAGTTGTTTAATGCCACCAACGTGCTAGATTAAGCAGCTGCTGCAGCCACTGTGGAAAAATTACAAAAAGCTCTCATCTCATTAGTCAGTCAGTATTCATCGGAGGGGGAAAAAATTTAAGCGGTGTACACTTTATTCTCATATATGTGCAGCTCGTCAGAAAGCAGCGTCCCCGCAGCAATGTAGTCCCTGCAACGCTTCTGTAAATAACAAACATGGCATCCGAGAAAGACTATGCTAGGTAAGGGACATTCCGTCGTTTAAACTGGTGTGTGTAAATGAGTATAGTTTACTGAGCACGTGGATATGCTTGTTTTTCTAAACAAAAACGTGACATGAGATACAGTATAACATGACAACTATTATGTGGCGAGTGTTTATAGTCATCCTGTACGTTAACTACATCAGTCTACTTTAGCGGTATCTTTTTCTTCACTTTGCATGAGCTTAAATGCTTTCTATTCTTTTTTTGTTTTCCTGCATTGCTTGTTTAAATATTAAAAAAAAAAAACACGACATTATGTAAACTAATTAGAAGCATGTTTTTTTTTTTTTTTTTTATGGTGACGCAAACTTTGACAAATTATTTTACAACGTCTCTTTCTCATTAATTACCTTAATTTAAATAATAGAATATAAGTTTTTTTTTTTTTTAGCTTAAATAGTCTAATACCAAATTATTGATGAATGCCCATTCCTACTTTACATCGTATTTGAATGTACCTCTAAACGCCTTCCCCTGCAGTATGGCCAGTGTCTGAATGTTTGCAAGCAGTATGTGGTTGCTCAGCTGTTTCGAACTTCTCTTTGGCTCTGAGCAAAGAACGAAGGAGCACTTCGCCATGAGTGTGCTGGTGCCTTCATCGTTCAAAATAGCCTTGGTGGAGGATTCCACTGCAAGAATCACTGGCCTTTTAATGCAGTGTTTCTTTTACTTTTTTCTTTTTTTGTGATTTTTCTCCCCAATTTGGAGTGCCAAATTCCCAATATGCTCTAAATCATGATGCTGGCGTAGTGGCTCGCCTCAATCCGGGTGGCAGAGGACGAATCTCATACTTGCCTCTGCGTCTGAGGCCATCAATTGGCACATCACGTGGCTTGTTGAGGGCATTACTGCGGAGACATAGTGCGTATGGATGCTTCATGCTATTCTCCGCGGCTAACACGCATAACTCACCCCACTGTAGTGCAACCATGTGACTCTACCCTCCCTAGCAACCGGGCCAATTTGGTTGTTTAGGAGACCTGGCTGGAGTCACACAGCATTCCCTGTATTCGAACTCATGACATTTTTCTCATCCTGTACATTTCTTTTCCCCATTCTTCATACTCCGGCTGAAACACTCTGATTTACCTCCTGTCTCTTTAAAGCCCCCCTTTTTTAAATGCCCAGTGTGCTCTGATTTGTCAGCTGGTCCAGTCTATTATGATTGGTCAACTGCATAAAACGTGTTGGAAATGTAATGCCTCTTACCATAACAGAGTTTTAGCTCCCAAAGCTTCTTGAGCAGCTCTGTAAATTCTATTGTAACTATGGTAACAGTGGTGTCGGTTTTTGCCGTACCAGCTCTAGCCCGAGTCCGATAATGAAAGTTTGGAAGAAAAAGCTGATCAACCCCAACCAACTTCGCAAGCACAACATGAGCAGGACATTTCACAGTGGTAAGTTTTAATTTTGTAGATTTCTTACAAGTACACTGATGATTATTGTGAACCTAAAAAGCTTAAAGTAAAAGACACCTAGTGCATATAAGTTTGTCAGCATTTGCTGGAATGGGTGCAGCTTAACCTTTTACACCAAGCTATGAACTGAGAACAAAGGCTTACTCCCTCATTACCGTGTGTATTGGGGAGTTTGTGAGACTTAAGTTTACTTATTAAGTTAGCTGTGGACTATTGTGGATAGCAGTTATAACATCTAATTATATAAGACTCTTGAAATCTGCCATTTTGTTACAGTTTTAGGTAAAAGCCGACCCACAGCTGAATAGTTAGCCCTTACAAAAACAATAACATTACATAGCAGGTTAACCGAGCACTGCAGTGGATTGCAGATATAAAATGACCATTTATAAAAAATAAATCCATCTCCCCTTGATCACTATTCATGATAGTAATAACGATAAAGAATCTGCATAATTCTACACAAGTGTAGGTAAAAGTGGGCCCGCAGCTGATTATCAAATCTATTTCAACACATTAACATTAGCTAGCAGATTAGTAGAGGCCTACAACCATCTACTGGGTGTACACTGCAGCTACAACACAAAACTCTGCATTTGAACTCTCGGTAGCAGATAAATCCACAAATAATCAAGTATACTTACAGATTGTAATTCTGAAACACCAGATTGTCTCAACAAAGTGGTAATTACACCATCTTTCTGGAGTAACTATCTTGAAAATCCAGAATTGGTTGAAGTTGTAATGCTAAATAGTTCAAATACATTTTAACCACTGATTCTTCAATTTGTACGCCTTTGGAAGTCCAAACAAAGAGGTTCTGCTTTCTCAGTGAAGAAAACAGCATCTTCTTGACAACACTAACCCAACTCATCCTGGCCTCTGCTTTAACTACGTTTGTTTGAGGGCGGGCCAAAGTAGTTCTTAGGCGGGCATTATGAAAATGTTACATAGTAACATTAGATGCTTTACGGAAGAAAAGGCTGCAGTCAGGACTTTTATCAAAATCCACTCTTTCAAAACTCCAGACATTATGGAACATATCTTTATTACTCATTATCTTCATAATTGCAACTTTTGAATGCGCATGATCTCTGATTCTTCAGACGCCACTATTTAAAAACCATCATTCGCCTGTAATGGATATCATGACATGGGCTCGGAAATACTTCAGTAAACCTTTGTCACTCAACACCATTCGCCGCTGCATCCACAGATTCAAGTAAAGGCTTTACTCTGCGAAGCAGAAGTGATACTTAAACACTGCCTAGAAGCCCCACTTATTCCTGGGTTGGTCTCATTTGAGATGGAAAGTAGAACATTGGAATAGTGTTTTGTGGTCCAACGAGTCTACATTTCAAATAGTTTTTTGGAAAAAATATCCATTGTGTTCACTGGCCCGAAGAGAAAAAGGACAATCCAAGCTGTTATCAGTGTCAGGTCCAAAAGCCAGTGTCTGTCATGGTATGGAGGAGTGTCAGTACCCATGGCATGGGTTACTTGCATAGCTGTGTAGTCACCATTAATACAGAAATGTATGTACAATTTTTGAAGCAATAAAGTCAGAAAAGACAAAAAGTGCAAAGAAAACAGCATGCTGTTTCTCCCAGATGCATCTGAAATTGAATCTAAGCACAAACAGAAAATTGAGTAGAACTGTCTGTTATTTTAGTGGATTACCTGTATTAACCTGAGCTTCAGTTGTTCATGCTTGTCATAAGTGTCCCTTCATTTTGGTATCAAACACACTGAAGAAGATCCACAAAGTTTTCTTGTTTGTGTATATATATATCCGCAAATTTTCCGATCTGAAATTTTTTTTCTTGTGAAGCCGCACGTAACCAGCAAAGTTTAAACTCTTGTTTTAGCGCAGCGGTTGATTAACAAGTGAGTGGTGGCACTTCCCTGATGCATTTATGATGGATTAGCGTTTACACCACAAATGCAATACTGTCGCATGCATTTTTGACCACATTTGTATGTGGTTTTTGTGATTGAAAATGTATTAGACCCCATTAAGACCCGTATTTAACATATTAATACCAGGTGTAAATGGGGTATTAAAGAAAGAAAAGGAGGGGTAAATCGAAATGTATTTCCTGATAATCTATTTTATGCCACAATTTTTAATTGTTGAACACAGAATATTCCTTTAACATCTAGCCTCTGTGATTGCAGCAATGCATACAGTTTTTCACTTTGAATGTTCTTCCAGTTATCATACAGCCTTATAACAGTGAGCAATGTGTAATTTTTATAACATGGTAAAAAATAGTGGTCTCACGGTAAGGATTTGGCTGAGAAAAAACATTAGTAATAGTTCTGCTATGTTGTTATAACATGCAGTTGGACTCTTAGCGTATATTATGATATTGTGATGACATCATTTTCATTTTTGGGTGAACTATTCCTTTAAGTAATCAATGCTTGAAGTTTTTCAGGTAGACCTATCTAACAGCAGTATCAAGTATTTAAGTAAACGTTCAGAAATTGAAAAGTGATGCAATGTAAAATAAAACCAATTAAATTACTGCTGCTGTTTATATTGTATTGCATTAATACTTTTAAAACTACCAAAGTTTTACAGCCATGGGCAGTTAGTGTGTTTTTGTTTTTTATCTGAATATATTTACTAAGTATGGGGTAAAGTATTTTATAGTTTCTCAAAATTCAATCCAATCTTTGTTGTGAAGAAGGGCTGGACCTTTAGAATTGTAGTGTGGTACTTCATTTTGAACAGGAAATGGGCCTATAGAGAATGATGGTGTGTCTCAGGGGATTTAAAACAACAGACATAAGCCAAGTTCTTTGTGATATTTTTTTTAAAACTACCTAATCAGTAGGATGATAAACTCATGAGGGAACTTTTAAGAATATCACAATGACTGACTCACCAGTCATCAACAATATGGTGTTTGTATCTTAATTTTCCTTTTCTCTCTTTTTTTTTTTAGATGGCAAAACCGAATTGTGGGCCAGCAGCTGGAGCAAGGCAGGCCATACCTAACGAGGTTTATGCCATTGTATTATGCTGAAAGGGTTACTTTACCACAGAACTGGAAAAATTAGTGGTTATTGAATTTGATGGTCACTGACTTTTAAGAAAATATATTTAATCCTTTATGCTTTTATCCCTTTTATTGGAGTTGACTGAGTGGCCATTTTAGACTTTTAAACACCATGCATAAAGCAACTTAAAGCAAAAGTGAGGTTGGATGTTTAAAGGACTTCATTTCCTGGAAAAAGTATCCCAATAGTCAAGTGACACCACCCCCACCCCCCCTTTTTAAGATGGTGTGATTTAGTTTTTTTTTTCATCTCTTAATCAAATTCAGTTTGTAGTAACATACACATTTTTAATTTTAGATTAAAAAAAGAAGCTGAATTTTGTTTTGTCAAGATGGCATACTCAATGGATTTTGCTCAAGAGATAATCGCAGGAGATGCCTTCATCTGCACAGAGTGTGGCGAAGGTTTTAGGCAGTACAAAAAACTAATTGAACACATGGCCATTCATGGACTTGCTGGCTTGTTTTTCCCTGATGTTTTAAACAGTAGTAGTAATGATAGTAGTATCAACACATCCATTGAGTTTGCTCTCCACGAAAACGGAACACTCACTGTTGTTGATCGATCTGTGTTGTCTAAATTTTCTTTCTTATTTGGAAAACCTTCATCCAAGTCATCATGGTGCCAAACCCCTAATCAAGGTGCCTTGACTTCTAAAATGGCAGAGAAAGAGTGTAACCAGTTTAGATGTGAAAGATGTGGGCAAGTGTTCAGAAACCAAAAGACCTTACAACTGCATCAGCAATACCGTGCGCTTGAGCAGGGGTTCAAATGCACCCTGTGCTGCAAAGTGTTTCATGACCGGGAGAGCCTGCAAAGCCACCTTCAAAACCATGCTCATGAACGGTTTTATAGTTGTGGATACTGTGGAAAACGATTTCTAAGAAAGGAGACCTTATTGTCACACCAAAAACAGGGGCATGGATCTCTTGGTCCCAAAGCTTTGATAGAGGAAGATCAAGAAAATAGAATAGATAGGTCTTATCCTTGCAAAATCTGCAGTTTGCGTTTCTTTTGGTTATCTGACTTGCAGAGCCATCTAAAGAGTCATTCTCTTGTCAGCCCAAATGATGCCATACGAGGACAGAAAGTACTAGGGGATGAAGAAAGTAAGACCAATGGTAATGATTCACTTGATCAGCCATATCGTTGTGGCTTGTGTGGAGATGATTTCAACCAAAAGTCAGAATTAAAAGACCATCATGCATCTCAGCATCCAGATACGGATGAAGTTCAGGACACTTCAGATTCACCAGCTAATATTAAACGGCAGTCTTTTGGCCACTCTGGTAAAATGCATCAAATGGTTGCAAAACCCCAAATAAGACAATTCAATCCACCAAGATCTAGGATAAGAGTTAAACCTAGAGGAGCTAACCGATTACATTTTGGTGGTAAACTATACTCCTGCAAACAGTGCCATTGTACATTTATGCACTCAAGCAGTCTCTCTCGTCATATGCGTTACCATAAGGGTACTCTGCACGCTTGCGTTTATTGTGGGAAACGCTTTCCTCAAAGATGTGATCTCACAAGGCATGTGGCCATTCACCACAGTTCAGCGCTACTACTAAGAGCTCATGGGACATCAAAGACAGAAAGCGAGGATGAAAGCTGTAAACAGGAACCTGTGAAATCATCACAAACAAAAGGTGACAAGGATAATGAACAAGAGACTCTTGAAGAAGAAACTCTGTCATATTCTTCTTTGATGAAAAAAATGCATTTGCCATATGATGAGCTGTCATTAGATTCTGAAGAGAGGAGAACTTTCAACCCAAAGATGAGCTACAAATGCAAAGAATGTTGTCGAGTATTTGGATTGCTCAGTGTTTATCAGCGACATGTAAATTTCCACAAGCGAGATCCCAGCAAAATCTTGCTCAGTTGCCCTTGCTGCCCATGCCGCTTCACATTCCGCTCTGCTTTGGATCGCCATCTTGAGCAACAGCATAATGATGGCTCCGTGAAGGGTGGTACAAAATCTCCTGAGACTAATTCTGTTGATTCCAAAATTCAACACGAGGTAGTTGACGCTGAAAACGTTAATGCAAATGCAGATGATGCGGATGTTGAAAGGTTATCTGAAGGATTTATTTAATGCTGAATGTACTTAAAAGATATCTCAACATCAAAATGCTCATATTTGAGTAATAGTTAAATTATGTCCAGTTGCATGATTCCCTCTATTGTTTGTGATATACTTCTGTATCTTTTAGGTTCTCTTGAGGTTCCTCCTTTTTATCTGTTACACTTGTGTATCAAATATTTTATTTCCTCAATGTGTTTAGCTTTTTCCCATTTTCAAATTCCCATTTTTTTTCTATTTAAAAAAGGAAATGTAACTTGTGTGCAGACACAAACTAAAATAACCTTTAATGGGGGCCTCTCTCATGAGCAGAATTTTTAAAATGACAAACACTAATGATGAAAATTTAGAACAAAGCAATCAGTTGCAAACTTTCTTTGCTAAAAATGGTTCCAAGAGCACATTTTACTGCTTCAGTAAGGGAGATAATGTATATTTTATATATACCTTCGTAACAAACTGTTTTACTGAATGACTTTTTTTCTCACAAATTATAACCCTTTTTCTTTCTTTTTTTTTTACAAAGTTGTAATTGTTTTTGAACTAGTGGTGATGCAAATTTAAATATTTTGACCATTTTCTGACATCAGTAAAAAGATTTTGTACAAGTCTACTTTAATTTGATTAAATAAACATGATTGTTTTTGTTGAGGCCTTGCACTTATTGAATTTCTTATTAATGCCTCAAAGCTGTAAAGATTGTATTATTTTGCAATACATGGAATAAATTTAGGTCACTGACTTTGGTTAATCTAAAAAGCTGGGAAAAAATGTGGTTCAAATAAAGACACATGTAACTAGGAATAGCTTAAAAGTTGTATTAATTAGATAATTTCACTTAATTAAAAAGGGCAACACAGTTGAGTAATATTTTATTGTTTTTATGGGGATTCTGCTTATGTATGCACATCATATTTTGTTAATTTATACAACATAAACTGTTAAATACATTCAATACATTCTCGATGGCTGTTTCTCAATGTGCGTTCTTGTGTTCTTAAGTTGTCATGAGCCCATTCAGTCATCATCCATTGCTGAAAATCATTGTAATACTCAAGAACGAAAGTACTGAAACTGTATAGAATTACCTGGATGTGTTCTTGATAAGGCAGAATATTGAGGATTCATTGGATGATGACTTGTGGGCAACAACCCATATGAAGTCCAAGAAGTCATAGCAATAAGTTTGCAAACAATGGATATCGCTGTGTTTGCCTTCAGGAGTTTCCCGCTGTTAGCTTGTGAAAGTCTCATGGCTTGTGAGAGTCGTCATACTCCAACAACATTCGAAACAAATGTTAACAGACTTTATTCATTTCATGTGTCGTCTGTAAAACCTCACAGCATTACATGTACACAGCACATGGCACAGCTCGCAATAGAGGTATTTACATCCTACTGTCATTTCAAGTTCTTTGCATTTTTAGCATTGAAAAACATCTGATATTTGGCCTGAGCAAGAACACATCTGGGTAATTTAATGCATTCGCATTCTTGAATATAGGAATTAAACTTTGGCAGTGGATGATGACGTTGAATTTGTCCATGAGAATGTAAGAACACTTAAGAACGCACATTGAGAAACAGCCATTGTGTTGTCAGTTTTGGCTAAGTTGGTAACTTAAATGTAAAAAGCTCTATCGATGGTATGTAATCTATGCTGTTGATTACAGCAAAAATAATAATAACATGCCCCTCAGTTCATAAAAAAAAAAAAAAGTTATTTCACAAAAAAGCCAAATTTTGAACCCCACTGAACACCTTTGGGATGAATTTGAATGCCAACAGCGAGCAAGGCCCCATTAACCAACATCGTTGTCTGGCCTGATGAATGTACTTGTGTCTAATTTAACATTTACAGTAAATTCTCAAGCATAAATTACATTCGCTATATGATGTTGGGGGATAAGGCCTGCTCGCTGTCAGAGTTCCAGTTTATCCAGAAGGTGTTTAGTAGAGGTTTTGGTCTTGGTTTTGTGGAGGCCAGTTAAGTTCTTCCACACCAAGTTCAATAAACCATTTCTTCATGGCCCTCAATATATGCATGTGGGTACTCTATTCTGGAACAGAATAGGCCCTTCCCAATCCATTGCAACAAAGTTGTAAGCACAGAATTCCCTAGAATGTCACTGTAAGGTTTTAATATTAAGATATGTTTTTCTGGAATTGCCAAAGTCATTCATTAAAAGTGGGTGACCACATACTGTTAGCCATATAATGTATGTGTACTTAAATGCACTTACTATGGATGTCTATGTGGCTGTCGTTGAAGAGGGTGGAAAATAGATGTGAAGCTCATATCTTTGTTAAACCACTTGCATGAATTATTCAGCAAAATATATACAGTATTATATGGTTTATAAAGTTGCCATTTTTTTTTTCCAAGACAGATATACATTGATCAGCCACAACATTAAAACCACCTGTCTAATATTGTGTAGGGCCGCCAAAACGGCGCCAACCGGCATATCAGATTAGCGTTTTGAGATGCTGTTCTTCTCACCACAATTGTTCAGAGCAGTTATCTGAGTTACCATAGACTTTGTCAGTTCAAACCAGTCTGGCCATTATCTGTTGATCTCTCATCAACCAGGCATTTTTGTCCACAGAACTGCCGCTCACTGGATGTTTTTTTGTTTTTGGCACCATTCGGTGTAAATTCTAGAGACGTTGTGTGTGAAAATCCCATGAGATCAGCAGTTACAGAAACACTCAAACCAGCCACAATTGAACTGACAAAGTCTACGGTAACTCAGATAACTGCTCTGTTCAATTGCGGTGCAAAGAATAGCATCTCAGAATGCTATTCTGAGACGCAGGTTGGCACTGTTATGGTGGCACTAGGGGGACCTACACAAAGTTAGACAGGTGGTTTTAATGTTGTTGCTGATCGGTGTACTTCATACTATGCATTATAGATGTTTTTCCCCATGGGTGAAGTTTGATCTATTAAAAAGTGCTCTCATGGATAGTTACATCACATCCCTTTTTTGTATCCTTGCATGAAGATCATGTGAAAGTTATTAGGTTTACAAGCTATACATGGTCTTGACATGATAAAATTGGATTATAACTTTGCACAGAGAAGGTGGATAAGCCATGCCAGTCTCATGCTTACATGGCTGATGTTTAAGAGGTATGGTTATTCTTTATGGTATCTTATCTTCCCACACGCAGAAATTCTAAAATGGTCTGGATAATATTATTTCACCCTAGACTTGATATTTGGTTACACAGCCTTTGGAGAACATAAATATAATGTTGTCCAAACCACTCATCTTTTGTGAGCTGCTCCTGTTCTCGTCAGATTTGAAAAGAGCATTTTTCCATCTGTTGTTTAAAGATCTTTCTGTTAGTATTGCATGGCATTAGATCTGGATTCATTTCTGGCTACTTTAAAACAGTCCTGTGTTTTGCCCGCCCTCCGCCCTGCCACAGGGCTATTGTTTTGGTTTTTGTTATTCACATTTTATTTCTGTAAACAAATAGTTGTTGGAATTTACAGCTCTTATATGATTTTATCCTTCCACAGGAATTTATCCAAAATAAATATTTTGGATTGTTTCTGAATGTTTTGGTAAGCTCCAGCTAGACTTTTTGTGTGTCTCTCTGAGGACTGGAGTCTTTGTTGGTCTCCTAATATAGATTCCTCTTTTGTTGAGTAGATGACAGATGATGCAAGTTGAAATTGTGAAACCACTGAAACCTCTGGCACAGGGTGTCTTGAATCGGTGCATGGATCACCACATTTTGGAGTCCAATGAAATGTGCATCAAAAAGCTGTATTGACACTAAATGCCAGGGGTCTTCCAGCAAGACTATAATCCTAAACACTTATTTACTGGGTGAAATTATTGAGCTCCATGAATACAGATACAGTGTAAAAATGAAAAGATACTCAAGGTACCATTTGGGGATCCTCAGCTGCCACACTGGCAGAATCCTCTGTAGATCTTTCTCAAATATATACTCAAGAAACTTTGAGATATACTTCAAGAGTCTTGAAGCTGCCCCGTTATGATGGGGTTATTAAAGGAAAGCGGACAGTTCTTGCAGAAATTTAGTACGTTTCTCAGAGTACTTAAAAGGGTTTTTGGAGGGATCTCCAGGGGGTTCCACCGGTCTGGCAGCTGAGGAACACCAAATGGTCCCTCAAGTGTCTTAATTTTTACAGTAAACATTTAAAGGCATTAAATAAAATCCCCAGGAATTCTTGAAAATAAAACACCAAACTGTTCAGAAGTGGCAAGCAATAAATCCAAATGTATATCCCCTTGAATACCAATGGAGAGATTTGAAAACAACAGTTTAAAGAAGGCACGCTTTAAATCTAAAAGAGTTGGAGCCATTTGCAAATGAAAAATTAGTAAACCTCCAGTAGACAGGTGCAGGAATTGTATTCATTGCTGACTACAGTTGAAGTCAGAAGTTTAAATACACCTTTTTTCATTAAATTCCTGACATTTCATTTTACAAAACATTCCCTGTCTTAGGTCAGTTAGGATCACTATTTTAAGAATGTGAATTGTCAGAATAATAAAACGGAGAATTACATATTTCAGTTTTTATTTCTTTCATCAAATTCCTGTGGGTCACATACACATAGTATTTGTTAGCATTGCCTTTAAATTGTTTAACTTCCTTTGAAGCTTCTCACAATAAGTTGCTGGAATTTTGGCCCATTCCTCCAGATAGAACTGGTGAAACCAAGTCATGTTTGTAGGCCTCCTTGTTCAGGGCTTTGTGATGGCCACTCCAATACCTTGACTTTTATGTCTTTCTTATAATCTTTATCTTGTTCTTATGTCCCAATTTTGGAGGTATGCTTGGGAACATTGTCCATTTGGAAGACCCATTTGCGATCAAGCTTTAACTTCCTGACTGATGTCTTTAGATGTTGCTTCAATATGTCCAAATAATTTTCCTTCCTCATGATGCCACCTATTTTGTGAAGTGCACCAGTCCCTCCTGCAGCAAAGTACACCCACAACATGATGCTGCCACCCCATGCTTCACATGGTGTTCTTCAGCTTGCAAGCCTCACCCTTTTTCCTCCAAACAAAACAATGGTCATTATGGCCAAAAATTACAATTTTGTTTCTTCAGACCAGAGGAAATTTCTCCAAAAAGTAAGATATTTGTCCCCATGTGCACTTGCAAACTGTAGTCTGGCTTTTTATGGTGGTTTTGGAGCAGTGGATTCTTCCTTGCTGAGCAGCCTTTCAGGTTATGTCGATATAGGAATCGTTTTACTGTGGAGTTAGATAATTGTCTACCTGTTTCCTCCACCATCATCACAAGGTTCTTTGCTGTTGCTCTGGTATTGATTTGCACTTTTCACACCAAATTACATTCATCTCTAGGAGACAGAATGTATCTTCTTCCTGAGCGGTATGATGGCTGCGTGGTCCCATGGTGTTTATATTTGCATACTATTGTTTGTACAGATGAACATGGTACCTTCAGGCATTAGAAAATTGCTCCCAAGGATGAACCAGACTTGTGAAGGTCCACATTTTTTTTGTTAGGTCTTGGCTGATTTCTTTTGATTTTCCCATGATGTCAAGCAAAGAAGAACTGAGTTTGGAGGTAGGCCTTAAAATACATCCACAGGTACACCTCCAATTGACTCCAATTAGCCTATCAGAAACAAATTGCTTAAAGGCTTCACATAATTTTAACTTAGTGAATGTAAACTACTGACCCACTGGAATTGTGATGAAGTCAATTAAAAGTGAAACAATCTGTCTGAAAATAATTGTTGGGAAAACTACTTGTGCCATGCACAAAGTAGATGTCTTAAACATCTTGTGAAAACTAAAGTTTGCTCATTTGAAATCTCTGGAGTGGTTAAAAAATAAGTTTTAATGACTTCAACCTAAGTATATGTAAACTTCTGAATTCAACTGTATATGACTGAAGCTTACTTTGTCCATGGGAGTCTGTTTCAACTTCCTTCAACTCTGAAAAGGACCCTTTGGTATCTTGTACTGAATCTTTTTAATGATTATTTTTTCATGAATTGACAATCAAAGCTCAGACCTGAGCCATTCTGAACACCTTTGGGAAGAATTGGAACGCTGACTCTGAGCCATGTCCCACTGGCCAACGTCAGTGCCTGACCACACAGATGCTTTTGTGTCTGTATAGTAATCCCTGTGGTGTTTGTTAGTCTTGCTATACCACACAAGTGAGGGTTTTCTGTGGTCAATGAGGACTTGCTTTCCTATGTCATTTCTTTAAGCTGGTGAAGGCAATGATGTACATCTTTTTAAATGGCTACAGATTTGTGGGGCCAACTCAGGTCAGTGAAAATGCATCCAGAGGAACATGGATAAACTGACATTTTTCAGTGTGGTGCTAAAAATATTCATTAGGAATTGGCAACCTTTAGGTCCCTTGACTCCCAGAAGAAGTTCTGTCTTGTCATTGAAGGACAAATTGTATGCAATGGCACTATCTTAAGATTTGTATAGTCAGGAAACAATTACTGCTTTGAGCAGCTGTACAGGTGAATTGGGGGTATACAGTGCATCCGGAAAGTATTCACAGTGCTTCACTTTTTGTTATGTTACAGCCTTATTACAAAATTGATTCAATTCACTATTTTCCTTAATTCTACAAACAATACCCCATAATGACAACATGAAAGAATTTTGTTTGAAAGCTTTGCAAATTTATAAAAATAAAAAAAACATGTACACAAGTATTTACAGCCTTTGCTCAATACTTTGTTGAAGCAACTTTGGCACCAATTACAGCCTCAAGTCTTGTGTATGATGCTACAAGCTTGGAACACTTGTTTTTGGGCAGTTTTTCCCATTGTTCTTTGCAGGACCTCTCAAACTCCATCAGGTTGGATGCATAGCCATTTTCAGATCTCTCCAGAGATGTTCAATCCGGTTCAAGTCTGGGCTCTGACTGGGCCACTCAAGGACTGTGGCACGGTGGAGGGCGGGACCGGCGTGTGATTACGCACGCCCGGTCCCGTATCAGGCTAATTGAGCCGTCAAGAGGGATAAAGGCCACTCGCAGACGGCGATCGAGAGAGAGAGCTTAATCAGCAGACATGTCTGCTGTCCTATGTGTTTGTTTTAAGTTCGCCATTAAATTATTATTTATGTTGACAAGCCGGTCTCGCCTCTTCCTTGCCCATGTACGTGAACTGTCTTTACAAGGACATTCACAGAGTTGTCCCGTAGCCACTGTTTTGTCATCTTGGCTGTGTGCTTAGGGTCGTTGTCCTGTTGGAAGATGAACCGTCACTCCAGTCTGAGGTCTAGAGCACTCTGGAGCAGGTTTTCATCAAGGATGTCTCTGTACATTGCTGCATTTCCTCGATCCTGATTAGTCTCCCAGTTCCTGCCGCTGAAAAACATCCCCACATTGTGACGCTGCCACCACCATGCTTCACTGTAGGGATGGTATTGGCCAGGTGATTGAGCGGTGCCTGGTTTCCTGTAGACATGATGCTTGCCATTCAGGTCAAAGAGTTCAATATGTGTTTCATCAGACCAGAGAATTTTGTTTCTCATGGTCTGAGAGTCCTTCAGGTGCCTTTTAATGAGGAGTGGTTTCCGTCTGGCCACTCTACCATACAGGCCTGATTGGTGGAGTGCTGCATCAGGTTCTTGGTCACCTACCTGACTAAGGACCTTCTCCCGCGATCGCTCAGTTTGGCTGGGCAGCCAGCTCTAGGAAGAGTCCTGGTGGTTCCAAACTTCTTCCATTTACAGATGATGGAGGCCACTGTGCTCATTGGGAAAATCAATGCTGCCATTGTTTCTGTACCCTTCCCCAGATCTGTGCCTCGATACACTCCTGTCTCGGAGGTGTACAGACAATTCCTTGGACTTCAGGGCTTGGTTTGTGCTCTGACATGCACTGTTAACTGTGGGACCTTATATAGATAGGTGTGTGCCTTTCCAAATCATGTCAATCAACTGAATTTACCACAGGTGGACTCCAATCAAGTTGTAGAATCATCTCAATGATGGAAACAGGATGCACCTGAGCTCAATTTTGAGTGTCTTGGCAAAGGCTGTGAATACTTATGTAAATGTGATTTTTTTAATTTTTAATTTTTAATAAATTTGCAAAGATTTCAAACAAAAAATATTTCAAACTTCATTCATGTTGTCATTACGGGGTATTGTTTGAAGAATTTTGTGGAAAATAATGAATTTAATCCATTTTGGAATAAGGCTGTAACATAACAAAATGTGGAAAAAGTGAAGCGCTGTGAATACTTTCTGGATGCACTGTAGTCAATTACTTTATAGACAGCAACTTTCTTGAGCCGATTGTTGGGAACAAAGAGGATCCTAACCCACAGTAGATTATAAAACCATCTTAATGTTCAAAGGTATCATTGAGTGCCAGAGATATGGCATCTCTGACAGCTGTTTGGGTGGTAGGTAAACTGAAGTGGCCAAAGTTTTGTGGACACCATATGTACTTGGATGAATATTTAATTTGCAAAACCATAGGAATCAATTCCCCCTCTACAATAACAGCTTCCAGTCTTCTGGCAAGGATTTTCCACTATACTGTAGGTAACATGGCAGCAGGGATTTGCTCCCATTCAGACATGAGCATCTGCAAGGTCCGGCATTAATGTTGGCTGATGTTCCAATTTACCCTGAAGATGATCAGTGGGGTTCAGGTCTGGACTTTTACAGGCCAGTTGAGTTCTTCCTATCCAGGTGCTGTAAACCATTTCTTTAAAGTCTTTGCTTTGTGCACAGGGGCATTGTCATGTTGGAATAGAAAAGAACTCTTCCCTGTTGCCACAAATTTGCCCCAGAATACCATTATGTGGAGTAGCATTATGATTTGGCCTCACGGGAATTAATGGAGTAACCAAACTCATTAATTAGGAGTTTACCACATAGTTTTTGCCATAAAGCGTATGTCTATGCTAGCACTGCATAAATAAGATAATTAGTCTTTCTATTTTTGGTATATATCCAGATGATAGGAGTACATCTTTCCATTTGTTGATATAAAACCTGACTATCTCTGTTTACTCATTTGAATCAGTGGAGTTTTTGAATATACTCCAATCTGTTCTTTCAATACAGCCAGCACTGCATAAACATTTCTGCATGTGGTAGATTGCTTCTGTTTTTAAACAAAGCTAGAACATAAAGGTAATGTCAAACATCTCAAAATGTGATTGTGAAATTGAGCAATGTTCTTTTAATGGTTCTATTACCATGTAGTATTTGAAGAACCTGTACCAGATGATTCAGACGTCTCCACCCCTATAATAATTAACCAGATAATTTATAAGCAAATTGACAACTGATTGATGACAGATCCAGTATATGGTAATATTCAGTATAAATAGTGATATATTACAATGGTTGAGTTCAGAACAAGGAATCAGGAAGAGGATGATAACAGCCTATGGCGCTGAAAGATGAGGTAATCTCCATATGGACAGAAAATGCATGCCGAAAAGCTCAGATTGCCTTGAGCATGAGTGGGAGCTGGGGGTGGGGGAGCGAATGTCTGTGAAACAGACTAGAGCTGGTGCGAGTTCTGAATGGTGAGTTTATATGTACTTCCCAATTGGTAGGAGGTGGAATTCACAGATCAGCTACGCATCAGCTGAGCGTCAGCTGATGAGCCGGCTGGCACTCCGTGGTCTGTCTGAACTATACTTAAGCTCCATTTCAGTCTCTAAAGCTCAATTTAAGCAGGCTTGTATAACCCCACTCCTGAAAAAATCAATACTTTTCCCTACAGTAGTAGATTTATATTTATGCATTTTGCTTACTCTTTTATCCAGAGTGACTAACAGGGCATGAACTACCTCAGAATCCTCCTCTTGCTTGTTATTTCAGCTACCTTTAAAATGTAAATAATCAGATTGTCCTATCTCTCAGAGCTTGGCATCACTGGTACTGCTCTTCACTGTTTTGAGTCTTACAGTCAGATCCTTCAGGGTTTAATGGAAGGGAATGGGTGTCGGCATCAGGGCTGCAGTTCTTGTCCCTGGCACAAAATGTATTCAGTGGGCCACCCTCCATTTATTTGTTTGACGGGGTACAGTTCTTCCATCAACTTGTGATGTGTCAATGTTTATATCCTCCACTACCACTGAACGCTCTTCGATACAATATGAAACAGCCTTTCTGTGGGCCCCCACCTCAACCCAGGGCCCAGGACAAAACGTCCAGTTGTCCCCCCTTATCAGCGGCCCTGGTCTGCATCACACCAGCTAACCACTTGGGTACCCGAGGGATCAGTGCCTGGCCCCCTCTTCTTGATATATACATCTCTTGGCCTGTTTGTCATGCAGATGCCATTCAAGTGAAACAACATCACTATCTTATACACACATCTCTGCATGTCTTTCTGACATCTCAGACTGGAAGAAGCAACACCATCTTCAGCTAACCTTTCAAATATAGAACAACATGAAATCCCAGACAGGCCATCAATTGAGTAAAATGAGCCTATCTGGCCATTGACATCGATAAAAAAAACAGCCAGGAATCTTGAGGTAATATTTGATTACCAGCTCAGCTTCACAGATTGGATTTCAGCATTGCCTGATTAAACAGATTTGTGCTTTGTAACATCAGGAAAATTAGCCCTGTCCTATGCTGCAAAGGTCCAGACTCTTTTCATCTTAAAACTGGACTACTGCAATGCTATACTGTCTAGCCTTCCAGATAGCACTATCAAGCCTTTACAGATAATCCAGGATGCAGCATCACATTTGTTGTTTTTCACTCAACTGCAAAGGAGCCACATTGCACCCCTCTTTTCCCTCCTGTACCATGCAGTTAATGAATGGAAGACACCTGGACACTTTCTAAAACCTTCTCACGCTCTGTTACTCAGTGGCAGGCCCTCCCAAACACATGGCTGTGGCCCTGACAATTGAAACTGAATGGGACCTTTACTAACTAATTTGCCTTATTGCATTTATACAACCTTTCTGCACTACACTTCTGCTCAAACGTTGTACTATTTTACCTAATGGAAAGGTTGGTATGGTGTACTTATATTGTGTTCTCCTTTGCATTCATTGCTTCTAATAAAAGTCGCTTTTAATAAAAGCATTTACTAAATTAATACATGTATATGACAATACTATTTGTAATGTCCTAACCTTATAACAAAGCATTAGAAAAAATAATCTGATACAACACTTAACCCAACTGTTGTTAGAATCAGAAACTAGCAGAGCAACCAAAGGTACCTGAGGCTACTCTGATATAAAGTAAACCACCAGGGTCAATAGAGGTAATAATAGGTTCTTTTGTGGTACCAGATTCAAACTCAGTCTCAGACTTTGAATATAACAGAAACAGAAGCCAAGTAACAGCACGGGGCAAGATCTTAATACCTGGAATCAAGACCACATGATCATGCTCTTGTTCTAATCCACATGATGAGAGCCTATCAGTAGTACTTCAATATATTCATTTTGTGTTTTGCCATTTTCTTGGCAAACAGCTTGATGGTCAATGGAATTGTGATATCATGATACCCCCCCCCCCTTCCCGACCAATGGTGAAACAATCAAGGGACAACCCCTCCCCCACCTAAAGTTCACAATGACACAATATGATATTCTTCATCTGAGGAAGCACCTAGGTCAGGGGTCAGGAACCCTGTTCCTGGGGAGCCATAGCACTGCAAGTTTTGTATGGTGTCCTTACCTGGCAACTCCTTCTAATGAGCTGATGACCTGAACCAGGTGTGTTAAGAGAGAAATAACTGTTGTATCATTGTATTGTTGGATTGGTGGTTGGTAAGAAGTATGAGGATTCTATCGTGATTTCAGATAATCAAGTTAAATGAACCATCCAACATCAACACTTTATCTTGTAGTATTATTTTTTTCCAAAAAATATTATGCTAAGCTTATGTTTATTATTAATAATTTTTCCAAATTCAATTTATAAAAAAATGTGTTAAAGAGGTATAGGCCTACAATGGGATCAGAGTTTGGTACTTGGTTCCAAAACATATCAAGTGGATATCAGGTATCTGACAATGGATTTCAAGAACTGAAACACTGGATTGCCACTGGATTTTTAATAATTTATTGTGGTCTATGTGTAAGTGCCACCCCTGTTAGAGTCAAGGCTTTGACCGTTGTTATTTTTGTTGAAAAAAATGAGAAGTATTATTTCCGCCAGACTTAGCCAGGATGTGTTCATATTGAATAGAGGCTTGTTAAGTCATAACTTTGGTTATTGAAAGGGTAATAGCCCTAAAAAGCAGTGGCACAGCACTTATGTTAAGTTACCCCTGGCTGGAAAAAAAAAACTCTTAAACAAGCCTAAACTTGTTTGCTGGACTTAGCTGGTTTAGCTGAGGGGTAAACTGGTCTCCCAGCCTGACCAGCTAAAAATTGCCTAAAACCCCTTTAACCTCAGCCAAGTAACCAGTCTGGGCTGTGTTTCCCAAAAGCATCGCAAGAGATTGTTGATCGTAGAGACCATTGGCGCCAATTGTTTCTATTATGTACTTAGGCTTACAATGCATTGACTAGCCAACCAGCTCAGGATGATTATAGCTTTTTTCCAACAGGTTCTAATAGGAGGTCCAAACAAGTTTGAGTGCTAACAAACTCATATTCGCATAATACAACTGTGGGAATAAGAGTGAGGGGATGTGTAAAGTTTATATAGTTGTACTACAGATAATGGTTAGTGTATTGTGGTGAATCAAGAAGAGTCAATGATAAGATAGATTCTATAGGAGCACATGAAAACATCAAGGGCTGCTACACTCTCGGTTACAAAAAGAAGTGGAGCCTTTCTCCTGGTGGTCTGTTCATGCACCTTTGCCAGGACAACCCTTGGGCTTAAAATACCAAGTACATTTACTCGATCATACTGAAGGAGTGAGTGGAAGATTTCAGTAACAGAAAACAAACTGTGGGAGTCTTGTGGAGGAGCTGCATCAAAATCTTATTTGTTTAAATCTAACAATACACCTTTCCCAGTAACAGCTCACATTGCTTATGAACAAGTTACTGTAGGATATCAGATGTATGGCCGACTCTGAAAAGGGTTCCATGATATTGTTATCCCACTGTATTTTAATAGTGGAATATTTAAAAACACTAAGAACAACAAAGGTTATGTGCACTGCAGGACCTGTGGGTAATCTGACTTCCTCAAGTTCTTTGACAAGGAGCTGTATGCTACCAGACTGCATCCTGAAACTATCTCCAAGGCATACCATGGGGTAGTCGACGGAGTATCCAACAAGCTCCTCCCACAGCCTCGGTGGCCATTTTAAGGTACGTTCCATAGATACCATGCGCAAAGAAATGTCTCTACACATTGGACGTTGAAATGGAGGCCCGTGGAACAGCAGGAGGGGCTTCCTCTTCATTTACCGCCTTCTCATTGGTTCAACTGATCGGGTGTCACGAAAAATCCAGGGTTGAGCCACATTGTTCAGTGACTGTGCATCGAGGAGGCTAAACCAAATTAACATCAAATCCGCAGCGAAAATAAATATCGTGTTCCACGTATCCTTAACATGACGTGAGAGTTTGGTGATATCTTATGTGAGCATTGCGCAACGGAAAGGCGCAGAGTCTACAAAGGAAAGCGACAGCAGCAGGAAGCCGAGCACGACGGTGAGTACTAGGCGTTCTAAGGGGGACTGATCTCATTGGAAAAAGCTGCACGCGATAATGATTCGCTGTGCAAACTAAATCTCGTAGTAGACTAATACGCGTGTTTAATGTGTTCGATCAGTATATTTGCACCTCTAATTAGGTTGTAGATTGCTGTAGTAAGATCAGATCGGTAGTCCTTGTTTGTCTGATCGGATTCTATGTTGCTCTGGGCTCAAGCATGCAGCCCATTTTGTAATGTGACGTTGGACTTTCATGCTCCCAGCGAGCCAGCTTAGCTTTGTGTGTTTATCTTGCTTTTGCGCCGCATTTTCCAAGTATTATGTAAGCAATTAAATAATAATTTAGATCAATTAAAGTTTTAATTCCAGATTTTATGTATATTTAAATAGTGTTGCGTCACTTTATTCGACTGATTACCTAGGCATAGTTTTTGGTGGTAGTGACTCTAGCATCACTTTAATAACGGTCATTTTCATTGACTCCATCCACGATCACATTGAGTTTGTTGAATATCAACCATTTTGCACATACAAACTATAGTTGCTTTTTTATTTTATTTTTTACATTTAAAGATAGTTTGAAACTAGCGTGTCCAAGAAGTTTTTATCTATCTATATCTGTTGTGTACTTGTTTTATGTCACTCAAATATTTGATTGTAAGCCATTCTTGTTACAGAGTGCGTGAGCACAATGAAAACAATGGACACATGGAGGTTGCTTATGGACAGTGTACTCGCATATTAAGGCAAGTTGTTTTTATTAGAATCATTTTGTTGGACGTTTCTAAATCTTCACAATATGTTAAAGTGAAACTTGTGGGATTTTAGTTTCTTTCATACGCAGATAAAAAAAAGTAATGGTTTCACCTGATGGGAATGAGAAGTATTATTGTATTTTGTCAATTAACTTTACTAATATGTAGCTTTGTTTTATACAAGAATGTCCTTCAATCAAACACTTTGTCTAGCTTTGTTTTATACAAGAATGTCCTTCAAGCAAACACTTTGTCTACCTAGCCAAAGCAGTGTTCTGTAATTTGGTTACATGCACCAGTTTATGTACGAACTGGTTTATAGCACACCAGTTGGTACACTGATTAACAGTGAGGTCAGCCCCTTTCAACTGATGGCATACTCCCACTGTGTATATACATCATCCTGTTACCTGAGCGTCACATTTGTCTGACTTGAATGGAAGCATTTGTTTACATGCTAAGACAGCATGGGTTGCTTAGGATAGAGTAGACTAATCACATTTTATGTTAATTTACCTAAGTTTATCATGGCAACAGAACTGGTTATTCACATAAAAGTGAAAATTCTGTAATTATTTATCTACCCTCTTGTTGTTCACAAACCATATCATGTTCTTATTTTATGCTAAACAAAAAGGAGATACTTAAAAGAATGTCCCGTTAGATGAAGACAGAACAATGGCAGTAGACAGAGATTCACTTTAATGCTTGAAGTACTCAAAAGTGTAATCAAAGTAGTCCATGTGACTTGTGTATCATATTCCAAGTTTTTGTATGGCATTCGATCACTTGGTATGAACCGATCATGATTGATTGCTATTCACTATCAATTCAAATGATTAATAAAATACATAAACCGTACTGTTATCCTTTATGGAACACATCCAGTATGGTGGACGCATCAATTACATCAAACCTCATTGGTTCTTGTGTGTCTCATGACCAAACATTATGTCCCAAGAACCAGTGAGGTTTGATGTAATTGATATGACCACCATACTGGATGTGTTCTCCTTTTGCAATTATTTGATTTCAGAGAGAATAACTTAAAATTATGGTCTTCATAATGCAAAGTGATCATTGATCTTCAGAAGACTTGGTGTATGATGCATGAGCCGTATGGACTACTAATGACACTTGGGTGCTTTTAAGTGTTAAAGTGAGTATCTATCTTCTGCCATTGTGTTTGGGACATTCATTGAATGATTTCCTTTTGTGTTCTGTACAGTAGAATAAAAAGTCATGCAGGTTTTGAATAACATTAAGGTGAGTATATAATTAAAGAATTTTCAGTTGTGGGTGAAGGGGATACATTGCCCAAAATGAAAATATTTTCATTACATTCTGAAAATTAATGTTGTTCCAAACCTGATACTGTTATTTTTTTTTTCTGTAGAACACTAAAGGAGAATCTTAAAGCTATTTAAAAAAAAAAATTAACAAGTGTTAATTTTGTCTCTGTCTGTCAAGATCCCAAAGGACATATAAGAACAATTAAAGTAGTCTGTATTGCAAGTATGCATGTTGATGGTATTTGGTTATATGGTATATCAGGGTAATTAACATGCACAATGTTGTTGTCGTGGGCACTTAAAAATACCGTAAATAATTACAGAAACTTTTGGCCAGATTGTTTAAATTTTTCTGATTGCACAGTAGTTTTTATCCCATCAAAAAGCAAGATACACAAAACGGTGTATTCGGCATAAATGACACCTGCACACTCTGGTGTAAATAAACGAGCATGGACGAGAAACGTGTCTATAAACGAGGAACGCAGCCGACACGATTATCCGCACTCTAATAAGGTTAAGTCGGAAGTGTTGAATTATTTTGTGTTTTATTATAATGCAGAGGGATTGTTGGTTGGAGATTGTTTCCCTTTGTGTAAAATATGTGGCAGTGAAACATGGGAACGCCACAAATGTTTGCTCATCTTGGGGACAATCATCCCATGCATTTCAGCAAGTTAAAGGTAAGTTGTGACAGTTCTGCTTGGTTTTTCCAAACTTTTTTTTGGATGACCACTGTGGAACATTATGACCACTCACAGGTGAAGCAAATAATGTTGATCATCTCCTAACAAGGTCTCAACATTGTATATTTTCAAGCAATTTTAAAGATCGCAAAGTTGCAACAATAATATTTTATTAAACGTGTCAAGAGTGAAAATCGAAACACGGAAAATGAAACCGGAAGTTCTTACCTCTGTCTTCCAGCCAAACACAGATGAATACAATCCTCCAAACTTTGGTATGCTTTTCATTGCAAGAGTCCAATCAATAAACTTGCGATTTTAGTCCAAAAATTTACAAATATGAAGAAATATTGATCAATTTGTCTTTGTTCAGGTTTTACATATTCAACACGTTATCATTCATGTCCGTTCTCTGCAAAATTTTGCACTCAGTGTAGTGTTTCAGTAGCAAACCACCCAAGCTTGATTTTTGGAATGGTCTTGCAAACAAAATAATCCCGCACACATATTCTGTGCAGTTGTGATTGGGTTGTCACTCAGAATAGCCAAACAGGACAGTCTACAGGAGTGATGTAAAGATTTGAATAATCCATGTTTGTCTCTGGATAAAGCTGGCCAATGAAAAGCTAGATCATTTTTGACTGTGCTGTGTAGCCAATGAAAAGATGAAAATGTTATAAGGGATGTTTGTTTCCCTGATGCCACTTTCAGTGCTTGGGCCCAAAAAACATCCAGTGAGTTGCAGTTCTGCTGGATGGAAATGCCTTGATGATGAGAGAGGTCAACGGAGAATGGCCAGACTGGTACGAGCTGACAAAATGCTACAGTAATTCAGATAACCCCTCTGTAAAATTGCAGTGAGCAGAATGGCATCTCTAAATGCACGCGTTGAGGCGGATGGGCTACAACAGCAGAAGACCACATTGGGTTCCACTTCTGTCAGCCAAGAACAGAAAGCTGAGACTGCAGTGGGCCTACCATCTGTGTGCCTGGAGATTCATCAGACCTGGCTATGTTTTTTCCAGTCTTTAACTGTCCAGTTTTGGTGAGCCTGTGTGCACTGCAGCATCAGATTTCTGTTCTTGGCTGACAGAAGTGGAACCTGAAGTGGCCTACTGTTGTAGCCCATTCACCTCAAGGTTTGACATATTGCGCATTCTGAGATGCTATTCTGCTCACTACAATTGTGTAGAGTGGTTATCGGAGTTACGATAGCCTTTGACGGCTTGAACTAGTCTAGCCATTCTCCGTTGACCTCCCTCATCAACAAGGTATTTCCATCTGCAGAACCGCCTCTCACTGGATGTTTTTGGCACCATTCTGATTAAAATCTAGAGACTATTGTGCTTAAGTCCCAGGAGATCAGTTACAGAAATACTCAAACAAGCCTGTCTGGCACCAGAAGTCATGCCACGGTCAAAATCACTGAGATGATACAAAGTTTTCCTATGTTGATGAACATTTAACTGAAGCTCCTGATCAGTATCTGAGTGATTTTTATGCATTCCACTGCTGCCACACAACTGGCTGAAAAGATTATAGCACACGTAGGTGTACAGGTTTACCTAATAAAGTAGTCACTGAGTGTACATCTTCTGTGACCACTTGTGTTCCTATTTCAAGTGGAAGATCTCTGATTTAATTTCTGCATACATCACTCACTACATCAGTGTGTTACTGCATGATGATAAAGCTAAAAAAAAGTCAGAAGATTATATACGCATAGTTTTGAAGTAATTAAAATTGCTCCACAGATTTCATATTAGCAAACTCCAATTTAAACGTTTAGGACATCGACTTTGTGCATGACATGTGTAATTGTTCCAACAATAGTTTACAGACAGATTGTTTCTCTTTTATTTGACTAGGCCTATATCACAATTCCAGTGGGTCAGAAGTATGCATACACCAAGTTAACTGTGCCTTTAAGTAAACTTCCAGAAAATGATGTCAAGCCTTTAGGCAATTAGCCTATTAGCTTCAGATGGGCTAATTGGAGTCAATTGGAGTTGTACTAGTGGGTGTATTTTAAGGCCTACCTTCAAACTCCATGCCTCTTTGCTTGACATCGTGGGAAATCCAAATAAATCAGCCAAGACCTCAGGAAAAAAAGGTGTGGACCTCTATTAGTCTGATTCATCCTTGGGAGCAATTTCCAATTGCCTGAAGGTACCACGTTCGTCTCCACAAACAATAGTATGCAAGTATATACACCATGGGACCACACAGCCATCATGCTGCTCAGGAAGATGTATTCTGTTTCTTAGAGATGAACACCGTTTGGTGTGAAAAGTACAAATCAATCCCAGAACAACAGCAAAGGAACTTGTGAAGATGTTGGAGGAAATATGTAGACAATTTCTATATCCACAGTAAAATGAGTCCTATATCGACATAAGCTGCTCAGCAAAGAATCCACTGCTCCCAAACCACCATAAATTCAGACCACAGTTTGCAAGTGCACATCTTACTTTTTGGAGAAATGTCCTCTGGTCTGATGAAACACAAATTGGACTGTTTGGCCATAATGACCATTGTTATATTTGGAGGGAAAAGAGTGAGGCTTACAAGCTGAAGATCACCATTCTCAACCATGAAGCATGGAGGTGGCAGCATCATGTTGTGGGGGTGCTTTGCTGCAAGAAGGACTGGTGCACTTCACAAAATAGACGGCATCATGAGGAAGGAAAGTTATGTGGATTATTTTGAAGCAATATTTTAAGACATCAGCCAGGAAGTTAAAGCCTTGTCGCAAATGGGTCTTCCAAATGGACAGTGACCCCAAGCATACCTCCAAATTTGTGGCAAAATGGCTTAAGGACAACAAAGTCAAGGTATTGGAGTGGCCATCACAAAGCCCTGAACTCAATCCGATTAGAAAATTTGTGGGCAGAACTGAAAAAGCATGTGTAAGCAAGGAGGCCAACAAACCTGGGCCAAAATACCAGCAACTTATTGTGGAAGGCTTCCCAAAATGTTTTACCCAAATTAAATAATTTAAATGCAATGCTACCAAATACTAAATGTATGTGACCCACTGGGAATGTGATTAAGTTTTTTATTTCAGTAGTGGCCATGCAATGTGTTGGCAGCTGTATCCATGGTATAATTGGGTTTGACTCAAGACAAGAGCGCTACTGTGAGGTGAGCTTTCATTTGCTTATGTGATAGTCAGTGGCTATCCTGAGAAGAGATCAGACATGAGGTCTGCGAAAGCCTCAGTAAGCTTCTCAGAATAAGTTTTAATGAGTGTTGCAGACGGATCGCGATGCTGTGAAGGGCGATGCAAGAGTGCAGCACACGTCTGTAAGGGGAGAGCTCCGAGGCACACATGTATCTATTTATACGTTTGTAAAATTGCACACTGTTTTACCAAACTTTATTAATTTGATTTTATGCATTTTAAACCGCTTGTTGAACAACGCTAATGATTCTTGATTCAAAAATCATATTTCAAGATTGATGCATGTGAATCGGCAGGCTTAGTAATCAACATGTTGAGAAAACGAGTGAATTGTTACACCCCTAAATGCAACATTATTTGCAAATGAGGAAATTAAAAGCAATCCATCCATAATAGGCAGTAACATGACAAGTGCTGCAACACAGTTCCTAAATGACCATACATGATAAAACTGAAATGAAATTAGAAGACAACAATGAAGAAATAATAGTAATAATAACATTTTTGTGGAAGAGATTTTTCGTAAAGGTAGTTAGGGACTCCCTTCAGCCCCTACCCCCCTGCCAAGAAAACCTCATGTTTCTTACTTAAATGTGAGAATTACAACCATTGTTGTCCTGCATGTTTCTCCCATAACTAAACTGGATACCAAAGATTGGTGGGAGTGTTTTTTTTTTTTAAATTTTGTCCTGCTCTTCTCCCCAATTTGGCTTGCCCAATTCCCAATGCACTCTAATTGCTCATGGTGGCGTAGTGACTAGCCTCAATCCGGGTTGCGGAGTACGAATCTGTTACCTCCATGTCCGAGTCAGTCCGTGCGTTTTATCATGTGACTTGTTGAGCGCATTTCCACACAGACATGGCGTGTGTGGATGTTTCGCTATTCCCCGCTGCATCCTCACACAACACCACGTGCCCCACCGAGAGCAATAACCACATTATAGCAACCACAATGAGGTTACCCCACGTGACTCTACCCTCCCTAGCAACCGGGATAATTTGGTTGCTTAGGAGACCTGGCTGGAGTCACTCAGCTCCTGGATTTGAACTCATGACTCCAGGGGTGGTAGTCAGCACTGATTCACTGGTTTAAGTTGCAATTATTCTAGTCTTTTGCAGATAATTTGAGATATGCACACTTTTTGAGACTGGGCAGGAAGATTTGAGTTCTGTATATTATCATGCACTATGGTGAACCACGTTTGCAGTGCTGGAACAGCACCGCTAACTTTTTCCCCCTGCCTCTGATGAGGACAGTAACTTAATTGCACCATCACCGTTTCCATTTTTGGTACTGCCTCATAGAGGGACTGCAGTGAGAACAGGACATGCACAAGCCACTATACTAGACAGACTTGAAAGAATCAAATGGACAGTAACTTTCATGATATTAAAGACCACAGAGGAAGAGTAGCAGGAATGGCTTTGAAATGTTGTTGTGCCTTCAGTCTATAGGGATATAATGTCATGATGTCATAATACAACTAAGAAGGTAGGAAGGCAAGTAAGGTAATCTCAAGGGTTGCCAGATTGTGTAGAACATCCCACCAGAGCTGCAAAGTGATTATTTATCATTTTCATGGTCAAGAAAGTAAACTGTATCATTCAGCCAGGCAGATAGTAAAGGTTATGTAGATGATTTCCAAGCAAGCAGAATTCTCCACTGGGCAAAAAGCAGGGCAAAACCACTGTGTCCATCTTGTTGGTGCTGCAAGGGAGAGGGTCTGCTGGTGTCCTAAAGATGATTAGAGTGGACAAGGACTTCATTTAAATTCAGTGATTTGAGAGAGAGTGTTTGTTAAACACTTTCATGCAAGTCCAGAACATTTGGGCAAGATCTTCAGGGGCAATAGACTTGTGTGCATGGATCATGGCACAGAACATTGCATTTACAACCTTAAACACCATTGAGCATTCAGTGCTGTGATCTCAGTATTTGCAGAATGCATGCTCATTTGGAGAGTAGCAAGAGTGCTGAACTTTCTCAGTTTGATAGTACTGATGTTTAGTTCACTGTAAAACAAACTTTTACAGATACTTTTGTAATCCTTTTTAAGCTTTGTGCAAGCCAAAAACATTCTTAATCTTTGTTCAAAATTATTTTGTTGTGGGCATGATTCACTTCTTGTGAACAGCAACATTACATTTTAGTTATTTAAGCTTATGCTTTTATCCAAATCAAATTACAAAATGAGGAACATACGCAATTTTTCATACAAAAGCCAGCAAGTTCTGCCAAGTTCTAATCGTAGATGGAGTAGTATAGAAGTTAAAGCAGAAGATTGACACAAAGAAACGGACACATTTACAGTCAGGTCCATAAATATTGGGACATCGACACAATTCTAATCTTTTTGACCACCACAATGGAGTTGAAATGAAACAAACAAGATGTGCTTTAACTGCAGACTTTCAGCTTTAATTTGAGAGTATTTACATCCAAATTAGGTGAACGGTGTAGGAATTACAACAGTTTGTATATGTGCCTCCCTCTTTTTAAGGGACCAAAAGTAATGGGACAATTGGCTGCTCAGCTGTTCCATGGCCAGGTGTGTGTTATTCCCTCATTATCCCATTTACAAGGAGCAGATAGAAGGTCCAGAGTTCATTTCAAGTGTGCTATTGCGTTTGGAATCTGTTGCTGTCAACTCTCAATATGAGATCCAAAGAGCTGTCACTATCAGTGAAGCAAGCCATCATTAGGCTGAAAAATCAAAACAAACCCATCAGAGAGCGAGCAAAAACATTAGGTGTGGCCAAATCAACTGTTTGGAACATTCTTAAAAAGAAAGAACGCACCGTTGAGCTCAGCAACACCAAAAGACCCAGAAGACCACGGAAAACAAATGTGGTGGATGACCGAAGAATACTTTCCCTGGTGAAGAAAACACCCTTCACAACAGTTGGCCAGATCAAGAACACTCTCCATGTGGTAGGTGTATGTGTGTCAAAGTCAACAATCAAGAGAAGACTTCACCAGAGTGAATACAGAGGGTTCACCACAAGATGTAAACCATTGGTGAGCCTCAAAAACAGGAAGGCCAGATTAGAGTTTGCCAAACAACATCTAAAAAAGCCATCACAGTTCTGGATCAACATCCTATGGACAGATGAGACAAAGATCAACTTGTACCAGAGTGATGGGTAGAGAAGAGTATGGAGAAGGAAAGGAACTGCTCATGATCCAAAGCATACCACCTCATCAGTGAAGCATGGTGGTGGTGGTAGTGTCATGGCGTGGGCATGTATGGCTGCCAATGGAACTGGTTCTCTTGTATTTGTTGATGATGTGACTGCTGACAAAAGCAGCAGGATGATTTCTGAAGTGTTTCGGGCAATATTATCTGTCCATATTCAGCCAAATGCTTCAGAACTCATTGGACGGTGCTTCACAGTACAGATGGACAATGACCCGAAGCATACTGTGAAAGCAACCAACGAGTTTAAGGGAAAGAAGTGGAATGTTATGCAATGACCAAGTCAATCACCTGACCTGAATCTGATTGAGCATGCATTTCACTTGCTGAAGAAAAAACTGAAGGGAAAATACCCAAATAACAAGCAGGAACTGAAGACAGTTGCAGTAGAGGCCTGGCAGAGATTGTGGTGGTGTATAGAGCCAAAAAGATTAGAATTGTGTCGATGTCCCAGTATTTATGGACCTGACTGTATTTTATTTTTGAGTGTATAAAGCAAGTGTCTTTTGCTTGTGGACTGATTAAGTGCTCATGGAAGAGATGTCTTCACCTGTTTTATTAATGTTGAGAATGTCTCAACAGATCAGGAGGGTTGGTGGTGCATTCTAACATGTGGAATAGAGAATGTGAATGATCTGCATCGTGAATGTGCCTTGTTGCAACGGAACCACCAGGCGCCACTCATTCTTTGATTGCAGGGAGCGAAAGGGGACATATGAGTTTGAGGGATCTGTTCCATTGGCTCTCATGTAAAGTGAGATTAAGAGGTGAGTGAAGTTAGCCTTCTTTATTTAGTTGAAGACCAGACATGCTGGACCAACTGTAGTGGCTTAATTGTGCTAGTGGGGAGGGCAGAGTATTACATTAGGCAAATCTTTATATGACAAGCGCTTGGCCCAGAAACTACACAGTATATTTTATTTTACTGATTTTGTAAAGAGCGTGTCTGCAAGATCGAGCAGTTGAATTATTAATCACCATTACCATGTTCCTGGCATTTCTAGTTGAGCTGATATGAATTGTGAGGTTGTGGTCAACTGATGGGTTGGCAGGGATCACCAGAAATTCTATCTTTGTTAGGTTGAGTTCCTTGAGGTGGTGGTCCTTCATCCAGGCAGAGATATCTGAAAGACCGGCTGAGACAGTGGAGTCATTGAACTGGAATGACAGGTGGAGTCATTGAACTGGAATGACAGGTGGCGCTTCATCGCATATGCATAGCAGTGATGGGAGACGCCATTATGAGTGGTTGGAGTAATGTGTAGGTTGACAAGAGGAAGGGGTCCTGGGCATCTCTTCTCCCAGTAGACCATGAAGGATCTACCTGGGAGGTACTACTCAACAGCCAAGTGCAGTTCCTGTGATGCTTGGGTCAGACAGGGTGTACATGAGGATCTGGTGGGTCACTATCAAAGGGAGCAGACAAATCAAGGAGGATGAGGACTGATTGTTTGGATTTAGCTCTTGCCAGTCACAGGGTTTTAGTTACTGTCGAGACAATCTCCGTAGAATATCCTTTTTTGAAACCGCATTGATTACCGTTGAGTAAGTTGTTCTGTGATTCAATTGTTAATAGGACATTCTTCTTGGATGTAGGATCTTTTGAGAGATTTTGTCATTTCAAGGTCACACAGGCTTTGGTCCAAGTAAGTATTTGATGGGGAGCATACTTAAACATTTGCTGGGAAATCGATTAAATCAGTTGCACCAGTGTTGAATCCATCATTACCTGTAACATTTCCCTTTGTGTCTGGCCCTGACCCCTATACCCATGAGCAAACTGCCCCTACAGATCATGACGGAGCCTCTACCATGGTCTCTAAAAGGCTGCAGACAGGCATCAAGTCGCTTATTGCATCTTTTGACCTGATGTGTTTGTGAACCAAGAAATCAGTATTTGCACTACTTTTAAGACTTTCTGGCATTTGTCAGTTCATGCTATATAGACAGCAGGTTTTAAGCACTATGTAGTAAGTTGAGAAGTTTTGTGATTCATGACAAAAACAGGATGTTTGTCCGAGATTTGGCTTAATTTCACCACAAGAACTGATACTTTTTTCCTCCGTTTCTTCTTGTTTAGCTGACCTGGGTGAACCCATGCAGCACCTCAACATTGGCATAAGTGGTGCAATTCCATTTTCATGTTTCTCAAATGAGTTAACAAATGTTTTTCCTTCAGAGGACAAAGAAGCAGATGCCAAATTCTCATCAAGATGTTAAGATTATCTTTGTTACTGAGAATCACTGGTCGCATTGGGAAAAAATCACGAAAACATAATTTAAAATCTGGGATTGTCTTGATGCAACTGCATAATTATAACGTTTTAACAAAATCAGCAGGTTTCTTGAATTCAAACAGATGGTGGGCTAGTGATCTTGTTAATCTATATTTAAAAAAGTAAGTGAAAATATTGCATATTTTGTGCCAGTGACATGCTCATTCTGCATTACAGCATTGATTTTGATGCGGATGAATATTTAACTGTATCAACAACATTAAGTGTATCTAAAACATCTGTAAAAGTAAACCAGTTGTTTATTACACAAATATTTTAGCCTATTTTTTTAGATTTACATTTATTTCATCTGAAAGTGTATTTTGCATTTTCACTTGACAAATTACATTTATTCATTATTTATTTTTATAGTTTTAACAGTGGTATTTGTAACACTACCATAGTAAGCAAGCACATGGAAGCATGGATCCTCACTACCATGGTGAGAATTAACATGATGTCCATAATACAAACAATTGCGTTTTTTTTTAAATGATAAAGATTAGACCTACTCTAAATGCATGTAAAAACAATAAATACAAAATATTTAGAATTTGTAACAAATGTATTATATTCCCTCATTCCACTAATATAGCCTGACAAATTTAATAGAGCTGTAGTGATATGATAATATTTATTATCAATTTCTCCCTAAAGTACAGTTAGTGCTACTATAGTAAATTCAAGGGTGGTGATTGTAGAAATCTATGCCGAATTCAAATGATTTCCACTTCTTGCACCTTGCTTCTCACTGATTCTCGCAGAGCTGCATATTTAGGAGCTCGAGACCGGTCTGCGAGTAAAAACGCACCTTTGTCTTGCGCTGATCTGTCCGTTTGAGCCGTATATTTTTACAGAGCAATACAGGTGCATCAGCGGATATTGTGTCTCCGCCTGTGTATTTGATGCTGCTAAGACAGATACTTCAGATGCATCACTAGACTTAAAAATTAGATGAACTGTGGCACAAAGGTATACCAACCAAATGCAAACAAGGTTTCTCTCTTCTGGCTAATTAAACACTGTCAAATTTAAATGCTTTCAAAAAGAATGCACCCTACCCCTACATCTGCTCAGCACACATCGCTGTTCTCACCTGTGCTAATAATGCTTTGGCAATGCACTTCCAAGGGAGCAAAATCCATGTCATACGGTCATTCCAATAAGACGCCTTATTACCAATATGAATAACTAAAGTGAGATCCATATGTCTGTTAACGCCTTTAAGCCCTCTGAAGCTCTCACAGTGGAGGGTAAATGACTTTGAAGAGAATAGGGTGGAAAATTCTGCTAGCTTTGTCGTGTTCGCCAACCTCAGTCAAACACAGTCAAACACAGAACATTAGGGTATTCTTCAGCCTTACCCCATTTGACCACAAATCCATATGGATGTGTTTGACACGGACTGTAGTACTCTTTACTACAGTCAATGCCAGGAGCATGTGCAAATGCCGCACTGTCTGCATGTCTAGAAAAACTAGACTTTGACCCACACACGTTCACCATTTATTGAAATCATTTTGTAAAGCCAGCATTGTGGGAAGGTAAATTCCGCCTGAGTGCATGAAGTTTCCAATATTCCACACTGTTATTTCAGTTAAAGTACATAATTCGGGTACACCTAGTACACTTCTCATTGCATTTTTAAGTGTATAATCCTCCTGTTACTTGCACTACAGCATGACAAAAAAAAAGTGCAAAAGTTTGCGATTTGGGATGCAGCTCTAGTGTAATCCAAGTAGAATCTCACGTGTAACTGGAGACCCAGTCTGATGCAACACCGACAACTTCTATTGAGATTATCTTGAATATAACCAAAAAGGTTGCCAATAGGCATATCTACGGGAATAGGTGTGCTGCTGCACCCACTGTCAGTGTTGTAGCAACTCTGATTAAGTGCTGTGAAATCGTTATGTTCTGAAGTAACATCGTTAACAAAAGTAATAATGATAAATGTTTGAGGGTATTTTGCATTATTTCCACAGCAGTGGCCAATCCTAAAACCCCCAGGACCAAACCAAATGCCCCAACTCCTCCATCTGCAGCTCCCCCTGTTCAAAATTTGTTCCTGTGGCTTTGCTGTTAGATAACCCTAGTCTGCTGCATGCCCTCTGCCTTGTACTGTTTGCTGCTGCAACATTTGTACAGTGTCATACTTGTAACAGCACGTTTTAGGGCTCTCCAAAAATGTTTTTCCTGCAATATTTGACAGGCTTTGGACATGTCAATCTTTGAGAGAGCAGGTGCACATTGATCCAAAGCAACATTCTCTTTTCCAGTGCATGAAGATGCAGCAAGAAACCTCTTGGTGATTTACACATGCTACTACTGTTGTTTTGATTCCTGTATATGTCATGACCCTTAAACAATGAACGATGGTATTTGAAAACACGGGAGCTCGAGATTATTTGTATGCATGCCATATCCCATTGAACTCTCCATAACTGCTTCTCATCCACGTGAACATATATGGCTGTAGTAACTTGTTGGTGGTTCATCACAACACCTTCCCTCTAAGTGAACCATTCTTAATTCTTCTGTTACTCTTATATCTAGCATGGCCTTTTAATTCTTCCCAAACCACTTTTTTTTTTTTTCTTTTTTTTTTTTTTGTGCCCTTATCAGTGAGGATTTCTTTTGGAATAATTCCAAGATTATTCTGAAGAGTGCCTCCACAACGCTACATCCTGAGATCTCTGCTTTCGGGTATCGCATTGCATAGTCCCAACAGAAACGACTTGAGTGATGTCTGCATGCTGTCCGCTCTAATGGCTCGGCACTTTGTTGCAGGATCCATCCACACAGATTCCCCCTAAGGTAGTAAATGCCAGCCAATTCGTTCCCAAGATTAGTGGACGGGTGAGGCGGGAATTAACCGCAGCCTCAACAACGTTGTTGTCCCTGAAATTGAATGGTGACTGTCACTACAGGGTCATTTTGTATATCCCCATGCACACACCTTACCTTAACCCACGGGCTTGTATCCAAAACCTCGGATTGAACCAAACTATGGTGAATGGAGGTTTGATTATAACATGAATCCACCCAAGGCTTGACATGTACCCCTGTTAATACTCGCAGTTATGAGGTATGTTCCAGCTCGATTGGGAGGACCTGCGGTGCGTCTGGGACCCAGACCAATGTCCCCACCTCTATCACCGGGCATTGGTCCTGGAAATGCCCAGGCTCCCTGCAGCTCCAGCAAACTGGCCCAGACTTCCCACCCACAATGGTGGATTCATGAACCTAAGATTGAGAGTGGAGAGGGATAGGGGAAACTGGTGGACTGTGCAGTCCCCATAGCCGGTGGGGCTGGTTTGGGAGGGGGAACTGGATGGGGGGAAGTGAAGGAGGGGAGATCGGCGAGAGAAAGAAAGAAAAAGGATCCCGGGGCTCTCCAAAAACGTCGCCATAATGGTCCTCTGCCAGCTGGATGGCCATGTGGAGCAAAGCCAGGCAGTGGCACTGGACCCATTCCGCTGTCCCTCCCAGAAGTCGCAGATGTCCCAGTGCTGCTAGGTGAAGGTGGCCGTGCTCACCAAGGGTCAGCGCACATGGAAGCATTTGCACCTGCTGCTCTGGGGTCTGTCCAACCCATTGCAGGATGCTTTTTTTTAAAGTCTGCATACACCAGGAGTTTCTCCGCTGGTAACTGCTGCACCACAAGTTGAAGCTCCAGGAATGCCTCTGGGTCATCTTGGGGCACATCTTGAACAGAGGCATCTGGGGTGGGTGGTTGCAGTGTCCGGGGTCGCAGTGGCAAATCAAATCACTTTATTGTCACACTACTGTGTACACGAGTGCAACAGCAGGTGAAATTCTTGTGTGCAGTTCCGAGCAACATTGCAGTAATGACAGTGACGAGACATAAACCACTTTACAATAAACAACATATTTACACAAAACAATTTACATAACAAATGTACACATACCTACACAACAATTTACATATCAGATGTACACAATACACACAATGTAGAATACACATACACTAGATAATGGTATGTGTAATATATATATATATATATATATATATATATATATATATACACACACACACACTAACTGAATTGGGAGCGAGAATATATTGACAGAATGAGGATTAATAAAGTGCAGTGCTGATTGTTGATTGTGAGGGATCAAGTGTTCAAAAGTCTTATTGCTTGTGGGAAGAAGCTGTCATGTAGTCGGGTGGTGCGGGTCCTGATGCTGCGATACCACCTGCCTGATGGAAGCAGTGAGAGCAGCCCATGACTCGGGTGGCTGGAGTCTTTGATAATCCTCCGAGCTTTATTCACACACCGTCTGTTATATATATCCTGGAGGGAGGGAAGCTCACCTCCGATGATGTTTCTGGCCGTTCGCACCACCCTTTGCAGGTCTTTGCGGTTGTGGGCGGTGCTATTGCCGTACCAGGCGGTGATGCAGCCAGTCAGGATGCTCTCAACAGTACTAGTGTAGAACCGTGTGAGGATGTGTTGGTTCATTCCAAACTTCCTCAGCCGTCTCAGGAAGAAGAGGTGCTGGTGAGCCTTCTTCACAACGGCCTCAGTGTGGACGGACCATGTGAGTTCCTCAGTAATGTGGACACCGAGGAACTTGAAACTGCTGACTCTCTCCACCGGTGCTCCATTAATGGTGATGGGGCTGTGTTCTCTGTCTTTCTTCCTGAAGTCCACCACAAGCTCCTTGGTTTTACTGACGTTGAGGGAGAGGTTGTGCTCCTGACACCAGCGTGTCAGAGTGTGCACGTCCTCTCTGTAGGCTGTTTCATCATTGTCAGTGATCAAACCTACAACCGTCGTATCGTCAGCAAACTTAATGATGGCATTGGAGCTATGTGTCGCCACACAGTCATGTGTGTAAAGGGAATACAGGAGTGGGCTGAGAACACAGCCCTGCGGGGCTCCAGTGTTGAGGGTCAGTGATGAGATGTTGCTGCCCATTCTAACCACCTGACGTCTGCCTGACAGGAAATCCAGGATCCAGCTGCACAGCGAGCTGTTTAAGCCCAGAGCCCGGAGTTTCACATCAAGCTTGGAGGGCACTATGGTGTTAAATGCTGAGCTGTAGTCTACAAACAGCATTCTCACATACGTGTTCCTTTTTTCCAGGTGGGATAGAGCAGTGTGTATTGTAGATGCAATAGCATCATCAGTGGAGTGGTTGTTACGGTAAGCAAACTGCAATGGGTCCAAAGAGGTGGGCAGAACAGAGCAGATGTGATCTCTGATCAACCTCTCAAAGCATTTGCTGATGATGGGGGTGAGGGCAACAGGACGCCAGTCGTTTAAGCAAGTGATTTTGGCTTGCTTCGGTACAGGCACAATGGTTGATGTTTTGAAGCATGTGGGGACTACAGACAGGGAGAGGGACAGGTTGAAAATGTCCGTAAAAACACCAGCCAGTTGGTTCGCGCATACTCTGATGACGTGGCCCGGAATGCCGTCTGGACCCGCAACTTTGCGAATGTTCACCCGTCGAAAGGATCGGGTTACATCCGCAACAGAGACGGAGAGTGAACCAACCTCTGTAGTATCGGCCGCGAGTGCTCTCTCCGCGAGGGCGGTGTTGTTGTTATTCTCGAAACGAGCATAAAAGGTATTAAGCTCGTCCGGGAGAGAGGCAACTGTGTTCATGGCGGAGTTTTTATTCTGTTTATAGTCCGTGATGATGTTAATTCCCTGCCACATACTTCTGGAGTCAGTGGTGTTGAACTGTCCTTCAATTTTGTGCCTGTACTGGCGTTTGGCTGTACTGATGGATTTACGGAGGGCATAACTCGCTTGTTTACGCTCCTCCGCGTTCCCGGAGTTAAAAGCGGTGGTCCGCGCAGTAAGTGCCGCGCGAACATCGCCGTTAACCCAGGGTTTCTGGTTGGGGTAGATCCGTATGTTTTTCGTCGGAACAACGTCCTCTACGCACTTCCAGATGAAACACGTTACGCTATCAGCGTAAACCTCGATGTCGTCATCGGAGGCAGACCGGAACATCTCCCAGTCCGCGTGATCAAAACAGTCCTGTAGCGCAGAGTCTGATTGGTCCGACCAGCACTGGATCATTCTGAGGGTGGGTGATTCCCGTTTCAGTTTCTGCCTGTAAGCGGGCAGAAGCGGAACGGAAGAGTGGTCGGATTTGCCAAATGGTGGGCGGGGGAGGGATTTGTAGCCATCCCGGAAAGGAGAATAGCAATGATCCAAAACCCGGTCCCCTCGTGTGTTGAAGCTGATATGTTGGTGGTATTTTGGTGCTATTGTTTTGAAGTTGGCTTTGTTGAAGTCCCCGGCAACAATGAACGCAGCCTCAGGGTGCGCGGTTTCCTGCTCACTTATACTGCCATACAGTTCCCTAAGTGCCCGGTCTGTGTCGGCTTGTGGGGGGATGTACACAGCTGTGATAATGACCGCTGTGAATTCCCTCGGTAGCCAGAATGGTCGACACAGAAGCATGAGAAATTCCAGATCAGGAGAGCAGAAAGACCTGATAAAATGTACATTCCTCTGATCACACCATGATTTGTTGATCATAAAACATACACCTCCACCTCTGCTTTTACCTGAGAGGTCTTTCGCTCTGTCCGCTCGGTGCACGGAGAAACCCGTGGGTTCGATGGCCGAGTCTGGAATCTCCGCGGACATCCAGGTTTCCGTAAGACAGATAACACAGCATTCTCTCGTTGGAAAGAGATCCGCGCTCTCAGCTCGCAGAGCTTGTTGTCCAGAGACTGAACATTTGCCAGTAGTATACTGGGTAGTGGGGGGCGATTTGCGACGTCTTAATCTGATGAGAACGCCGGCTCTTTTTCCTCTTTTCCTTCTGTGTTTCCGCGGCCGGGCAGCCCAAACAAAGGGCTCCGCTGGCGTGTTTGTAAACCGCGGGTCGGCATTGAGGAATGTGAAGTCCGGTTTTCGGTGTGTGTGATTGCCGAACCAATGTCCAAAAGCGTTTGTCTGTCGTACACAATAAGGCAGACAACATCCAAGACAAAAAAACACAGAACTGTAAACAAAACAAACAATAAACTGCAGTGTTTTGACGGAGCTCGCGACGCAGCAGCCATACTCGGCGCCATCTTGAGATCGAGCCCCTTCCTGTGGTAGCAAGCTGCATGGGCAGGGAGGAGCATGATGAACCCCTGTTCCTGCTCTGCGTGCAGCTTGAGGAGGGCCTGATGCTGGGACTTGTGTATGCATGTGAGGGTCTTTTAACAACCTCCAGAGGTGAGGCTTTAATGGAAGTGTTCTTCCTCCTCAAATCACAGGTTTTGGCACCACTGTGACAAGTTGGTTAACTTTCAACATTACAAGGCAAGTTTACTTATGTAGCACATTATTGTATTTTATTGAATGTATTTTCTTTTATAATTTTTATGTAAAGCAATTTGAATTGTCATTGTGTATGAAATGTGCTACATAAAAAAAACATTCAGTCTGGACGGTTGGAACACACCTGACCCCTTCTGGACGCTGGTTCCAACTGTGTGTGGCATAATGGCTAAATGTTGTCACCTTATTTTGAACCCTTGTTATATCTAACTGAATTGATTCTAATGATCTGAGAGGTCTGTTAGGTTTGTATTTAACAAGTATATCTCCAATGTATTTAGGTCCTAGGCTATTTAGTGATTTAAAAATGAGTAATGGTACTTTTAAAATTAATTCTAAATGTGGATGAGATGAGGACTGGAGTAATATGCTCAGATTTTTTGGTTTGAGTGAAAATCCTGGTGCCTCATACTGAAATGAGCTGCAGGTGCCTAATGGTCTTTTTGGGAAGACTGGTGAGGAGTCCATTGCTGAAGTCTACCTTACTGGTGATGAGTGTATGAACAAGATTCTTGACTGGATACAAAACATCTAATTCTTGCTATATTTTTTAGATGATAGGCTGATTTAGTTATTGCTATGATGTGACTACTGAAATTATGATCTGACTCAAATTACACAAATTCTTGACTTGTTTGTTTGTCTTTAGACCCCTGGAATCAAGGTATGTGTTCACCTTGGGAATTTTGTCTTTGTTTTTTATGTATGTATTTATTTTCATAATTTGGCATAGCGGGAGCATATAGGCCTACAAGTTGAGTGGTGCAAGAATTGAGAATGTGGGATTCAACATGTCATAGATGTCCACTCAGATTCATAGTCGCCCATGTTCACATTGTAACTCCAATTTATAACAAAAATATTCTCTTGATTCTGAGATAAACTTGGAGGAGATAAACTTGGCAAGGTAATTAAGGCCTTGCCTACAGGCAAGGTTCCAGGGCCAGATGTCTTTGCAGCTGAATTTTAGATCTTATGCTACAGAACTGGCTCCACATTTGCTAGAAGTTTATACTGAATCATTAAAGAATGGAAAGCATCCACCAATTATGACACAAACCCAGATCAGTCTGATTCTTAAAAAGATCCAACCGAGAGTTACCGTCCAATTTCCCTGTTGCAGCTAGACATTAAAATAATGTAAAAACATTTGGGTAACTTAAGTTATGGCATCTCTTATACATATTAGTTTGGGTTTATTCAGGCCATAGCTCTTCTTATAACATTTATCCGTTTCATCAATATCATGTGGTCAGTTGAGAATGATAAGACTCCGGTCACTGCCATCTCACTTGTTGCCTATAAGGCATTTGATATGTTAGAATGGGATTATCTTTTTAAGATTTTGGAAATGTACAGGTTCTGGAATGCTTTTATTGTTTAGATTAAGTTACTTTATAGACACCTGGTAGCTGCGGTATAAACAAATAATTAATTTCGGATTATTTTACTGTGGATAGGGGCACCCCGGTAGGGTTGCCCTCTTTCCCCATTATTGTTCAGTCTTGCCCTGGAACCATTAGCAGTCGCGATGAGGAGGAAGATTTTCCAGAGGTGGTGGCATTTGCTTTTGCTAGATGGTATTTTCTTATTAGTCTCCAATCCTACTAGATATATGCCTTGCCTCCATAGAATTATTAATTTGTTTTCTAAGTTCTCAGGATACTGTGTACATTTACAGCGTACTACCCGGTAATGTCTTTTCAGCTGGGTGCCTTCCAGTGGCCCAAACAGGGCATTAATCTGATTTTGGGCACATTTATCTGATTTTGTTCATTTTTACTATTTGATAAAAGTATTTGAGCAATGTGGGTTCATTACATTTATCTATGATTGGGAAGGTTAATGTTATTAAAATGAATTGTATTCCAAAATTCAACTACCTGCTCCAATTTCTCCCTATAGATGTCCCCCTTTCTTATTTCAAGGAATTTGATAGCATAGCAAAGTCCTTAATTTGGAATGGTAAACATCCCAGATTACATTTTAGTATGTTGCACAGGCCGATTGACAAAGGTGGGCTAGGCCTACCCAAGATTTTGTTTTATTATTATGAAATCTGTCTGACATTTGAGCTTCCACCTGAAAGATTCCCTCCCTGGTTTTGTATTTAACAGGAAGTTCTATTTTGCCATTGCAAAGCCTTTCTATCAGACTAACCGGAAAAGTTAAGTTACACCCCGTTATCTCGCATATGGACAAAAGTGTCCAGTGTAGGGCTGGGCATTGAGTTCGATATAAGGCACAGACCGAATTGCCTCAAAACAATCTAGTATTGAAAAATGTCTCATCATTCGGTCTGAACATTTTGTTGATTTATAGAGAGAAATGCACATTCGGGTTGAGCAAACAGACGATGATCTCTGGATCAATGATGGTCTGAGTGATTGCCAATAGTTGATGCCTTTGACCATGTCATGACGATATTTGGCTCGTTTTCCCATTAATCTATTAAATTATTATCAAATTAATATGACAAATAATTTGCCCGTAGAGACACAGACACGCGTTTGAAGAAACGCGCTTTATTGAAAAGCCGTATATGGGCATATATGAAGCAGGCGGGCAGTCTCGTGGAACACGCGCAGGATCTCGCACTTTGTTTCTGCCTTCCAATTTTTATTTTTTATGAGAGCTGCAAATTATCTCCGACATCTCAGCTCAGGATGTGCTTTTTAGTTTATTGTGAATGCAACTCTGCAGCCTGTAAAATAATACAAACTATATAAAATACAAAATGTATAAAATAATACAAAAACGTTCACCTCGAACCGTGATTTATATTTCAGTGATTATTATCATCATGTCTAATTTTTCACTTTATTTGATTTTTCATTTCGTTTGGATTGCAATTTGAATTTAGAAATGGATTTTGTTTTTGTTTTTATAAATACATTTTGTAATGTTCAATGCAAATCAATAAAGCAAGAATATTCATTAATCTCTCAGCCCTGAGGTTTCGTGTGTGTGTGTGTGTTTATTTATAGTGAAGGAGGGAACAAAACAAATTTATTCGCACACAATATATTTTCCTGGATAACGAAATACCTGACAAGTAGAAAATGCACAGATGAAGCTTCTTTGCCAGAGAGATGTTCACAATGTTGTAAAGCCATCTTTCAAAAAGTTCAAAAACTTTTCAAGTTTCATTTGAACTTTTAGTTAAAATAAAGTTCAAATTTTGATATCAAGGTGTCTTTATTGTGTAAGCTTAACCCTAACCATGTTTACCGAAAATTATCGTATACCACCAATAGTACCACAAGCGGTAATTCTGGTGTTCGTCGTTTTCCTGCTGAGTTGTTTGTTGTTGTTGGTGTGTGTGTGTGTGTGTGTGTGTGTGTTTTTATTTATATATATATATATATATTTTTTTTTTTGTTATATTTTATTTATATATATTTATATTTATTAGTTTGTTTAGGAACCATGCATGCATGCATGTCACTTAGTTATTAAATATTTGTAAAAGCAGGTTATGCAAGTAAAAATTTCCTTTTGCTTCGTTTTGTGGATTGTGTGTCCAAAGACAAGTTCAAGGCACTCAATAAAATGTATTAAAATTACATGCATGGATGAGGTAAAAACAACTGTGCAACTTCTCTCTCATTAATGTGCACTGCACCCATTCAACCATAAACATTTTCTTGTGGAAGCTTGCGTAAAAACGTATTTTTTTTTTTACAAGACTTTACCAATTTAGTGCTTGTTATATATCAATGTAAATCATACAAGTGCATATAAACAAACATGTAAATTATAATTTTTATAAGGGACAGACATACTTTGTGAAATATTTGTACTTAAAAAGCACTGTCTACAAATTTAAGAATTTAACATAGGTTCTTTTTTATATTTTTTGCATCGTAGTTTTGGTATAGTAAATAATTGCTATACTGTATGTGCAATTGTTGCATCTCTTGTGAATATTTTGTTAAAAAATGGTGACAACATTTTGTACCATTATTAAAAATGCAGTTATATGACAAGGTGGATTGTGAATGTAAAATTTGAATATCTGTAGGAACGAAATGTTGCATAAAATGCTATTTTAAAATGATCGAAAGCGAAAAACGAAGAGAAAGTATAATCTAGGGCTGGGCGATTTATTTTTGGCTTCCAACAATTATGAAAACAATGGTTGAGAGAAAATAGTTATTGTGCTGTATTCTATTTTGCAATGATGCTCTTGTTTTGTCTTGTTAAAAATCCAGCGCACCCCTGGCCTTTGGTCATTTTTATGTATTAAATGTTTTACGTATGTTGTGGAAGTGCACTTGGGCTGGGCGATAGGACTCTTACAAAGAACCCGTTAGGGCTGAACAATTTATACAAACAAATCTAATTGTCTATTTATTTTTATTTATATTGTGATTTGAACTGATTTTGATAAACCTACAACAACAAAAAAACATGTTTTTCCCATGCTTTACTGCTGACCGGAAATTATGTTCTAAAAAGGGTGTTCGTTTTTGAGTCTTCTACAACTAACCAAAGTAAAAAAATAAATATAAACTGAAAAAGAGGAAGAGAGAAACATAACGATCACATTGCATTTTCATCATTATTTTTTTGTAACTCAAGTCAATTTGAGTATTATATTATTGCAATAATAATGATGCTATGAAATTAAGGAAATATATTATTGTATAACAATAATCAATATTGCTATTAATTTATTATTATTATTCAATAGTAATTTAAGAATTTCTTGCTGTGCAGCCTGGTTAAACACGTATGTCTTTATTTCAGCAGAAGCTAATAGTTTGAAAAGAAACCGATGCTGATTGCAAAACTCAATTGATCAACGATGATCGACAATATCAAGTAATGGCAAAACTACGGATCTGGGAAGTCAGTAATTATATTAAACTGTAGCCCAGTTAAATGTGACTAGGTTGAATCCAGTTCGCAAGCTTCTCTTCCAAATGTATTTCATGCATGGTTAATTTTGCTCATCTACCCGCAACAGCCGGGCGACAAGAAATTTTGTTAGTTAAAAAGACATGCGCTTGAAGAACTCTTATATTTTTAAGAACAGACAAAAGAAAAGCTGTCAATGCTTGAGTCTGATTCTGTGTTTGTTCTGGGGCTTGGAGCAGCGCGAGCCTGTATTTTGAAACGAGCATATAAATTTTCTAGAATAATGTCATCAATGAGAATGCTGCAAATTATGTGATCATCTCGGGAGGTGCTGAGAATTTAGTTTGCTTTATTTCCATGCTGTTAGCATACATTGTGAACGCAACTCTGCAGGTACAGTGTGTGTGTGTGTTAAAGAAACCAAGACAAAAGTGATTAAATCATAAAATAATACAAGATACATTCAACTTGAACATACATTTTTTTTTTTTTTTTTTAGTTCTTTATGCAACATTATTACCAAAATATAAAAAAAATTTTTTTGATCACTTCATTATTTTAGTTACTTTTTTGTTTAAAGTGCAATTTTAATTTAGATCTTGTTTTTCCTGTTTCAATAAATATAATTTATCAAGCAATCAATAAAAAAAAAAAAAATTCACCTACCCACAGCAGGGGGGGTTGATGATATAATGATAAAATATTTTTTACATATTGCCCTGCCCAAATTTTTTTATTTCTTTTTTTTCAAAAGTTCAATAAATACATAATGTTTCCAGTCAATGAGTAGTCATCTATATATATATATATATATATATATATATTATTACACACATACATACACTTGTATATCCCCCCTTTTCTCCCCAATCTGGCATGCTCAATTTTCACTACTTATTATGTAGAGGCTCATACTATTCTCCGCAGTCCATGCACAACTTGCCACGCGCCCCATTTAGAGCAAGAACCACTAATTGCGACCACGAGGAGGTTACCCCATGTGAGACTACCCTCCCTAGCAACCGGGACCGTTTGTTTGCTTAGGAGACCCTGCTGGAGTCATTCAGCATGCCCTGGATTCAAACTTGTGACTCCAGGGGTGGTAATGAATAATCGTCTTAATCGGGATTATGATTTTTGTCGTAATCAAGCAGCCCTAAATCTTGCATGAAGTTATGCATAAAAATAAAGGAAGGTCTGCACTCTGAAAATATCTTAAGTTATTTATTCTTGTACATCAGGGGAATTAAAACAAAAGTTTCAAGCAAAAGCCTTCCTCTGTGTGTCAACTCGGTACTCATTTGATCTTATAGATGGCCTCTAGGTGTTATCAGGTGTCCATAATTGGCTAATCAGCCAATCAACAATGTCCAAATCAACCAATTATAGAATCAATAACATACCACCAATAGGAGCAGTATGACACATCAGGTGTGAAATGCCATTAGTCAATATTGTCACCTAGAAAAACAATTACCATAACTATTATGTTATTATAATTAACTATTATAATTAACATATTTTTAACATCAGAAAATTACAAAAAAGGTGAAGGATCAAAGTCTTCATTTAAACCAACCAGAGACATGGTCTGTAACTTCCAAAATGCCCCTCTCTCTCTGTAGTAATTTTGTCATTATCTCTGCCTCTGAGAGAATTCATAACTTTCTCTTTCTCAAACCCAATACATTTCAAATGTTCAATGTTGTGGTTGTATTCAGTGAAATGTCTGGCAATGGGTGAAGTGATATCTTGTCTACAGATAGCCAATTTGTGCTCATTAATTCAAATTTTTAGTGCTCTTGATGTTTTCTCAATGTACATTCGATGACATGGGCACTGAAGAAAATACAATTATTTGTGTAGCAGGTTATACAATTATTATTTTATTGGATTATTTAATCCGATACTTTTTTTTTTTTTTTTTTTGTAGAAATGCATATTAATTCTTTGTATTTCAGTATTAAATAACATGTATTTTTTTTTATTTTTTTTTGGTCATCACGCACCACATCTGATCTCATCAACATATTGGCCAAATTACGAGATATTTTATAGGTTATGTACTATATACTGCATATAGTCACTGTGTTTTGGCAATTTAACATTTTTAACAGATGGAATGTGCTGATATGACCTCTTCCTACTGTTAGAATTGTGCATCTCCCAATGGCCTGTCTGCTCCTGATCGGCCCCAAAGTGTGTGGGCCCACAGGGAAAATGCCCGGTATACCAGATTGCCATTCCAGCCCTGATTGGAACCTATGATAAGAAAATCATATATTTCCATGTTCGCTAACAAAAATGTATGCAAGTCTAGTTAAAATATCGAACAGTTCACTAACAGATGTGTAATGACAGAATTGTATATATGGTTCTAAAGGTGACTTATTTTCAAATCATCAGATTGTTTATGTGGGAGTTTTTCAATGCTCTTGAAAAAATATATATATTTTTTAAGATGCATTCTTTTCATCAGACAGTTACGACAAGTGAAAATGCCCCCTTCTCTGTTAGGTTAATATCTTTTTCAGTTGCAGTTCACTTACATGTCATTAAAAGTCTTGCTAGTAAAACCAAATATTTACTTGCCAATAGCAATTCTTTCTTCAATGTGTCCGTGGAGAGTTGGCCATATTTGTGTTGAGATTTTCTGTGAATATTGATGTCAATTGTCAGACAAGTTTGGAACAAGAGGTTTAGTAACGATCATTTTTATTTGTTCTTTGTGCATGCTATACTAGTTAAAACAGATAGCAATCATATATGAAGAATAATGATTATATATGCTGTGATTTGCAGATTTCTGTCCTTATGCAGTTCTCTGGGCAAATCAGCTAAATTGTTCCCACTGATATGTAGCGGATAGTGGGGTGAGTTGTTTTTTTTTTTTTGTTTTGTTTTTTGTTTTTTTTTTATTATTCATTCTTAAAAGTGTATCTACAAATGGAAATAATGTTTTGCTAATTGCATGGAAAATTGTTTTTCAGAGTTTTATAAAGAAAACTATATTGGACCTCTAGGAGGACACCAGTATGGCGCAAGGATGGAATGCACTCCAGCAAGCCCAGATTCCATCTAACCAGAGCCCAGAAACCTCTATAGGAACTGTAATGGAATCAGAGGAGAGCTTTTCTCAAAAAATAGAACAATTAATTGAGAAGGAGAACCTTTCAGGCATAATGGATTTGAAAGACATTGCCGGATATGACCTGAATGAATTGAACACAGAGTCAGGTTCTCCCCAGAATGTTTGCTGTGAATCATCTTTGCATGGGGAAATTAATTCAGCTAACAATAAACAAGTAATGTCAAGGGATAAAGAAGAATGTAATGGTTACATGACACCATGTCACTGGTCTAACTCAGGAGGGGTGGAGTCTACATTAGAGGCACATTCTGACAGGGAAGTATCAATACCTCCTTTGACAGATGCCAATCTTGTGGATTATTCAGATATTAGCAGTTGCTCTGAAATGGAAGCAAATCTTGATTGCAATTTGAGTTCTTCCATTGAAGTTAACCTGGGTGGCCACCAGCCTGGTCAGTCTTTGGAGGAAGGAGAAAATTCAGACAGTACAGTGCACTTTTCTGATGTATGCTATAATACTGCAGAAGAAAATATCAATGAAACAAATCAACAGCAAGACACTGGTGGAAGTGAACCTCCAATAACCACATATGAAAGCATAGTAGAAAATGTAAACCATAAGAGTGAGGGTTGGAGAGAGGGGGCATGTCTTACAAATTTTGAGGATCAGTGTGTAGAAGTTCAAACCATGGATGATTTAAATAGTGTAGTCCCTTTGTCAAAGGAAGAGCAAATTGCGGAGAGAGACATTCTTGCTCATGATTTGGGATGTTCTGTGGATGAAACCATGGTGCTTTGCAAAGAACTTGGTGGTACTCAGGATAGTTCCACTTGTGCCCACATGAGTAATGCAATAAAGACCCCATCCAATTCAAAAGGAGATGAAAACAATTGCTCAACCATAGATTCATTAAGTGGATGCAGAATGGAAAAAAAGCAAGCAGATCCTGAAAACGCATCATCAAAAACTGAATTTGAGGTGATCTCTGACCATGGAAAGTCATTTCAGATAGGCGGACAGAAAAGCTTTACATCCAATGATGTACAAGTGGTCGAGCGGAGTAGTTTTGGATTCCTTGAGTCATGTTTTGGTTTTAAAAGTTCAGAGCAAAAAATTGAGGATATTCAACACTTGGAATATGCACAAGTAAGCCAAGTCGATGAGACAGATTTGTCAATTGGTGAGAATTTGACACAAATCCCTGAGAGAGATCCATTTAATCACATTGAACCACCAGTTCTTTTAAAAATTGCTGTTGAATCTAACAACAGGGTTCAGATTGACGAGGAAATCAACGGACCAAAAGATCCACCAGTACTCAGCGCTTGCCAAACACCCACAACCTCCATAAGTCTTGGACAGCAAAGTTTCTTTGCTGAAAATGGCATCAATGAAAGAAGAGTTCCTTTGTCACCTTTCAAGACACAAACAAGAAAACTGCAGCCAGTTGTTATCCTTAAGACAACTGGGCAGAGAATATCTGATGCAAAAAAATACCATTGTTTTGAATGTGAAGAGTCCAAACAAAGTTCCGATGAGCTCATTGAGCACTATCATTCCACTCATTCTTTGCATGACTTTCAGTATTGTCCCACTTGCGAATGTTATTTCACTGGTGGCACATTGGCTGGACAACATATCTGTGGCAAAGTCATGCTAAATGATCAGTTAAAGTCCTTACCATACACAAAAAGGCTAGCTGAGGTGAAAGGAAAGTTCATATGTAGGTACTGTAGGAAGTCCTTTGTTCGTCAACCTTTTTACAAGGAACACGAGTTGAGGCACATAGTTGTCACACAACATAGATGTAAATGTTGTGGATTATATTTTCCTACTGCTCAAAAATGTCAAAGTCACAAACATAAAGCACAATGCCAGCCCTTGATACTAGAACCTTCTGTAAAGACTGCAGACCATGCAGAATCAACCCTTAAAAAGCCAGACATACCAAACTTTGTGTTTGAAACGGACTGCTCCAATACAGGACTCGGTCATTGTTATGTCAAACTTGTGGATGTATGCAATAGAAACCAGTCACCTGCACAAATATATTGTCAAGTTTGTGGGAAAAATTTCAGACTCCGAGCACAATTGAAATCACACCAAAGATCGCACTCTGATGAGAAGCCGTTTAAGTGTGAGATTTGTGACAGAGCATTCAAATATTCATGGAATCTTAACAAGCATAAACGAGAGCAGTGTTGTAAAAACATTGTCCAACCTGACAAATCTTCAGTTCCAGAGAGCAGACATCAAGAAAACTTCCAATGCCCCATCTGTAAACGTGCGTTTAAATACTCCTACAATCGGACACGGCATTTGCGTGAACAGTGTCTCAAAGAATACACACGAAAAGGCAAAGGAAAGATTGGCGAAAACAAGTATCGATGCCCTTTGTGTAAAGATGTCTTTACCTTGGCCTGTAACCGCAAGCGACATATCTGGAACACTTGTGTTACGCTTAAGATGTATACATCAAAAGGGCACTTTAAAGGAAGAAAGATCAAAGAAGCCATCAAAACCAACAATGAGGGCAAAGAGTTACCACTGACCACGCCAATACAAAATCAGTCGCATTACAAATGCACTTTTTGTCTATCTGTGTATACTAGCAAATCTGGATTCTACAGGCATCTAGCAAAGCATAAATTACTTGCAAAAAACAAAAAGGCAATCAAATACAAGCATGTTAACACTGTTGATTTGAAAAACTCAGGCTTTGGCAGTCAAAGTCCAACTAACAAGGAGTCTACTGATGAGGAGATAAGCCTTCCTTTTTCTTGTCGCTTCTGTGGAAGAGCCTTCACGTCATCTCACTCATTCAAAAAGCACGTACAAAACCATAAAGGAAACAAACCATTTCGCTGTTTAGACTGTGGTAAAAATTTTGCCATACATGGACACTTAATGGCTCACAAAAATGTGCACAAGCGGAAAATACAGTGTTCAGACTGTGGGAAAGTTTTGCCATCAATTGGAGATTTGTTAAAACACAGACTGTCCCATCCAAATAAAAAAGGCTTGCTCAAGTGCCCTGATTGCCCAATGCAGTTCAGATTTCCTGTATTCCTCCTTCGACATGTGGTTGTTCATGAGAGAAAACGCTCACTGGAACAGGCTAAAACTCAAAAGGTAGAAGAAATTCCCATAGAGGAGTTCAAATGTGCTGTCTGCCAAAAAGCCTTTGATGATTCAAAGGCACTTAGCGAGCATTGTTTAACTCATATGCCAGGACCTTCAACATCCAATTGTCAGTTCTGCAAACGTCAGTTCTCTAGTCGTGCTGTGCTGATTCGCCACATCCGCCTTCATACTGGTGAAAAGCCTTTTCCATGTCTGAGGTGTGGAATGCACTTCCACAGACAAGAGGCTCTTAAATTGCATCAGGAGAAATGCGCAGGTGTACAGAACAAACCCTATAAATGCTCACACTGCCCACAATCATTTCGTTTTCCCAGCAATTTGGATTTCCATGAAAGAGCCCACTTAGCAAAAACACTTTTCCCTTGTCCAAAATGTGGGAAATTTTACACGAAAAGAAAAATTAAAGAACATGAAAGTATATGCAATAATGAAGAATTAAGATCTGCTTGCAGTAAATGTGGAAAATACTTTAGCAAAACAAAATACAGAACTGCTCATGAAAAACAGTGCCAGGGCAAGATATCACATGAAACCGAAACAAATTGTAAAGACAGATTCAAGCAGCAATGTCCACAATGTTTTAAATGCTTTAGATCTAAAGGTTTTCTCCTGAGACATCTTTCTGTTCATTCCAAGGAAAAATCATATGCATGTATGCATTGCGGACAGAAATATGATGGTCAGCAGCAATACTTGCAACATGAGGCTTTTTGTAATGGTGTGTCCAAGGAACGTGGATTGGAAAGTTTGGGTGGAACTGAAAAAACTCAATCTATGCCTACTGCAGGAAAAAAGCAGAAAGAGATCAAGATAGTTGCAGGTGAACATTGTGGGGAATTTAAGTGCAAATTTTGTACTAAATCATTTTCCAGGCCCAGATATCTAAGACGGCACATCCTTACTCATACAGATGTCAAGCCATATCGTTGCAAGACCTGTGAAAGTTGTTTCTCACGCTATGATCATTTGAAACTGCACCAAGCCCGCTGCAGAGGAAAGCGACGACTTGAGGTGCGAGTTGTCAAGATGAGTCTAGACAGCTTGGCCACAGGCTGCCAAAGCAAAGAGCTGCAAGAAAATGAGACACTGCAATGCAAAATTTGCTCCAAGCAGTTGTCCACCCAGAGCGATTTGAAGCGTCATATGGCAATGCTGCACATTACTGACAAACCTTTTCCTTGCAAACGATGTGGTAAAACTTACAGTACTGTAAAGACTTTGAGACGACACAACCTCACGATCAAATGTAAGCGGGTTTTAAAGGACACTGAGCAGTCTGCCAAGAACAATGTTCCAAATCAACCATGCAGAGAAACATCAAAACTTCTGCAACGTATACAGGTACACTACATGAATAAATTTAAATACCAATGTGAATATTGCCCCCGCCGATTTAAGATGCCCGGACAGCTGAAGGTGCATCTACGTCTTCATACAGGGGAAAAACCATATGGTTGTGCCAGCTGTGGAGAGCGTTTCATCAGAAAAGATTACTTGAAACGGCACTTGATTAAATGTGGTGGAAAGGGCAAAAGACAAGAAAAAGTCCTTTGTGATAAGTGTGGTGGCCTGTTTCTACATGATGCACTGTTGGTACACCAAAAGACCTGTGTCATCAGCTCAAAAACATCTGAATCCTCTGAAGTGGTTAAGAATCCCAAGAGCCCATGCAAGGTAAAAGGTTTTTCCTGTGCAAACTGTAGTGAACGCTTTTTATTGTTCTCACAGCTCCAACAGCATTTCTTATCAAAGCACAGATCTGCTCAACCACAAGAGCAATTAGTATCAAGTCACTCGCAAATCATAAAGCAAGAGCCACTTGATGAGGATTGTGGACAGAACCAACCATGCAGCAGTCAGAAACCTGCAAAGGAGCTACGTGAGAAGTCATATAGAGGCCCTGACAAACCTCTTGAATGCCCACAGTGCAACATGCGATTTATAAATCCCTCTGGGCTGGGTAGACACATGCGCATTCATAGTGAAGTCTACCCATTTTCCTGTATAAAATGCCATAGTGGTTTTTGGAGCAAAAAGAGCATGGAAAAACACAAGAAAAAATGCAGAGGTCACACAGTCCTCAAAAGTAATGACTCTACCCTGGAAATTACAGGTGAATTGGATTGCAATCAAAATGAGACAGTGCTTGTGTTTAATAAGGGTTCCAACACAACAGGAACTGGTGTACTGCAGACCAAGTTCTCATGTAAAGATCAAGAGACAGAAAGTTGTGCTGACAAGGGAGATGCAGCTGTTCACAAGTATCAGTGTTCTGAGTGTGATCAGAGTTTTACAGATGGACTTAGACTTATAAGCCATTTGGAGGAACATGGTCGTGAGGATCAAGAGCATAGATCGGCTGCTGTTCACCAATGCCATGTGTGCAGTAAAGTTTTTGGGCAGGCTGGTTTATTGCAACGGCATGTTAACATCCAACATAAGATAAAAACAACAAATACCTGTCCAATATGTTTCAAGAGTTTTAGATTTCCTTCTGATGTTGACATCCATAGATCTTGTCATGATCCCAATCGCCCCTTTGTCTGTAACACATGTGAGTTCAGGTATTGGACTGCTAAATCTCTGAGCATTCACCAAAGGATGGCTCATCCTTTGCGACAGCTGCCCAATTCAAAAGAACCTAGTGTGAAAGCAGGACCTGAGGTCCCTGAAGTATATAGGTGTCATCCATGTGACAAAACATATACTTTAAAATCATCATACGCAAAGCACTGCAGACTAAAACATGGACAGAGTTCTGTTAAAAACCTTATTGATAATGAATCCAAAAAATCTTCTGTGATTCAAGAGTCAGATAAGGAGGAATCCAACGGAGATTTTGAAGATGGTGATGACAGTGACAATGACTCTGATTCGGCACCATACTTTCCTTGCCATGTTTGCGGAAAAACATTTTTAACATCAGAAAGTCTTGAGGATCATCAAAGATGCCACCTTGGTGAAAAACCTTTTGAGTGTGAGGAATGTGGGAAGTGCTTCTTTCAGTTGGCAAACCTGCAACAACATCAGCGAAGCCACAAATCTGAGTTTCAGTGTCAAATGTGTGGTAAAGGTTTTGTCTCACTCTTTGCCCTGCGTAAGCACAAGCTAAGACATGTCAGAAAACGTCCTCACCGCTGCACAAAGTGTCACCTGAGCTTCACAAGCTCATCGGATCTAGCTGAGCACATGGTTATGCACCGCGATGAAAATTTTCCATGTGACCTTTGTGATAAAACCTTTTCCTGCAAAACAAGTCGTGCAGAGCATCGCAATATACACACGGAGCAAGAAGAAGAGCTTCCTCCTCTAATTCCACCTGAACGGCCAAAATCAAAGCAAATTACTCCAGGTGCGTCCAGTAGAAGCCTTTCATCGAGTAATGTTGAGCAGTACAAGTATTGTTGTGGAATTTGTCATGTGAGATTTTCAGATCCAGAGCAGCTTTCAGAACATGGTTGCAATCCAGCAAAAGAGCGACCTTACTCATGTCCAGAATGTAACAAACATTTTTTACATGGTTCTCACCTAAAAAAGCACCAGCTCAGCCATCAGTTGTCAGGACCACGTTCTTATCAGTGTAATCATTGCAGCATGAGTTTTAGCCACCACCATCTTTATCTCAATCATTTACGAAGTCATGGGAATGAAGAGACTTCTGTTGGTCCAAATGTTTCCACCAGTGACGAGAGGATCCATACTGAAAATGCAAAGCATGAAAAAATTTACCAATGTCCAATTTGTCCTGATAGTTTTGAACAAGCTATGGAGCTAGCAAATCACCTATCTGTTCATTCTCATAAGTGCAGTGTTTGTAATATGACTTTTCCATCAAAGAAAGAACTTGAGGAACATGAAAAATGCCATTTGACTGCCGCAACACAGTATGAATGCACTGAATGTGGTGACAGCTTTCTTGGCAGTGATGCTTTCCGTAAACACAACTGTAGTAATCGAAAAATGACATTGTCGCACAAGCACCCTTCAGTGCCATCTGCCTCTCATCCCCTCGTCCACTTTGAAGTTAGTAATGAGGAAGAGGAGGAGGTTGATGTGGGAGAAGACTTCATTAATTGCCCCATCTGTCAAAAACGGTTCTCCTCCAATAGTAATTTAGCAGACCACCATAAAAAGCATCATGAAGATCCTCGTCCTTTCAAATGCTTGGTTTGTAAGAAAGGGTTTAAAAAAAAGAAGTACCTCACAAAGCACCAGCAGATACACAGCGAACGGCCTTACAAGTGTAATGTGTGCTCAGAATCCTTTAAAACAGAACCAGCTCTCTTATCTCACAGTAAAACACATGACACAAAAAGGCAACACCATTGCTCAATATGCAACAGATCCTACCTTACAGCATATGATCTTTCAAAACATGAACGGAAACATGCTGAAAAAAGTTTGAGGGAGGCCCATGGAGATTTCCGATGTGATATGTGCTATAAATCCTTCACCATGCCTTCACAGCTGCAACAGCATCAAGAAACACATGTAGGACAAGTTGTCTATGAATGCACAGAGTGTGACAAAGCCTTTGCTTTTCTAAGTCTCTTGGAGGAGCATCAGCACCAAAGTCATTCTGTTTCTACTGAATCTCTCCAGTCCCAATCACCAACCCAATTTTCCTATCAAAGCCCAGTGACTGAATAAAGGACAAATTATTGATGAATCAGTTTCCTGCAATGCAGTTTATTCAAATTCATTCAGTTTTCGGAACGTTATTTGTTAACTGATCAAATGTAAATACAATTCATTGTTCTTTTTTACGTGGCTTATTTGCTTTTATCCGCTTTGAAATTACGTTGGTATTTTACCCTAGTTCTGAATCAGCCTGTAAATGTTTAAACAGTCTGTTCTCCTCTACAGTTCTGTGAAATGCTTATTAAATGGTATCTTTGTATAGTACGTAGACTGAATTGTGTATACTGCATTGATGCAATCTAGTTGATGTATGGAACTTTAGGTATATTTGTATGAATGAAATAGCTTAAAGAGACATTAAAGATGTTCCACAGTATGGTTCACAAGGATGTATAGCTGAAAATCCTGTATAATTCCTTTGTTACAGTGATGTTTGGCATTTTTACATGTACCTACCATTGTCTTTAATACATCCTTAGAATTAAGAGGAATTGGCTGATTAATCTTAATGTTTTGTAGTAATAATTAGCAATGTTTACTTTTTTCTTAGCCTTTTGAAACATTCAAGGTCATTTCACATTAGTTATGTATGAGGTGAATGCCCTCCTGAGTTAAATTTATATGTATGCCGATTTGTTTTAATTGATAAGAATCTTGTCTAAATGGCTTTGCTAAAATTAGTTTGTTTTTTAAACAAGCTTTTCATAGATTACGTTGTATAAATGACGGTTAACATTGTAGCCTATCAGTACTACCTACAAATAGTGCTCAAATAATACATATGGCAATGAAATCCTTATGTGAAGTCATACTTTAGTATTATATGGCAATGTTGAGCATTTCTTCATGCAAATAAATACTTTGCAGTTATTAAAGCAGTTTTTTAAATGTTGATTGATTTGAATTTTGTGGGGAATAAAAATTACGACTATTTTTTTTTTTTTTTTTTGCTCAAATGGCATAAAATATTTTTTGTTTCCCCAGGAAATGTTTTTCCTTCATTAAGATGCACATAATGAGAAATACTTGGAAAAAATACATTTTGTACTTTAATATAGGCCTAGGTATTATAATAATGTGTTTATCATTTATTTATATATATATATAGATATATATTAGATATAGTTACCTGTTTCTTTAAAGTAAGGTTCCTCGTCTGGCAGTTGGCCAACTGCTTGTTTTTTCCTCCTACAACTAGTGGCATATTCGATAAAGAAATGATCATATCTGTAATTATTTCTTTACACAGTGACAGATAACAGGGCCAGTCAGTATACTATAATCTTGAAATATTGTAATGGATTCACTAGCTCACTTCCTGGTTTCAGGAATTATGTATAAAAAAATCAATTGTAGATAATTTTTGTAGATAAGTATTTATCTTTTTTTAAATATTTAATGAAAGTACACATTTTTGTAGTGTAAAATTTGACTCAAAAAAAGTGAATGTAGAGTTGTGACAACTACCCCCAGTCTCCACTTATTATACAGACATCAATATTAAAAATCATAATTTTTTAATAAAGACCACTTCACACTATTCTCTCATTTTATATATATAGATATATTCACCAAAAAAAAAATTATGGTGTTTTAGCAAGCAAACAAGCAATCCAAGTGAAATATCTTATATTTTTAAGTAATAGAAAACATATATATATATATATATATATATATATATATATATATATATATATATATATATATATATATATATATATATATATATATATATATCAGTGTGGCAAACCTGTATTTTAGAGGGGGGGTTATTCTGTATTTTGGAGGGAATATAGACAGACGGTCTTTCTCACCAGCTGGCGGCGTATTTGCCGATGGTTCTTATCTCAATACAGTAGAGAATCACATACTGCCCTCTATAGTGCACTGAATAAATGACATGACATAGCATAGCAATGAAAATGTCAGAATCCAGCTGCAACATATATCCCGTTCTTTTCGGATTGGAAATAATTGCTTTCAGTTAACGCATGCTACTTTGCAAATAGGGCTGATTCAAGGTGAGTGTTAACCAATGAACCTTTAAACTACCTATTATTGCTCCTTTTCATTCGACAAACGGTCGTTAGCTGCGTTTTTATATGAAGGATATGCACTTCCATTGTGCAGCAAGCCTGTGACATGTGCTGCATGCCCTATATCTCAAGCACATGTGTCTACAACGAGTGTTTGGTCTTAAAGATACGCTGTTTACGTTTAGATGTGGAAGGCTTATTAAATCGTTATAAATGTACAGTCTGATGAGCATGCTAAATTTGCAGTAGTCGTCGCAATGCTGCACATTAGCACATTAGCCCTGCCCTGGGATATTTTTAAGATCTGTACTAAAACTGATCCTCAAGGGCTCTCTCGACTTAAAACGACAATTCGTATGCAAAATATCTTTGTGTTGATTTTTTGTTTTTGCGATGAATCGTTTATTTGAGCAATTAGCAGCTTTAAAAAAAGGGCCGCGGGAAGTGGCCAGGCCTAACTAAATCAAAGCAAGCTAAGATCAGTCTATTCATTTTTTTTTTTTCTGTTGTTCTGTCATTTTTGCTACATTTACAATTAATAATTAACACGTTATTCAAAAACCATTGCAGCTCAACAATTCAAAACAGGCTAGTTATGTACTGGTTTAGTTTTGAGTCGAGATGAAACATTTAAATAGACATTTTTTTTTATTATTTGGCTTAGATTTGTTCCGGTCATTAATTCCTAAAATATCTGTATCAAATGTTGTTTGTAGACATGCATTTAATTTTATCACGAATAAACTATGATTTGAAACTGGCATCATTGGTTATTCTCATCCCTCTTAGAGCGGTGGTTCACAACCTTTTTGACTCAGAGGCTGAATAAATGTTGATATATGTTACAGACATTAAATTAGATACAATTTTGAATACGGTTTTCTTCGAAGCGAATATATCTAATTTATTTAAATAGCTGAGTGGCCTTAAGATGTCGTTAACACACAGAAGTGTATCTGTACCAAATGTCTGAAAACAATGTTTTATTCATACAGTAGTGATACTTTTATTGTGGGTGCATTATGTTGTTCAAAGTTTATGATCTATTGAATAAAAAGTTATAATGAAATTTAAAAGGATAATTCACCCAAAAATAGAAATTCTCTCATTTACTCATCCAAATGCCATCCCAGATGTGTATGACTATTTTTCTTCTTCTGCAGAACACAAATGAACATTTTTAGAAGAATATTTCAGCTCTGTAGGTCCATACAATGCAAGTGAATGGTGGCCCAAATTCTGAATGTCCAAATATTACAAATATTTATGATGCCTTTGTAATATTTGGACATTCAGAATTCGGGCCACCATTCACTTGCATTGTATGGACCTACAGAGCTGAAATATTCTTCTAAAAATGTTCATTTGTGTTCTGCAGAAGAAGAAAAATAGTTTAATTATTGTCTTCTGAAGAGATATAATTGGTTTTGTGTGAGAACAGACCAAAATGTAATTCCTTTTTCACTTTAAATCTTGACAGCATTCTCCTTTTGTGATCATGATTTCAAGATTAATTAATGTTTTTATAGTGCCCTCTTGCACTCTGCACATGCATCAAGCAATAAGATGTGTAATCAAACTTAAAATCATGATCATGCCTAGAGACTGCAATGGCAAGAAGTATAGTGAAAAAGGAATATATTTTGGGTTTGTTCTCCCCCAAAACCTGTTGGATCGCTTCAGAAGACAATGGTTAAATCACTGACGTTGTACTTTTATGATGTCTTTGTAATATTTGGACCTTCAAAGTTCGGACCACCATTCACTAGCATCATTTAGACCTATAGAGGTGAAATATTCTTCTAAAAATCTTAATTTGTGTTCTGCAGAAGAAAAAGAAATTCATACATATCTGGAATGGCATGAGGGTTAATAAATGATAAGATAATTTAAATTTTCGGGTGAATGATACCTTTAAATGTAACATTCCCTGTAGAATGAAAAATCTATTCTAATATGCTTTATACATGACAGCACAAAATGATCCAATATCCTAAAGCTCATTACCTAATCTCTCATTATTTATGATTGAATTAAAAAGAGGGGTTAAGCTTTGCCAATAAATTGGTTGATTTGCTTTCTCTTTCTTTTTTTTAGGACACATTCAACAATAACAAAAACTTTGGTAATACTACTTAGAATTTACATTGGCTGTGCATCTTTTACCATTCTAAAGAATGCTTGGACTTCAAGAAACAAGGTCTGATGGGAGCCCTGCCACTAAAACATATAACTGTGTGGCATGCTCATCTACTTTTAATAGTTTGGCATCACTCTTGGTACACCAAGCATCTCACGCAAATGAAATGTCTGGCCAGCCAGAATCTACACTACCAACCTGTGTCAGCTGTGGAAGCTTATTTTCAAGTAAAGATCTCCTTGACAAGCACCACTGCATGGAGTTGCCCACTCCAGCCTCTTCAGAGTTGTATATATGTGACTGTGGTGATATTTTCAGTGGATTAACTGATCTTGAGAAACACAAAAAATTACATGAACCAGAAGCACAGGTCAGTTCAAATTTGGATGGGATTCCTGCTGAGCTGAGCACTGAATGCTTAGAAGATATCCAGCCAGAGGTCAAAACAGACTCCAGCCACCCTGTCTTAAGCCATGTTTTCCCCAGTCTTTCACCATCCAATTCTAATGAAGAACCCCTTATACAAAGTGAATCTCCTCTTTCTAAACAAGAAATCAAGGATATTGTATCCACTACAGACATGGCTCTCCCTGTGGAAAGCAACATTTCAAATCAGCAAGACCAAAATTTGCCCATTGGGTCCCCCTCGACCCACTGTGTGATTGAAGAGCAGGAGCAGTTCCTGGAGAAGGACAGTGACGAAGTAAAATCCATTAGCATGTTAAACCATTCTGTGGATGACAGTGAAAAATCACCAGAATCATGTAAAGAATCAACTGCATTTAATAAGAAATCAATCCTAAAGATGCTAGCATCTGCCTACATGAGTCACAAACAACCAGACCAAATGAAACCAGAGCAAATCAAGAGGAACTTGCCCCCCAGGAAAGTTGCACCAAGGGCACCAATGCAAGCTCCACCAACCATAACATTGCCTAAGCCACTACAGAAACCACCTGAAATAAAAAATAATGAAAATATTTCATGTTCCTCAGGCACTGTGTTAAATATTAAAACTGGAAAGATGTTGTCGAAGAAGGGGAAGATTATATCTGTGACACAAACTCTCTGCCCTGTGGTGGTTCTTGAGACTCGTCAAAAGCTTTTTAGTAGGGACAAACTGGAAGGCAGACACCAATGTAGACTCTGCCGAAAGGTTTTCCAAGACCTAGACAGCTTGATAATGCATCATGCCCTGCATAAAAAAGAGAGAGTTAAATTTTGTCTTCGTTGCAAACAATTTGTGATAACTGTTATCTCTGTTCCAAATAATCACATCTGCTCTGGCACATTTGCTGGAAACCATCAATGTTCTCCTTATGTGGGAAAGATGTCTCTGACATTGAACAGCCCTTCAACAGAACTGGCACAAAAACTGTTCTACTGTTCTTTATGCAAACGTAGCTATTCATGCATGCGTAACCTCAAAAGGCATAACTGCCCATGTAGAGGTACTCTGAAAAGCTCTGCCACTCTAGGAAACCAAGGTAATGTCAAACTCCATGGTTTTAAAGAGCAATACACTAGAGTAGTGCAAGAATCAAAAATAAAGCAAATGTCAACACAGCATGTAAATGTTGGAGTGGGCACAGAACCAATTAAGTTTGAGGAGCAGAACACAGAATTTCCTATAGGAAAAAAAAATCAGACAGCTTTGAAGATGCCTTCTCCATCTCTTAAGACAGGGGGTCAGTTAAATTCACCAGAACCATCTGAGTACATCTTTGCTGGTGTTTCCAACTCCACACTAACTATATCAACAAAAACTGAAAACATTTTTGAAATAAAAGCAGACGAAAAAGATACATTTGGAGAAAAGCAGTGGACTATGCCTTTGGATGATACTGAAATTGATGTACTAACAGAGGTGGATCATGAGGAAGATGAGGACAATTTGGCAGATAAGGCTAAAGAAGATTGTGATGAAGATGAGGATGTTGTCACTGTAAAACCTAATGAGGACAAAGAAATAAAGTCAGTATTGGCTAGTAGTGGCTTTCAGGTGCATATGACAGAGAAAGGTGTGAGGAGGTTTGTTTGCATTGGATGCCAGAGAAGCTACTCCCGCTGTTTCACACTAAAGCAGCACTTGAAGATTTGTGGGGCAATAAAGTTAAAACAGCTAAATTATTTAAAAAATACATCATCTAGTGTTCCGGGGCCTATCAAAAGCTTTCCATGTCCTCAGTGTGGCAGGTTCTTCAGCCGCAAAGACAATATGAATTCTCACCAAAAAAAATGCCAAGGAGGAAACACCAATTCACCAGTAGGTGCAAGGATTGTGGAGAGTGAAACACAAGCAGCACAGGAAAACGTATTTGTTCTGTCTCCGTCCAGCGAAAGCCAAACTGTCAGACAGGAGGGCAGTGCTAATAGTGGCAGAAACTGGGGCATTATGTCACTGCCATCTGTGCTCCCGAGAAGAGTGACTTGTGAATGTGGAGCCTCTTTCACGTGTCCTAGACTTCTCTTTGAACACCTGCAAGTTCATGCACAAGAATCCTACATTTGTCCTCACTGTGGTGAGAACGTGCAGTCGTGGATGGATTTTGAGGCACATCAACAATTGCATCTGCAGTCTCAAAGCCAAGCAAGTGTGCAAAAAGGGTCACAGAGGCACCCTCATTCATTTTCCCAAGTGGCGCAGACACCTGCTCCAACTTTACCGGCACAATCACATGCTTCAACTCTGCCGGCACAGCCATCTACTCTAACTTGGCTTGCACAGTCACCTGCTCCAACTTGGCCGGCACAGTCACCAGCTCCAACTTGGACGGCACAGTCACCAGCTCCAAATTGGCCGGCACAGTCTCCTGCTCCAACTTGGCCAGCACAGTCACCTGCTCCAACTTGGCCGGCACAGTCACCTGCTCCAACTCAGCCACAGCAGTCTCCAGGTTTTCAGGCATCAGAGCTTAACGTACAAGGACAACCACCTGCTCTCCGGACACAACAGCATTTGAATCAGACACGACCTCTAGAGACATTAGTTTGCCTAAGATGCAAAAAGACCTTCAGTAGCCGCAAGTCTTTGTTAAGACACCTAAGATTGAATTGCAGAGGTGATGCTTCAGGCCAGAGGAAGCACTCCTGCTCTCATTGTGGTATGACATTCCAAAATCCTTTGACCCTTAAAGTTCATGTTCAGAGCAATACCTGTAAACCCACGTTTAAACCTATTCGTTGTCCTGTGTGTGTGCATTGGTTCAGTAGTCTAGATGGACTGAAGAGACACCTACTCTCACATAGCAGGCAACAAGGATTGAAATGTCAGATATGTGACCATTATTGTCCAAGTCCTCAGGCACTTGAGGAACATAAGAGAAGCGTTCATACAATAAACAGAATTACATCAGTAAAGGACACACAGGAACCATTGTGCGAAGCAGGTTCGCAGAGCAGCACATCAGCAGCTTTTCAATGTCACATTTGCCTTCGCAATTATCCAAAGCTTCAATCACTGAAGGATCACGTAAGGAAGGTTCATCGCCCAAAAGAGAAAAAACAATCTAATTTGAAAACCGTAGACCCAGTCCGTCCCGGGCCGTTTCAGTGTCAGATCTGTTCGCGCACCTATCCTAACTTAGTATCCTTGAAAAACCACAGAAGAAGAGTGCATCGTATTCTAGGTGGTGTGTTTCAGTCATCAAGGGGAACTGAGCAAAATCACACACCCAATCAGTTTCAGTGTCAGATTTGTGCACGCAGCTATCCAGATTTAATGTCCCTAAAAAATCACAGAAGGAGGGTCCATCGTATCCTTGGAGGTCTTGAGCTCAACGCAGGCCAACACAATCCTTACAAGTGTCAAATTTGCCAACGCAGCTATCCCGATGTAGTCTCACTGAAGAATCACAGGAGAAGGGTTCATCGTATATTAGGGCCCGTGCCTGAAACAACAACAACAACAACAACAATGATTGACACAAAAGATGCTCTGCAGCAGAAACTGTCTAATGCCTTCCTGTAAATACACAGATATTTCCATGCTTTAAGTGATCATAAAAGATGGATATACTTGCTTGCCTTCACTTTATTGCTGTATATGTATATATATAAAAAAAAAAAAACAGTTTTTGGAGGTAAAATTTGTACATTATTCTGACCATACCATATTAGGACAGCATCTGTGGGTACCTAACATTTCTGAAGAGTAGTAAAGATAGTATTCAGTAGTTTTAAACCATTAATCAAGATATGTTCAGTAGTTGAACAATTTTTTTAGCTTCTTGTTATTAGATTATTCAACTTATTTTATCGGTGTTTCATAATGTTGCCTTAATTTAGTCTACTAAACCTAGATCTTGTTTTTTTCCCACTACATACGTGTGAAGACTCCAAACAGATATTCTTCATGAATGCACTGTAAAATAGTTCTTTACATAACTGTTTTTGAGATAGCCACTGTGTATTGTTAGTGTATGGTAATAATACAATTTTGATGTAAACATGTTCTATCAATAAACACAGAAGTGACACCTTCGAAAGTCTTCAATTACTAAACCATTGTGGTCTTTCACACAGTGTTACTTCTTTTTAAGATTAAACTTTCAACACAAAGCAACAGTAATTCTTGCTGGTCACATCTAAATGATAAAGAAAGGTTTGGTGAATAGACACAGATGAACTGGTAATACTGATGGTGACCATCCTTAAAAATATTTTAAACATGACCTCCTGTGTGTAATAATAGCTGACTGAGCTAATGAAAATAAATTAAATAGCTTAGGATTAAAAAACTACTGGAGGTTCAGAATAATGTCTTTCAATAGTTACGCAGGAATAAGCACTCTTGAAAAAAGTGCAGATATGCAAAATTCTACAAATTAAATATTGCAAATTATCAATATGTATCTTAAATGATTTTCTAACCTAGAAAACTGAAAATGTAATAATTTTAGATATGAAGCTGGGAGCAGTTATACTTGCTTAGATATGCAATATAGCTCTGTTAATCGAATAAAATCACAGCTTTCTATTAGTTTATAAGCACAATATAATCATATATTTTTGTATTATTCAGTCAGCATTTATTGTGCTAAAAAGATGATCTGCAGCAGAAGCTGTCTAATGCCTTCCTGTAAATACACAGCTATTTTCATGTTTAAGTGATCATAAAATTTGGATCTGGTTGCCTTCATTTTATTGCTGTATCTCTTTTGCAAGTTCAAATTATTCTGAACATACTGTATAAGAATAGCATCTGCGGGTACTTAATATTTGTAAAGATAGTATTCAATAGTTTATTAAATATGTTTTGTTCAGTTATTTGTTAAATTATTCAGTCAGCGTTTATTGGTAACACTTTACAATAAGGTTACTTTGTTAACTAGTTAACAATATTAGTTAGCACGGTCTAACAATAAACAATACTTATAAAGCATTTATTAATCGTAATGTTAATTTAAAAAAAAAAAAAAAATTTAGTTTGCATTTCTAGTTTGCAAGTTGCTTTTGTTAATGTTAGTTAATGCACCATGAACTAACAATGAACAATTGTATTTTTACTAACTAAATGTAACAATTTAACAAAAAAAATAATAATAATATATATAGATAGATAGATAGATCTATATTGTTATTTGTTTGTTCATAATACCGAATGCCTTTTACTTAATAAAGTCAATATTGCGTGACATATTTATTCAAATGAGGCATACAAAGTGTCTATATTCAGGGCGGGGGGTGGGTCTGAATAGCAATATGTTTTATTCTATAACATATATTATTTCCCTAAATTATTTAATGCTATATATTTCCACTTAAATATTAATCAATTAATTAAATTAATGATGCGGGCATACATTTTATGGCATAGGACTAACATTTACAGTCTCGTTATAATTTCAATCATGCTAGAATTTTTAACGTAAAGAAAAAACAAAAATGATATTTTCTTTATTTATATTTAGCGTTTTTTTTCTGATGAAGACGTCGAATGGACTTTTATTGGGAACGGAAACGGAAACCACATTTGTTTTGTGTGTTTGCGTCGGAACGTAGTTCATTGGTTCTGAAAAGAAAGACCATAAAAGGTTGGTGTGAGCTTGATCTTGTGGTTTTCTTTGTTTTGCGTTATTTGTTCAGATATACTAATCTAATAGGTTCAGACAGAAGCTCCGTTTGTGTCAACGATTAAACGACGAGTAGTTCTTTTTTTTTTTTTTTTACATGAGTGGTGTAAAAAAAATCTGTTTTAGTACTGAGGCTTTGACTTGAATTATGTAAGGTTATTCTATTCACATTATGTTTAAACTCATCGAGTGAATTAAAAAAACTTCGCTTTTGTAATTAAAGACCATTTTCAACGACAGATTGGTGCTGAAGCTGCAGTTGTATTGGGAGATGCAGGATTGTCTGTAACGGACCATGCATGCATTAATTACCGTACTGCATTACAGTGCAACACCCACGGTCGATCAAAGACAGTTATTTAATTGGCCTATGCAAAAAGCCTCAAATTAAAGATCAGACCGACTGTTTCTTGCTCCGCTATCGGCTGAACAACGGAGAAAGAACATATATTTTGCCCGAGTTGTGAGTCTATATTGTACCGTGATACAATATAATCAAATATGTAGATCGTGATCTTTGTTGGCTGCACACAAAACAAATATACAATAATTGAAAATAAACTTTTATGATTTATAATATGGATTCCGTTTTATTGCTAAAATTTACATATTTTAACGTAAAGCGTTCGTTTTGCACATGTGGAGTGCATAATGTATCATATTATGAAAAAGATATGTGGTGATAAATTAATGAATCAAACTTTCACACGATGTTTGATACGGTTTTCAATGAATCAAACATTTATTTATTTATAATTTTTTGTATATTTTATTGTTATATACCTTTATGCCAGAAGAGACTAATTATATATAATTGGGGAATTGCTCATAGTTACTATAATTTTAACTAAAAATGAAAACATTTGACTGACATTAGGTGGATCATAAAATGTGAATACGTTAAAATTGTTTTGCATTGACAAATTTACATGGTAAATACGAAAATGTGGCCTAATACATTTAAATATTTGTGATTTATATGTTGCTTGCACACAAAAAAAAGGTTTTGTCACTTTTTCATTCTAAGGAGAAAGATGTTTTTTTGCCCAAACAGTGGTGTAGTTGCTAACTGCTAAAACTAACTAGTCAAATACTGACCCCTTGAATGACAAGCCATTTTGTCAGCAGTTTTTTGTGTGTGAAGTTTACAACCTGGTTGGGTGCCCTGCTCACTGTGAAATCACATTGGTTCTTAATCCCACTTCACATAACTGTATATTAGAAATCACTTTTGTCATTTGGTCCCTCTGCAAATTACTCTCAGTTTTATGGTTGGTTTGTAATCTCTTATTCTTTTTACATCTTTGTTTAGTTTCAGCTTGAGTGGGGGGGGGAAATTCCGACACCTGCAGACGAGTCACACATCATGCTTGAAGGAGAGGAGAAGAGGCAAGAAACCAACTTGAATGAGGCAGAAACCAAGGACCAGGCTTCAATGAGAAGAGGGATGGGGGGATTACTTTCAAAAGGTCTTGCATCAAGCTCCCAGTCACCTGCAGTTACTGATGTTCGACCTGAGTGCTTGCCCTGTAACCTTGATGAAAACAAGAGAGAAAAAGCCTCCAGTGAAACAGATGGAAATACCTTTCCAGAACAGTTAAACGCTTCTGATTTTACCCCTGTCAAAGAGACTGTCATGGATGCTCAGAAATGTTTGGATGACTGTGATGTTCTAACTGAGCCAAATAGATATTTTGATTGCCTTTCCAGCACCACAGTCAATGAGTCAAAATCATTGCCACTTAATGCAGGATTAGAACCACAAATGGATGTAAATCTGTCTGTTAAAACAGATGAAATTATAACAAGTAATCAGTCAGAAAGAGAGTCTGACAGTTATGAAGGCCAGCCTTTAACATCAATGGAAGGTCAGAAAACCATATTAGAAGAGGGAGATTCTGACAAAAACATTCATGACAATACTGCAGATGGAAAAGTTTCAGACATTAAAAATCAAGTAGTATTACATGTCATGCGCTTTGAAGCATTAAATCAAAATGATGAAGCATCAGATAATGCCAGTCTAGATGATTCAGTTGAGAAAACACCCTCAGAGAATTCATCCCCTACACTTGTATCTTTGAAAGAGACTAATTCAAAGGACAATACAAAAAAATCTTTGAGTGACGACAATGCTGAGGCAAACGCTATGGAGATGATCACAGAACGTAAACGTGGGCATTCTTCCTTTTCTCGTGGACGCCCACGCAAAGAAAAACAGATAATCAAGTGTGAATACTGTGGCCGCCCATTCAATCATTCCTCAGCATATATCATTCATCGGCGTGTTCACACAGGTGAGAAGCCCTTCAACTGCCCAAATTGTGGCAAAGCCTTTGCTCAGCTCTCCAACCTTCGATCTCACGCCAGAGTCCATAAATGCAAAATTCGGAGTCGTAAACATGGACACAGATACCAAAGTAGAGCTACGACTGGGGAAACTGTGAATACGAGCCAAGTGAGCACGGCAGACAAAGCGGAAAATTACTATCATAGTAATCCAATTACCTCTCCTAAAAGGAGAAGAAGAAGAGGGAGAGGGAAAGGGAATCTCCATACTTGTCCGATCTGTGGCAAAGTCTTTTGTTACAAATCGGTCCTTAAAATCCATCTACGGATTCACAGTGGAGAAAAGCCATATTCTTGTAAAGTGTGCGGCAAATCATTTACACAGCAATGTACTGCCCGTGTCCATGAGAGAGTGCATTGGTCCATCAAGCCTTTCCTGTGTTCAAAATGTGGAAAGGGATTTTCTCAGATTGGACCCTTAAAAGTACACACTTGTGAAGGTAAAACACACCTACATGCATCCTTAAAAGATATGGAAATGGCTGGTGTTATAACCTTCAAATGTCACATTTGTAAAAGATGCTTTGACACCAGAGATGAGTATGAATTACATCTGCAAGGACACGCAGATGCCAAACTTTATAAGTGTGACCGTTGTAAGCAGGCATTTAGTGTTCTCTCTGAGCTAAATGCACATGGAAAGCATTGTTTGTCCATGAGGCTTGCAAAACCAAAGGTTTCTGGTCACAATTCTGCTCACAGGTTGCAGCCCAAAAACTCTCTCACAATAAAAGCAAATCCCACATTTTCTCATGTAAAATCTCCCCCAACTTCCCGAAAAGAGCTTTCCCCGCCAAAGAAGCTCAAACGATCTGCCTCTGTACTTACTTGCACTCCTAAGGTCATCGTCACCTCCACATATGAGCCACAGAAAAGCCACTTTCTCAGTCAGCCAAGCAAATCTAGCTATTTTGTTTCTCAGCTGAATGGGACAGACCGAAAAGCAGACCCAAGGAAGTACTTCTGTCCACGATGTGGGCGAATATTCAGGCACGTAGGACGACTGAGAGCCCATATGCTTAATCATTCACGGGATCAAGGCTTCTCCTGCAGTGATTGTAGCAGGACTTTTAAAAACTGGAGAAAATTTTGGATTCATCAGCGGCTGCATAGACAGAGCAGAGGGCGCTTTTTTTGTCCAAAGTGTGGTCAAGGGTTCAGATTTATGGGCTTGTACAATGAACATTTGCAACAACATCCAGAATTTAATGCACACATTTGTCCATTCTGTCCTCATACCTTTTCAAATGCACAACTTTTGAGGAATCACCAGCAAGAATGGCATCGGTCAAGTATGCCCTACATTTGTGATGTTTGTGGTAAAGGTTTTGCAAGTGCAGTCATTCTTAAGCGACACAGAGTGGTTCACTGTACAAACAATCAGATGGAGACAACTTACATAGTTGATCTGCAGCCCACTGTACATCCCTACGAATGTGGTTCATGCAGTGCTAGTTTTGAGACCCTGGAATTTCTTTTCCACCATCAGTTCTCCCACAGTTCTGCAGAGAAAGGACCAATATTAAGGAAAGGCACAAATGTTTGGAAGCAGCACCTTGAAATGGAGGAATGTTCTCACTTCCAGTTAAATCAGTCTCACCACCTCAAACATCATAGCCGTGACTATTCACCCAGCTTATGTGATGATCAGACACAAGATAACATCCTCCCATTCTCCCCTTCAAATGGTGCAGAAGTACCTCGTTCTTCATCACACACTGGTCCCATGCCTTTAAATCTAGAACTACAGCAGCAGCAAAAAATAAACACAGATGCCCAAAGCCCCATTGGGATGTTGCCTCATCTGCCATCAGGTCCCCATTCCATTCCTCATTCTCAAACTAATGAGGCACAAGTGAATAAAACACCAACACATGCTAATGACAAATGTTTTACAATGGAAGAATTCAATGGCTCAAGCCAGTCACCATCCATAGTGAAGAAAGAGAAGAAAACTGGTGACTTAGTTTGTACAGAATGTAGTGCTTGTTTTTCCAACCTTCTTGCATTGCATGCGCATTACTTCAAACATGCCAGAGGAGACATATAAATATCCCATATGAATATCTCTTTGTTCAGTCTGTGTGTGGTATTGTATGGCAGTCACTTATTTCTGTAGCTGTAACTTTAGTAAATGTGTGCTATATATAACCATTATGTATGTGCTTTTTAAAGAAAAAGACATCCATCTTTGTTAAAACCGTTCTGTAGACATTGGATTAGAAATTCCCTGCGATGGGCAATTTTATTTTATTTAAGAGATCCTAAAAATGTCTGTTTTTTGTAGTTGTAATTGACACATTTATCTGAACCAGTTACTGTTAACAAATTAAAGGCCTGACTGATTTTGTTTAAACTGAACAGGTTTTATGTTCCGAGAAAATTTATATGCGTGTTCAAAGAAGGATATTTTGTGGATATTTTGAACGTTTTAGTCATTCCACAAATTTCACACTTGTTAAGGTGTGACAGGAGTCATCATGACATTTTAACACATGTGAAATTTTCGCATACTGCCTACTACTTAAAATGATTTGGACTGCACATTCCTTTTTAAAGCAAAATCCTAACCAATGTAATAAAACTTAAAACCTGACCTGGACTGGGATTCCCAGTAGTATCGCATGCTTAAGTTGATAGTAGAGACCATTAGCACCAATGGTTTCTAGGATCTACTTAGGCTTACAATGCTTTTGGGAAACACAGCCCAGACTTCGAAAGAAAAACTGCACTATTTAAAGAAATAGTAAAGAAATGTGGATGAATTTCTTTCTGTAAATGTGCAAACATCTGTGTTCTCTTAAAACTCAATTATAAATAATTCAACAACAAATGTGTTACGTTTGTTCTCAGACATTTATTTGAGCTTGTCCATTGATATCACAACACCATGAGTATGGTCTCATAAAATCCATAGGAACCTAATTGGAGTTGACGGTGTCTCTGATCCAGGAGTTGTAGTTGCAAACCTTGGCATAGACACCAGGTTTGTTTCTCTGGGCACAGCCGTAACCCCAGGACACAATACCCTGCAGCTGGTTGTTGCACACCAATGGGCCACCAGAGTCTCCCTGTAAGACATGTGTTTTAGATAAGGCAATGATTGCTATAAACAACAGAATTAGCCTCTCTGGCGATTCTGAGTGTCATCGAAATGTGTAACTAGCAGAGACCGTACCTGGCAGGAGTCCTTGCCGCCCTTCAAGTAGCCAGCACAGAACATGTTGGAGGATATCTGACCTGGGTAGGCGTTTTTTGCAGGAGCTGTCACTCAGTACAGGAGCCTACAGGCACATTAGATGGCTGGGGTAGTTGCCTAGTGAAAAACCAAATGACCATCAGATGAATTTGTATGTTTATTGTGTAATTTCGGGTTTAGATCATTTTACTGTATGTTGGCTTGGATTTACGCATCCAGTTTAATTCCATACATCATTCCATAAGTAAGTGTTATGGAACTTACTTCCACTTGCGCTCATGTTACCCCATCCAGAGATCAGACAGTTGGAACCAGTTCCAGCACAGCTTGATGGCAGAGCAATAGTCTGAACGTAACTGTTCAGGGTGGCAGGCTGGCTCAGCTTGATCAACATTATGTCATTGTCCAGATTATTACTGTTGTAACGGGGGTGCCTGATGACTTTGGCATAGTTGATAAACTGCTCAGTGCCCTCCGTAGCATCAATGTTATGCTCACCAAGACGCACCTGGACACGGCTGAGCACAGATAAAAGGGTGTAAATATTGGTTCATATTATGCACAAATCATTAATTAAACATGAAACTCCTTAACATGTCTTCACATATTTTTTTATTGAGTCTAAGTAAATGTGCACTTTGTTAGCTAAGGTGTAAGCATTTTTAAGAGCTATTGTGGCCACATATTATGACTTATTTACCTCTTGAGTTCCAATGTTGAATCTCTATTAGGCCGATTCTTATATATAAATTATGCACACACGTAAGAAAAGAATACAGAATTTATCTTATGACTTGTAACAGTGAGCAGCAGACACAACCCAGAGGTTGCTGATCAGAGAGCCACCACAAAAGTGGTACCCACAATTCAGAGAAACCTGGTATGGAACACCATTCCTTGTACACTCAAACCCCCCGACAATTATATCATCCTCATCAAGAGGAGCGGCATCTGAGAAAACATAAGATATTGTTATATAATATACCTACACGGATCTGCAGAATATTTTATTGAACAGAGCAACATGCAAAAATTAACTACTCATGACTGTTAGCACTTTTATGTGAGATCCTATAATCTAACAAATATGTACCAATTTCATCCCTGATCAGATTACTTACAGGCCACAGCGAAAAGAGCCAGAAGAATGAGAGCTTTCATGATACCTGAGAGTGTCATGCTCAGAATGATCCACCTTATATACTCTGCCTACTCCAATGCTGGCAATAATCCTCAAGGACATTCATACATTTCTGTTCATAAACTTAAGCCTTAAATAGTAACCAGTGTGTGAATGCAGCATATGGTTTGACATAATTTATAGAACATTTTCTACCTAGCACATTTTGTAGAAAATTATACATCACAAATCATTAATTAATATTGATCAATTACCGTTATTTATATGTAACCAAAAATGACATTTTCTACTGTTTTTTGTTTTGTTTTGTTTTTTGCAGTAATTACTTAAAAAGCCAGATAATTTTTGGTTACGTATTAATAATGTTTATCATGAGGCAAACATTACTAATGTGCTCTTTATAGCAAAAAACATATGTGTTTGTGCTGATTTAATACAGTAAAAAGCTAATATTAAGAGTTTTATTTATTTATTTATTTATTTATTTTTGGTCATAACCAACTCATCGATTTTATAGCTAAGGGGATCAATATACAATTCTTGACTGAAGACTTTCATAAAATTATCAACTTATTTATCTTAAGTGAAAATGTATATGGAATTTCAAGTTTTTAAAAGGGTCTTGAAAAACTAAAGCATGCAAATTCTTTGAGATATCACTTCGACGTTGTGTCGAAGAAGCGACACTAGGGGTCTCTCTTGAGCACCGAATATGCTTCTGATCTATGAAAAAAGGCCAATGAGTTGGCAGCCAGTATTTGCATACCCCGCCCCCAGACATATGGGTATAAAAGCAGGGAAATACGCTGAGTTCATTCAGAAATTTTCTTCAGAGCCGATGGTTGTACTGCAGCGAGCTGCGAGTCACACACCCGTTCCTGTTCCTCTGACGCTCTGCTTGCTGTTGGATCTACGATGCACTACAGCGGCTTTCTCCTTCTCTGCACAGCAGTGCAGTTTTCCCCTGGGCGCTTCGACAGCGCAGAGAAATTAAAAGTGAGTTCTTTGATTAAAAGAGTATTTTCCTCTAAAAGAGCATTATACACAGCGGCGTTGAACGTCCTTTTCAGGACGCACCTTTTTAAAGGTGCCCTTCCGCCCCTGTGTAGTTCCTGGATGCGGTAGAGTGCTCTCCGCTTCAGACAGCCACAGGCGTTTTCTCGTGTGTCTGGGCAGCGTTCACACCGAGGCAGTGTTTGTGGATGGCTCATGCTCTCATTGTGAGGGCATGACCATGGCAACGTTGCGGTCGCGGCTCGCTTTCAATAGAAAGCACGCCACTCCAGCCGCCCCCCGCATTGCTCCTTCTTCCCACGGGATTGAGGACGATGCAGCTGGCAATGGAGGCGATCTGGGGATGGCAGCGGGTGCAGCTCCACCGGGTACGCCCCCTCGGACCACCCGTCCCCCAGCACGCTCGTTTACGCCCGTCCGTGCTCGAGGCAACAGCGGCTCGCCTTACAGCCAGCCTGCCTATCCTCCCCTCGAAGTGGATGAGCTCGCCGTTGCATCGGAGAGCACGGCGTCTGACACGGATGACTCCCCTGGGCTGCCGCCTTCGGGCCAGCATGCCCAGGCTGAGGCTGATGCTCAGATGACCGACATGCTGTCCCGGGCCGCCGCAAGCGTGGGCTTGGACTGGAACCCTCCGTCCTCCCCACAGCCACTCACAGCCTCGCCCCCTCCATTCCCGTTTTTCCCGGAGGTGCATGATGAGCTGATGTCATCATGGAGAAAACCGCTCGTCACACTACTCGCTTATCCGCTCTCGTTGCCCTCGACGGCGGAGCGGCCCATGGGTACACGGTGATTCCCCAGGTGGATAGGGCTGTTGCGCTCCACTTATGCCCCTGAAAACCTACCACCTGGTGGGGTCGCCCTGTGCTCCCCTCCAAGGCCTGTAGGACAACATCCTCGCTGACCGCGAAGGCCTACAACACTGCCGGACAAGCCAATTCCGCTCTGCACGCCATGGCCCTCCTGCAAGTCCACCAGGCCAAGGTGCTCAAAGATCTGCACGGGGGTAGCCCTGATCCCAATGTGCTGCAGGAACTGCGCTCAACGACTGACCTCGCCCTTAGAGCCACGAAGGTCACAGCGCAGTCACTCGGGCAGGCGATGGCCACGCTCGTGGTCCAGGAACGTCATCTGTGGCTGAACTTGGTCGAGATGCGTGAGACGCCCTTGTCTCCCAGTTCGGCCTCTTCGGCGACACTGTCGAGGACTTCGCCCAGCAGTTCTCCGTGGTGAAGAAGCATACGGAGGCCATATCTCACATCCTGCCCCGACGCAAGCCTGCCGCCATGGGCCATGCCCCGTCTACTCACCGAGGGTGTCCTCCTGCAGCTAAGAAGCACCCTGCTCCGCCTCAACCCGGGCCCAGCTCTCAGCCCCAGCGTCGAGCAACCCGCAGGACGCAGATGCCCCACGTCTCACGGACCCCCTCGAGGACCCGAAAGGCTCCCAGGCGCTCCTGAGACGTTCGACCCAGAGCCCGAGATGTTAGCTCCGGAGCTGGTAAGACCACTCCGTCCCCCGGTGCAAAGCAGAGGTCTGTCCAGGTTTTCAATTTTTGGTGGCAGGTGGGGGTGATCGGCACACGGTGCGTGCCACGGCGCCATGCTCATATCGGGACTCGGGTCTGAAGCCAGTGCTGAAGCGGTCTCATATGCATCAACCTCAGCGGCGCGACCACCGCGGAAGATGCCATATGCCCCAGGAGCCTCTGGAAAAGTTTTAAAGGGACCAATGTGCCTGGCCTGAGAGTGGCGAGACATCTCAGCACTGACTGCGCACGCTCGACGCATTGGCACACAGCTGGCCTGCGGGGCTGCACAAGTACGCATTTCTCCCAGTGAGCCTTCTTGCACAGGTGCTGTGCAAGGTCAGGGAGGACGAGGAACAAGTTACTCTATTGGCTCCCTATTGGCCCACTCGGACTTGGTTCTCGGACCTCGTACTCCTCGTGACAGCCCCTCCCTGGGGAATTCCACTGAGGAAAGACCTTCTTTCTCAGGGACAGGGCACACTCTGGCATCCACACCCAGACCTTTGGAACCTCCACGTCTGGCCCCTGGATGGGACGCGGAAGATCTAGTTGGTCTACCACCTGCCGTCGTAGACACAATCAGCCAAGCCAGAGCCCCTTCTACCAGGCATCTTTACGCCCTGAAGTAGCGCCTGTTCGCAAATTGGTGTTCTTCCAGGGCTGAAGACCCACAGAGGTGCGCAGTTAGGTCAGTGCTCTTATTTCTGCAGGAGAGGCTGGAGGAGAGGCTGTCCCTTTCCTCCCTAAAGGTGTATGTCGCTGCCATCGTGGCCCACCACGACGCAGTACACGGCAAGTCTTTGGGTAAGCACGACTTAATTATCAGGTTCCTAAGAGGCGCCCGGAGGTTAAATCCCTCCCGGCCAAGCCTGTTCCCCTCATGGGACCTCTCAGTGGTCCTCTCGGGCCTTCAGAGACCTCCCTTCGAGCTGCTAGAATCAGCTGAACTTAGGGCCCTCTCTCTAAATATGGCCCTGCTGATCGCGCTCGCCTCCATCAAGAGGGTCAGGGACCTGCAAGCGTTCTCTGTTAGCGACACTTGCCTGGAGTTCGGTCCGGCAGACACGTTTGTGATCCTAAGACCGCGACCAGGCTACGTGCCCAAGGTTCCTACCACGCCCTTTAGAGACCAGGTAGTGAACCTGCAAGCGCTGCCCCGGGAGGAGGCAGACCCAGCCCCATCGTTGTTGTGTCCGGTACGTGCTTTGCGTACCTACTTGGACCGCACACAGAGCTTTAGATGTTCTGAGCAGCTCTTTGTCTGCTTTGGCGGACAGCGGAAAGGGAATGCTGTCTCCAAACAGACGCTTTCCCACAGGGTAGTGGACGCCAGTTCATTGACCTATCACACCCAGGTCATGAGCCCCCCCCCCCTTACGGGTCCGAGCACACTCAACCAGGAGTGTTGCGTCCTCATGGGCACTGGCCAGGGGTACCTCCCTAGCAGACATATGTAGAGCAGCGGGTTGGGCAACACCTAATACCTTCGTAAGATTTTACAATCTCCGGATTGAGTCAGTATCATCCTGTGTTTTCTCAGGTCCGAGCCGGTAGAACTCGGTAACACGCTGACGGTCTGGCCGGGTGGATCGCTTGCGCCTAGCGCCCTTTCCCTCGGCTGAGGTAAAACTGTGCGCTTTCAGGAGATCCCACACATTTGGATCCCTGGACGATTCCTCCCTAGACCTTTGGGTCTGCAGTTCAGTGGAGGAACTCGCCGACCCAATCCACTCCGGGTACTTAACCTCCCCTGTACTGGAATAGGTGCTCCGCAGAACAGGACTCCAACGCGGACTCCCCCTGTGTGTATTTTCCGCGGTACAGTCCCCTTACGAGTGGACCCGCGTCTCCCTTAGGCAGTTCCAGCTGCCCTCCAGTCGCCGTGTTGTAGTAACTCCCCCCTCCTAGCGAGGTTGGATCTACCTCTGCGCCATCTCCACATGCCGCCTAAAATCCCATGTGATGTATTCGCTACCTTTACCTCCCCTTTCGGGCAGGTGTGGCCTCCGCAGAGTCTTTTCCTCCTGAAAGAATAGGAAACTGGGTAAGACCCCCTTTCCTCGATGCGTGTAAGGACCCCGGCCATTCTTGCTCTATGCGGAGAAACATAGAGAGAAAAGAGGCACAGCCAGGCTTGGCCTGTACCCAGGTTGGCAAGCGTCACCTTGTTCCCCTGCCTAGGGTAACCAGAAGGATTCTGACAACATTTTTGGGGCATTGGGGAAGGGTACGTGCAGTCTGACACAGCTGGTCGCCGTTGCACGTAAAATACCTGCCCGCTCCTGTGTCAGCAGAACACGTACACGGCTCAGCGCATGGCGTGATTTCAATTGGACCCCTAGTGTCGCTTCTTCGACACTAGGGGAAGTGAGCGACAGACGGGGAACGTCTAGGTTATGGATGTAACCTCCATTCCCTGATGGAGGGAACGAGACGTTTTGTCCTCCCGGCCACGTCGCTGAGCCGAGCCACTGTAGTGACCAGACCATTTCCGGCTCCTCAGAAAAATCCTGAATGAACTCAACGAATTTCCCCGCTTTTATACCCGTATGTCTGGGGGCGGGGTATGCAAATACTGGCTGCCGACTTCTCATTGGCCTTTTTTCATAGATCAGAGGCATATTCGGCACTCAAGAGAGACCCCTAGTGTCGCTTCTTCGACACAACGTCTCGTTCCCTCCATCAGGGAACGGAGGTTACATCCGTAACCTAGAATATTTATTTGTTGCACATGGAAAACAGATTTATTATCTGTTATTTTTAATTGTAGATTTTTTGGGGGGCAATTTATTTCTTCCAATGATGTTTTCATGTGCTAATATCTCTGAATGACAAATGACATCCATCTGTACTGTGAGTGGATTAACCAACTAATATTTGTGAATCGATGCCAAAGAATATCAGTCTCAAAAGTTATTAGATGCAAAAGCACATTTACATATATTTTCAATGCAGAGTACATGTGCATTGAATTACAGATTTTACATGATCTGTATTTGTTTAATGTATTTTCCTTTTTTCTTTTTTTTTACTGTTGTGAGAATTGACTAATGTTTAAATAGAGGGGAGGGGGATTCACTTTAAGAACTTTCCGTCCAGGATATGCTGTATATTTACAAACACAGAAATGTAATTCTTGGGTCAAATTAGACTACTTTAATATGAATGTCAGATAATGGAATTTTCTGCAAGTAGCTGGAATTACTGTTACAGTCCATGATGTGTTACTTCAGAGTGTAGATGTTTAGAAAAGTATTTACTTCATTAGCAATGTGTAAGAGTGATCAGAATGATTGGTGAGAAGTGAGAACGACTGTTTTATCTTTAAAACAAAGTGATAATTTCCCCCAAATTTATCTAGATCATTTTTGTCTCTCTACTCGTTTTAAAAAACCCACATTAGAGATGATTGAGTGGACATAATTAGGTACTCAATTAAAAAGACAATTTATTCAAAACCATAGCTCCAATGCAGCAAAAAGTTTCTAAAGCTCTAAATCTTTGAGTTTGTTTTTCCCCCCATTTCGAAATATTACCAAATGTTTTACAAACTTTGAACAGACATCTCACTGGGAAATGTTCAACTGAATTAAACAGTTTGCTGTGGATTATCCGCATTTCACAGAGATTCTGCATTTGAAATGATTTTGAAAAAAAATCACAAAGTAGGTTTTAGATGTACTTAAATAGGCTGGAAAATCCGTCAAAATAAAATCAACAATACGTTGTGCTTTTAAACTATGAAATTTAGGTTAGAAAATATTTGACATTCAACTTAGGAAAGTGCAAAAAAAATATTTTTGTTCATACACCAAACTAGTAAGGCACTCAGAGTAGGGAAAGCCATAATTATAACATGGATTTTACCTTAAAAACAATCCACAAACCTATGTATTGTTTTTATTACTATTATTTTGTTATCATTATTATTAATAATTATAATTACTGTATTATAATAATAATAATAACAAAGATTTTAGGTTCAAATGTATAGGAATGTATAAAGGAATGTTCCTCTTAGGTCATGTAACTGATCACCATTCCTTTTAAAATTTCCACAATTTTTTATTAAATACTCTAGGAAATAAAAGCTGCATGCATAATAACTAAAAAAGAATTACCAAAATGCTGTTTAAAATAGTTTCAGATGGTGTGTATATAGCATGTCATTCTGAAGGACATATAATCTTTCAATGTCAATCACCCATAAACAAAAGACATACAAATCATTCATTTGTAGTTTTAACTCAAACATTTATTTGGCTAGTCATGTGATGTTGACTGTATGACAGTATGGACCAATACTAGAATGGTATGCTTTTGGTAACATCTTTGATGATTAATTGGATTTGATTAATTGGAGTTAATGGTGCTGTTGATCCAAGAGGTATAGTTGCAAACCTTGGTATAGACTCCAGGTTTGTTCCTCTGGGCACAGCCATAGCCCCAAGAAACAATACCCTGGAGCACATTGTTGCATGCCACTGGGCCACCAGAGTCACCCTGTAAAGCAGAATTGTGGGGTTATGACCGAGTAACTAATTGCACCCAGGTGCACATATAACTGATCACATAGTGCAGCTAATCCACTTCAGTGCGAATTGGATGTCAGAATCTCTGAGATATTCCAGTAGAATTTTTTTTTATTATTATTATTTTCAAAATAATTATGTTAGTGTGACATTAAAATGTGCAGTACATTAACTTGCAGGATCTTACCTGGCAGGAGTCCTTGCCTCCCTCCATGTAGCCGGCACAGAACATGTTGGAGGTGATCTGACCTGGGTAGGCATTTCTGCAGGTGGTGTCACTCAGGATAGGAACCCGCAGGCACATCAGACGACTGGGGTAGTTGCCTAAATAAAGACAAAAACAATCTTTTGAGACAAGTCAGGTCACTTGCCAACCATATTCATAATGCCTCTGGGCAGCTATTTCTAGTCATACAAGTACAGTACCTGTCTACATGAATGGATGAAAGACTGACATCTCCAAAATGGTTGGTCAAGATTATGATCAAATAACATATATCAAATAAAATTATATCATAAATCGTGCTTCTTTAGCTGAAATTACACACACAAAAAAAAAAATTCCAGGCAGGTCCAGCTACTGTGCATGCAATTTTAGAGAAAATAGACAGCTGATGTCCATTTCAAAAAGGTCATTGACTCTTTTATTGACTGTAAGTCAGGACTTCCATTCTTACACCCATCAGATTTAGCATTCTGATTTCTCCCATTCATTTGTATGCTAGTGACCTGTCTCAACCTAGAATGTCTCTACTCTCCAGTATGAAACACTTTTTCTGGAGTAGATTATTTTTGGATGGTCTTATAACTTTTGACTGGCTTACAATACTTTACATTATAGTACAGTAGTACAACTTTAGGTCACTCACTTCCACTCGCGCTCATGTTACCCCATCCAGAGATCAGGCATTCAGTACCAGATCCAGCACAACTTGAAGGCAAAGCAATAGCCCGAACATAACTGTTCAGAGTAGCAGCTGGACTCAGTTTGATCAGCATGATGTCATTGTCCAGAGTGTTGCTGTTGTAACTAGGGTGCCTGATGACTTTGGCAGAGTTGATGAACTGCTCAGTGCCCTCGTTAACATCAATATTATGCTCACCAAGACGCACCTGGACACGGCTGAGTACAGATACAAAGTTGTAAGATTTGCTACACAAAATAAACATAAATTTGCACAGTGTGCAAATATTTACGTTTAGCACAGTATGAACAAGACTTTTATCGATAAATTACAAGCTGTAATAAAACCACACTGCAGCCTATGACTGTTAGATAGATTGACACCCTACAACCTTGTAGTTTCATATATAAATTTGTAACAAGCGTTGACAGTACCAATAACAAGTTTTTTGTTTACTGTGCATTTAATTAAAAATCTCACTTACGACTTGTAACAGTGAGCGGCAGACACGACCCAGAGGTTGTTGATCAGAGAACCACCACAAAAATGGTATCCGCTATTCAGAGAAACCTGGTATGGAACACCATTCTTAGTACACTCATATCCCCCGACAATTTTATCATCCTCATCAAGAGGAGCGGCATCTGAGAAACAAAAAGATAAAAACATGAAATGACAATATTCTGAAAGCATAGCTATGCCTAAACATAACTGTCAGTCAGCACTCCTACTGCATGTAAACATACTTTAAGTGAAGTTCATTTAAAATTATTCAAATAGAAATCTAATTTCCCCAAACTACTTGTAACTACTATCCTGTTACAGACTGTGTGCATTAACAAAATAAAGATTATTTTTCAATGATTACAGGATTATTTAAATCAACTTAAACAATATTAGCTCTGTACTAGTCCAGTCTATATCTTATATAGTATCACTATACATACATGCCACAGCAAACAGGCCTAAAAGAATGAACGCCTTCATGGTTTTCCTGCCCTGGTTGATGACTTGGATAGCCACAGACCCACTTTATATACCTAACCTACTCCAAAGTTTGAGATAAATCTCAAGAACATTAATCCACTTGTTGACATTAAGACATAAATAGTAACTAGTGTGCGAATCTAACATGTGGTTTGACATTGACACAATATGATGCACAGTGTTTTCTCTCCCAAGGAATGCACTGGTTATAAGAAATACATTTCCATTAATTCTTTGTACAAAATAAATATTTTTTTGCTATACATAAAACAGAATAAATAATCTGATTTTACAAAAAAATGTTAATGCATTTATAAAATGGCAGCAACAGCATTATGATAAAAGACACTAATATTCAATAAATTGTTATCAGTAAAGGGAAATGTATTATTATTGATAATTATTGGGAGAAACAATTCTTATGCCAAGTAGCATAGCTCTTTATAAGAATGGTATGCTGTCAAAGCAGTGTCTATAATATAGAATAAAAGGTGTGTATTTAAATTCATTTTACAATGACTTTGCACATGGCTCATCCAATCAGAATTCACAGAAGTAACCATTTTATCATTGAAAGGGGTTACATAGAGTGCACTAAAATACACAGAGAAAGATGAAATAATGAGAGACTAGTGAAAGTTTAATAATAAATTAATAAATTGGGTCAGCTGAGGTCAAGTAACCTCTTCTAAATTACCTTCAGAAGTTGGTTCACCATTTGAACATTGTTAAGTAATTTGTATTTATCATTTTATGTTTATTTACAAGACAATTTTGCTATTACCATTTTAATGAGAATATGGGCTTTTTTAAATTGAGATCATATGTGACCTCACAGATACCATATACAGTACCATTATACAGAGGCCATCAAGTGAACTATGAAACTTTTTCATAAAAAGGAGATGGATAGAAACAAACACAACAACAACAACAAATTATTAATGAAATTGATAGTTCAGACTCTTTATTCTAACCGGATGAGCTGCAATTCATAAAGATTGAAAAATTATCTAAACGCACACCTGTGACCGTACATTCAAGCAGCATGCATTTAGGCTGCCGAAATACATTACTTAGCAGAAAAATTATTATCATTAATTATATCATATATCATATATATTATATTATTATCATTAATATAAAATGTAACAGTTTAGTGAACATTGGTGCCTTTTATCATATTGCATGTTACCACTTGTTTATGGTAAAATCTGTGTGATGCACAGCCTCTCGTGGCTTATAGTTTTAATGTGCTTGTTCTTTATGCTATGTGTAAGGTAAAATCCTGGTTTGACTCTTGACTCCACTGGCAATACCAGCACAACAGATGAATTATTAGCATTTGTGGGAGTATACAGATGGTAAGGAAGGCCATGCGAGGATAAAAAACATTGCTATTCTTCTTTGTTTACCTAACATCTGAATGAATAGATAGAGCTTTTATTGGATATAAATACACAATTTATATGATTATTTTGAGTAAAACACACACACACACACACACACACACACATATATATATATATATATATATATATATATATAGTATCTCACAAAAGTGAGTACACCCCTCACATTTGTGTAAATATTTGATTATATCTTTTCATGTGACAACACTGAAGAAATGACACTTTGCAACAATGTAAAGTAGTGAGTGTACAGCTTGTATAACAGTGTAAATTTGCTGTCCCCTCAAAATAACTCAACACACAGCCATTACTGTCTAAACCGCTGGCAACAAAAGTGAGTACACCCCTATGTGAAAATGTCCAAATTGGGCCCAATTAGCCATTTTCCCTCCCCGGTGTCATGTGACTCGTTAGTGTTACAGGTTTTCAGGTGTGAATGGGGAGCAGGTGTGTTAAATTTGGTGTCATCACTCTCACACTCCCTCATACTGGTCACTGGAAGTTCAACATGGCACCTCTTGGCAAAGAACTCTCTGAGGATCTGAAAAAAATAATTGTTGCTATACATAAAGATGGCCTAGGCTATAAGAAGATTGCCAAGACCCTGACACTGAGCTGCAGCACGGTGGCCAAGACCATACAGTGGTTTAACAGGACAGATTCCACTCAGAACAGGCCTCACCATGGTCGACCAAAGGAGTTGAGTGCACATGCTCAGCGTCATATCCAGAGGTTGTCTTTGGGAAATAGACGTATGAGTGCTGCCAGCACTCAGAGGTTGAAGGGGTTGGGGTCAGCCGGTCAGTGCTCAGACCATACCATCAAATTGGTCTGCATGGCTGTCGTCCCCGAAAGAAGCCTCTTCTAAAGATGATGCACAAGAAAGCCTGCAAACAGTTTGCTGAAGACAAGCAGACTAAGGACATGGATTACTGTAACCATGTCCTGTGGTCTGATGAGCCCAAGATAAACTTATTTGGTTCAGATGGTATCAAGTGTGTGTGGCGGCAACCAGGTGAGGAGTACAAAGACAAGTGTGTCTTGCCTACAGTCAAGCATGGTGGTGGGAGTGTCATGGTCTGGGGCTGCATGAGTGCTGCCGGCACTGGGGAGCTACAGTTCATTGAGGGAACCATGAATGCCAACATGTACTGTGATATACTGAAGCAGAGCATGATCCCCTCCCTTCGGAGACTGGGCCACAGGGCAGTATTCCAGCATGATAACGACCCCAAACACACCTCCAAGATGACCACTGCCTTGCTACAGAAGCTGAGGGTGAAGGTGATGGACTGGCCAAGCATGTCTCCAGACCTAAACCCTATTGAGCATCTGTGGGGCATCCTCAAATGGAAGGTGGAGGAGCACAAGGTCTCTAACATCCACCAGCTCCGTGATGTCGTCATGGAGGAGGGGAATAGGACTCCAGTGGCAACCTGTGAAGCTCTGGTGAACTCCATGCCCAAGTAAGTTAAAGCACTGCTGGAAAAATAATGGTGGCCACACAAACTATTGACACTTTGGGCCCAATTTGGACATTTTCACTTAGGGGTGTACTCACTTTTGTTGCCAGCGGATTAGACATTAATGGCTGTGTGTTGAGTTATTTTGAGGGGACAGCAAATTTACACTGTTATACAAGCTGTACACTCACTAATTTACATTGCAGCAAAGTGTCATTTCTTCAGTGTTGTCACATGAAAAGATAAAATCAAATATTTACAAAAATGTGAGGGGTGTACTTTTGTGAGATATATATATATATATATATATAAAACACATTTCTGCAAATTCTTTCCTCCAAACAATAATTACAAAATCTTTTTCCAAATCAATTTTTTACAATTGTATTGGGTAAACAAGGAGACAACATAAAAATACACTGCAATACCATAGGGCAAGGTTCAACTATGAAAGTTGATTTTAACTAAAAGGTTTAACTTTGTTGTAAAGGGTATTTTTCATACATTTCAGGTTGGGGCAAGTTGTTATAGGTAGTTTAATGTAACTTTAAAGTGACTTATAGTGCATTATTTGGTCATATGTGTTTCACTGGGAATCAAATTCATGACCTTGACATTGCAATGTGCCATGCTCTACTTATTGAGCAGGAACTAAATTACAATTCTATCAGCCAAAGCCTATATAGTTTTTTAAGTTCTAATTGTAATGTTTAAGAGCGTGTCTAATGGATTGTATTTCATTCCTGGCCAATAACTGTGGAAATATTCAAGAACGTTTTGTTGTCAAGACTTCTCTGTATATGTCTACATTGAAACTGGCTTTCAAAATTAATTGAAGCCTGTAACAATGCGGCATACAAAAGTGCTTGGACCCCTAATAACATAGATTTAAATGTGTAATTGTGCGTGTCCCAATTTATCTCTAAAAGTCTTATGCAGTAACATTTAGCATTCAAGAGAATACACCTTAAAATACGAGGTTCAAAAAGGATCAGAGCGTTTTGATAATTTGTCAAGTTTAGATTGTAATACGAAGTCCAATTTCACATTAGATCTTCACTAACGCAGCTCAACTGTTTTTATTTGGGTTTAAAAATGTATTTTGTTATTTGGGAAAGATGGTAAAAAAAAAACTTAGAAGGGAAGGTAAAATAATTTCAGTTATTTGCTGCGAATATTAGAAATAGCTACATTGCAAATATCTCTACATGACGTAATTTTCCTGCGACTCGCTGTCTGTGTACATTTAGGAATTTTAGAGGTTAGCTTTGCATTTATTCTTGTAATTCGGTTTATTGTCGATTTTTAAACGTTTTGTCTGTTTATTACAATCTGGCGTGTGAGCACGGATTCTTATTTTTCAAAAAACATATTGTTTTCGTTATACTGGTTCGTCGCATATATATCGTTTACACGAACAGCAGTATTTGCCTGTGAAGAGCTAGTACAGGCTAACGTAATTTATGCGGAATGCGCAGGCATTGCGGATGTGGTGCAGAATATACGCGCATTGCTGCGACAAAGGTAATTTTGGTCTTTGCGTTCAAGATATGCCCTTAATATAAATAATGTTAATATCTAAAAAAGGTTGAAACCAACTATATTGAACATGCTGACTTTAATGTTATTTAACACTATCTCTGTTGCCTCTTTTCCTTGTCATTTTCAGTTTCGTTTACAATTAAGTGGTATCTCTGATGTCTCAGTAAAGCCAGCGCAACCTTGCATGTATACGATACGTGTACATAATGTCAAACATAGCTGAAGAACATCTCCCAGTATCGCTTTTGGACGGAAGCCACAGGTTTTGTTTCCTTGCATCACAAATATACAGACAACAAAGACACCGAAATAACTACACAGATTTAGTCTAAATGCACATAAAACGGTACGTTAGCCTATTGTATTTTCTAAGAAAACCTCTGTCTTATGTGGGTTTTTAATTACTGGGCCTATTATTAATGCTATCCTTGGTAAACATCACAATGAAGCAATGAGTGTCTTGCCATGGAACAGCATGGTGGCTTCTCACCCTCCATGTGAATGGCATGCTGTCCAGCAGTCCAGTTGGTGTGTCTGTAAACCACAACTTATCCATGGCTGAATATTACGAAGAGGGAGGGTTGCTGTATGAGCATTCTCCTCCTATGCACATCAAAGTGGAGTCTCCAGAAGGTCCCTTTGGAGGTGGGGTCTCAGAGGATGGTTTCACCAGGGAAGATGAAGACTCAGAGGCCAGTTGTGACCACCCAAATGGTGGGTTGCCTGCCAGCCTCCCTTTTAATGTTGTGGTCGTGCATCCCAACATAGTTGCACCTGGAATGTCTTCAGATGAACTGATCCCTTTTGACCCAAGTAAGCTTTACATTTTGAAAAGTGTTTGATTGTAAAAACTGTTAATAAGTGATTCTGTTTATGGAAACTTTATTGCTAACATTACAGTACATTTAAAAAGGTTAATACACAACAATTTTGTCATTGTTTACATACCTTGTCTTTCCAAACCCATAAGACTTTTTACACTTCCATGTAACAAAAGAAGATTATAAGCTGAATGTTAGTTTTAGGCCCCATTAAATAGCCTCAGGGTATGCCTTTAAATTAAAAATTTGCCTTTTAATGGAAGACAGGGGTGTTTCTTCAGCATTAGCCGCAGGAGGTGCAGGAAAAAGAAAAAGCCGCTTCAGTGGGGCAGAACTGGAGGTGTTGGTATCAGAGGTGACCCGGTGTGAGGGGGAGCTATTCGGTCCAGCTGGGAGGCTTCGGCGCCGAGAAAGAGAGCGCATTTGGGCTGGGATACTTGAGCGTGTAAATGCTGTGTCTAGAGTCCCACGAACTCTAAGAGAAGTGAAGAAACGCTGGGATGACCTGAAGAGACGTAATGGTGGTAGACTGGCTGATGCAAGGCATCGCACCTGCTACCTGCCATCTAGTCGAGGGGCTGCAATTATGGGAAGGTCAGCTCAAGTTAGTCCCAGGCTTCAGCAATCTCGTCAAAAGCAGAACACCAGGGGAAAAGGCACATTCACTTGCCTGTCAGATACTGATCCAGGTAACATTTTTGCTGACTGATCCCAAATTTGGTTGTGTCTTGAAGTATGTCAATCATGGGAATGTTGTTATCAATTTATGTAGAGGTCAATGTACACATTAATGTATAGTTCCTTTCTTTTTCAGTTGCAGTAGGAGATGGCTCTGAAAGAGATGGTTTTGAAAAGGAGGAAGAAGCTGGTGAGCAAGAGGGTGATGATGGAGATGAGGATTGTGAAGGTGTGGAGAACAGCATGGAAGACAAACTGGGTTTAGGCCTGGGCCTGGGAATAGTACCACCTCCAACATCAGAACGGTGGCTACCTCCTTCGCCCCTTTACAGTGCCCCCTTCCTCAATGGGACCCCTCAGCCAAGCCCAGAACCATCCTTAGGGACCCACCAGGGCCCACTGGAGCCCCCTCCTCAACGCAGTTCATGGCTTGAAGATGAACTTCGGGGTCTGGGGGAAGCAGCCATGCAGCTTGGGGATCGCATGGAACAGAACCTGCGTGAGTTTGCAGATGGGTTTAGACGTGATATGCGGACACTCGTGGCATCGCAAGAGGCCCTTACAAATAGCTTACAGCAGAATAATGTACTTTTGCAACGTCTTTTGGGACTGCTTGAGATGCAGCATCAGCAACCTCAGTCTCAACAGCAACAAAGTCCACAACAACAACTTCAGCAACAACAACTACAACAAATTCCACAACAGCAACAGGAACTTCCACCACAACAGCCATATCAACAACAGTTATTACAGCAACAACATCCACATCAGCATCCACAGCTAGAGCAGCAAATTCCAGCAACAGTCCCACCTATACCACCACCTCCAGATATTTTGGATGGTACTAGGCATACTGAACAACCAACTGACATAAATGGAACCCAACGGCAACGCCGCGGCAGGACTGTAGACCTTAGACGAAGACGCAGACGTTGATGTGAGATGTGGAAGAATAAACTGTACTCGGTTGCAGTTAAATAATTTATTTAAAGCAACGTTTTATAAAACTAGCTAGTTGCAGATTGTGCCATGTCATTGCAGCCACATTTTTATTTTGCCTGTTGTAAATATATATTAAAGTGTATATATACATCAAAAAGCTGTAAACTATATTTAAATTGACCTCTGAACTCTTCTGTTGCTTATAGTAAATTATGGACAGATATTCTGGCTTAAACTTATACATAATTATTGCAAGTTTCGAAAGAAATTCTTAAGGGCTGGTTTAAACCCTTTTAGTATTCATGCTGTAGTGAGAAAACACGTTATTCATTTTTTAATCTTTGTTTGGGCACCAAAAATTGATACAAAATTACATTTTACTTTAGTTATTTTCACTGTGTAATAAAAAACATTCAGATGTTGTTTGAAAGGATATTATATTGCTTAAAAGTTCTTCATGATGACATGAAATACATGCATTTTTCAGAAATTATGTAATATCTAGGGTTGCCCAATCACTTTGCATGCAATGTATGATAGCATCTGTAGATCAATAACATATTTTACAAACTTTTCATGTTAACAAAAATCACTTGTACTTGGAAAAAATGTCTGGCTATGATAAAAATTTTAATAAAAGCAATCTATACATATCATGTATTTTTTAAAGCAGGAAATGATAGGACATACATGTGTATTACAATTGTATTGTTGTATAATTATTATTCCTAATAATGTGTTCTAATTATAGTTATTATAATTTGTAATATAATAAAACATAGTTATTCTGTATATTCATCTTTTATATATATATATATATATATATACTAAATAAGCCTCACTTTTTAGTATACATTGTCCTTCAGTCCTGAGACGCATGCATGGTTTTGCTAGATTGCAGATTTCTGTAAATTCTGACAATCTGTTCACAGTTAATGGAGTTGTTAACACAACGAAGTGTTATCAATAAATCAGCTAAATCAATAAAACAAAATTTTAATGTAAATTCAAAATGCAAATCGGAATTTTTTTTTAATCCTGTGTCCCTTTAAGTGTAATCGCAGAGGGCGAATATGTAGTAACACGCGCTCCCAATCAGTCGCTTGCTTCCATGTTTTTAGGGGTGGAGAAAAGAGAAAAAATGTGAAACATGGCTACTGTACAACCTGAATCCGAACAACAATTAGATAATAAACTCACTAACGGTACACCCACGGGAGATAATCAAGAACTGCAGTCATCATCTGCTGCAATTGTTACTTTTAACGCGGAGGTTTGTGCACGAGGCAGCGACGCGAAGGGAACGACTGACTACGATGTTCCGTCATTATCAGCAAGTGAAAATTCATCTCCACATGGCCCTGCTCTTCCACCACGAAACAAAGATGCATCAGGAATGGAATTTTATTCGACATCTGCAACGATGGGCGAGACAAAAATGGACGTGTACGTTCAAAATAAAAGCAGTGAAAGCGTTTCTACTGAGTCTGGGGAGGATTTCGGAGCGGCGTCGGATAATTTGCACAATGAAAACAAAGGTATGCACAACTTTGCATCAAGGGCAGACAGTGTATGGCACGCTCCGTTGGTTATCGCACACTCTGGTACAATTTTACACATTTATTCAGCCTTTGCAAGATCGCACAAAACCACGAGCGTTTTTTTCGGGCAGTAATAATTACTCTGTAATTGGCCTGTTCTAAACCAATCAGAAACACAACAGTTTGTTTAACCCTTTCATGCTTGAAGATTGGTTTAAGATGTTTCCATTTCTCAGAATTTCATTAAAAAAAAAAAATTAAAAAACACATTATGTATATTTTCTTTACATATTAATAAAAGTTACTGGACCGTCAGTTTGCAACAAAAACAAACCTAAGTACGAAAATCCATGTTCAGCAAATTCTGAAACATGTTCTCTGTTTAGGCCTTTTATGCAACCATCTTTAGAGTTTCAACGTAAAGAGCATCAAAGCAACAGAATACAGGATCAAATGGTGTATGATACATTGTAATAAGCATACTCTGTCACATGACAGAGGTGGTCTGAAGGTGTGTGTGTGTGTGTGTGTGTGTGTGTGTGTGTGTGTGTGTGTGTGTGTGCGTGTGTACAGATGAGTGCATAATTTTGCATCCCTCCTGAAAGATGTTCATCTTTTTTTATTAAATTTGTTTTTATTAGAGGGCTCATAAAAATTGCATTTTGTTTTTTATGTAGTAAAAAACGTAGTACTGCCCTGAGAAAGCGGTTTGACATTGATGGGTCAGTGAAGTGACGCTCAATTGTCTTTGCACACCTATTCATTTATTCAAAAATACATTACAAATGCAATTCACACAAAACAGTTTCTTGACACTTCTATGATGAGCTTGTTTTCGATTAGTGAGTTCAAAGTCATTTGGATATTTCTGGGTCTTAAAATGTCTCATTAAAAGCTGAAATTATTGAAAAAAAGGTATGAGTAGTGCAGAATAGTCTTTTATTATAATTTCTAAAAAATAAAATAAGCAATTGAAACAATTCTATTTTAAAATAAGATTCATTTTTAAAACTTTTGTCCTCCAAATCAACATCATGTGGTGTAACCAACATGTAGGTAGCCATTTTGTTGTCATGTGACAAAAAAAACAAAAACAATGTAGACCCCTTTAGACAGTATTTTGACATTTTTATGAGATTACACATTTTTATGGTCATTTTGGGTGCTCCTCAATCGGAAAGCTGCAGCCTAGTTAGGGTGTGTCCTTCCTAGACCAATCCTTCAGAGTCTAGGCTTCTCCTCAGCATTCAGTGCTAGATTGAGATGGCTTATTATGTGCACATGGCAAAAAATATTTTGCCTCTGCAGTCAGGGCGCAAAATTTTTTGAAGATAGAACAAGCGGCATCAGAGATGACAGATATGGAAATTGTGCTGATCCTCTACAAGTTCTTTGTAGATATGGAGGAAGAAACCAGGATAGTGCAAAATTGTTCAATAGCACACAGAAGGAATTGTTTTCTGCAATTTGGGATTGTGTGTGACTGAAGGCCACAAAGGATGGTCTTGATGCATCCTCCAATATATGGCGAACGAAGGATGCGAAACGAGACTGCCTTCCAAGTGTCCCCACAATTGCAGCCGAGATATCCAGCCTATAGGCAGTAGTGTTTTGATTGTGAAGCACAATTTGTGTTACCCTAAGAAAACATCTTGATATTATTTATTTATTTTAAATATTTATTTTACTTTTCATAACAGGGAACAGCCATTGGTATCACTGAATATTATGTTCTTGGACATGTGTCCAAGAATAAGTCGCCAATCTGTATTCCTTAAAAAAAATGAAGGTGCAATGATCATACATGCCTTACATGAGAGACAGATAAATTAAAACCTTTCTAATAATTATTACTACTAATAATGATGTAAATCATACTGACACTGAATTATAGCAAAAAAGAAAAAGGATAAAGAAATTTAAATGAAATGAAGGCTTACCCAGTTTATACTGTCTCTTGAACTAAAGTTATTTGTTCCCTTTATAAATTGAAACACAAACAAAACAAAAACAAGAAAGTCAGTAACAAACATGAGAGAAATGACCTTCAGATGTTGACAAAATAGTATACATATTTAACATAATTTAGTTAAATTAGGCATACTCAAAGCACATGGAGTACGCATACATCCCAGATATAAGTTTTAGTACTATAAGCCAAGATTATTCATAAAGATTTTAATTGGGTCTCATACTTTCACAAATGTCCAAGGTTTGTTTGTTAAATGGTCTCAACTCCTCTAAGTGCAGCATGTTACTTGGGCCCCTGAGCCATATTTCAAAGGTGGGCATCTTCCATTTCTGTAGTAAAGCGTTTTGCTAATACTATACATAAAGTAATAGCTTGTGACTATTTATCTCCTATACTTTCATTGTACCCCAAAATGCCCACCTTTGGATCTGGTGCATGGTTAATTGTATATGCTTCTAAAAGAAATTCAAAAATATGTCACCAGAGTGGCAGAAGTTTTAGGCATGACCAAAAATAGTGGAAGAAAGTGCCTTCTGATATGTTACATTTATTACAAGTAGAGGATATATCAGGGTAAATCTTGTGTAGTTTGGATCTTGAATAGTGAAGCCTATGAATGACTTTGAATGTAATCACTGCATGCCTAGCATTAATAGCATTCTTGCTTGATTTTATCTGTATTTGTGTTCACCCTTTCTAACATCTGAGCACAAAAAAATAGAAAGCACCATGCTCAAGTGGGTTGTATTGACATAGGGCTTCAAGAGTTTGATGAATAGTTATATTTTCAAATCCATCAAGGTGTTTTCCCATCAAGTCTCTGATTTGAAAGTATCGGAAGAAGTCAGAGGGTAATAGTTAATATCTTTGTTTAAGATGAGTAAATTATTCAAAATTATCATCAATATACAATTCCCTTATGGTAATTAATTCCTTTGTTTCCATTGGGAGAAAGCTTTGTCTTGTAAGCCAGGGAGAAAAGCATGATTATTACATATCTGTCCAGAAACATGTGCAGGAGATTGAGATAGGGCTTAACCTGTTTCCATATTTTTAAGAGAGTTATGGATTACTAAATTCCCATTATATAACCTTGAGTCCATTTTGATTTGGCTATTCAGCAGTGCTTCCAGGGACGACCTCTTACATGAAGCCCATTCTGTCTAAACCTGTTCAGGTGTCTCATCATTATCCTCCAGAATTTGTCTCCACCAAGCAAGGGTTTGTATATTGGCTGCCCAATATTATCATCTAAAGTTGCGAAGACTAAATCCTCCTTCTTCTTTTTAGATATTCTGACTGCTTTGTAATCCCATAGAAATTAGGTATTGTGGATTCTAATTCCAGAAATTGTTTTAGTGATATGAAAACTGGAATAGACTAAAATAAATATAGAAATCGGGGAAGAGTCACCATCTTGATCACATTGATCTTCCCTACCATGGACATGGGTGAAGTCTTCCAAAATTCGAGATTATCTTTCTGTTGAACCATTTTTTAATGCCAATTTGTTTAGTAATGCGTCTGCCTGTCTTGTAATTACTAAGTGCTTAAATGACTTGTGGTCAATTTTAAATTGAATAGAATTTAAATAGTCTGTATCAATATTAGCAGTAAGAGGCATTCATTCACGTTTATCCCAGTTTATTATGAATCCAGAAAAAGTGTTAAATGTTTTGAGAACATTTAAAAGAGGTGGAATAAACATTTCTGGTTTTGCTACGTACAAAAGTAAGTCAAATGCATATAACGATCTATGTTGGGGTGTGCCGTTAATTATTATGAGGGCAATTTCAGCATTCTGCCTTATGCTTGTGGCCAGTGGTTCCATAGCTAGTGCAAAAAGATAAGGTGAGATGGGGCAGCCTTGTCGTGTCCCTCTGTATAATAGTAAAGGAGCAGACTATGTCTGATTTGTAAGGACCGAAGCCTCTGCTATATGATATATAATACTGATCCATTGAATATAGTTTACCCCAAATCCAAACTTTTTAAGAGTTGCAAATATATATGGCCATTTAATTTTATAAAATGCTCATTGTGCATCTAATGAGATCAAACATTGGTACCTCACCAAGCTCCTCCAAGGTTATCTCAGTATCAAGAGAATTTATTTGCTCAGTGGTCAGCTTAAGTTTGTAATATCTTCATCAGTTGACAAAGATGTGCAACTTTAGAGATCAAGATAGAATTAGTTAAAAGCATTATTAATATCAATGGCCAAGGTAAATATTTCACCACCAGCATATTTCACTGAGGGAATGGTAGAAAAAGACCCTCTCTGATTTATATATCTAGCCAGTAGTTTCCCTGTCTTGATTAAAATTATGTAAAGTATTAAAATATGACTGTCTTGCCCTGAATAGCCAAAACTCCACCTTGTCCAACAAAATAGTATTATATCTGTATTTCAGTCGGGTCAATTCCCTGAGGCCATTAGAAGACATTCGGTGCTACAGCTCTCCCACTGCACTTTTAATATTCCCTTCCAATTCCACGAGTTCTTGTGCTTTGGATTTTTTGATGAATGAGACATACTGTATGATGCCTTAAATGCCTCTCAAGCCACGCCCACAGAGGATGCTGAGCACCAGTTGGTGTCCATATAGACATTGATTTCAGCCTTTAACATTTGTTGGAATTCAGGATTTTGCTAAAGGGATACATTGAAGCACCAACTATATGATTTCTTTTTCTCCGTATGTGTCAACACCTCTAAACACAGCAGGGCGTGATCTGAGACTAAAATGTTTCCAGTTGAGCAATCGACAACAGATGAAACTGTATTCTAGAGTAAATGTTCAAAAGTCTCCCAATATCTGTAAGACCAAGATTTTTACACATCCTGTGAAGCATTTAATTTTTTCTTAGGGGGCTTGCACACTTTTTCTTCACTATGATCAAGGACTAGGGCTGCACGATTTGGGGAAAATGTCATATTGCGATTATTGAGGCTAATATTGCGATATGCGATTGCAATATAATAAACAAATGGTATCATGAGTCAACTTGCTTGGTTATCAAGGAAAATGCGCAAATAGATTACTGATAATGCTGGAAAGTGTATTTCTCAACTCAAACATTCAAACTAGCAATAAAAACCACTATAAATGAACAGTGTTTTCAAATTAAAATGATATTTTTACTAAATTAAATAATAACATCTTTGCATTACTGCAAACTTGTTATTTTATCAATATTACACCTAAATAAAATAGAACAATAAATAAGAACATAAAAATTTTCATGAAATTAAGATTGTCCAAATAAACAGGGACATTTAAGCAGGATGTAACATGTACTTTGTATAAACTCTTGAAAAGGAAACTGGATATAAAAGTGTGGTTCACTCAATCAAACCACTAAAACTGTTTTTTGTTGTTGTTGTTTTTTTTTTTTTAATGACCAGCTGGTATTTCCAAATCCTCTTTCTAAAAAGTTCTACTTATCACTGGTATCTCTTGTCAAGTGTGTGGATCATTTTCTGAAATCTCACTTTTCTACTTTTCTCTGTGCTGTTTCAGGTGCTGATATAACTATGTTGTGTTGCCACGTAATGTAGCAACTTTAATTTTGCACAGTACCTCTCTCTGCTCAGTGTCGGTTATCTTAAAGCCAAAATATCGCCATATAAACAGGGTTTTTCCTGGCTTAAAATGAGGTGGTACCATACTGATCAAAAAAGTGACGTTAAAAACACGTAAATGTTGGCTTTGCATTAATACACTTCTAATGACCTGGCAACTGACTACTAGTGTTAATTTTGTCTGCTGTTTTTATTTAATCATAGTTTTAATCCTGTGTCAAAAGCCCTTTTTAGTATTTAGCATATTTAGTCAACCTTATCCTATTTCTATTTATTGTTTTTAGTCATTTTGTTTGACAAAGTCTGGGCATTTTTTATGTAGTTTTAGTCAATGAAAACTGTTGACATTTTAGTCATATTTTAATAACATTTAGTCATATTGATATTTTAGTCACTGAACACTGTAAAAAATTTAGCCATAAGAGTATTATTGATAAACATTTGTCAATCTCGTCTATCCAAAACCAATATATATATATATAAATAATATAGATATTATTGTTGTTGTAATTTTTGTGTTATTTTTCACACAAGATTGATCTTATCATGATGATCTCATGATGATGACATTCGAGCTTCAGACAGCGGTGGTGAGAGACGAGCGTCTGCGTGTTAGAGTGCGCATCAGCTGGCGGAATTTTTAATTTCTCCCGATCAGATTGGGTCTCTGACACGAATGGTTGAAGCAGCTCTGACCGCACCGAGAATGACAGTTTTGGAGTTTGTGCTTATTTACATGGCACGCTCCCGTATTATATGAAGCTTAATTAAGGATGAAATATCTGTGTTTATCACTGTTATCTGTGTTTCTATCAGACACTCGAGCTGCAGTGCTCCTCTCATCTCGCGTGTCGTCATTATAGACTGGTCATCTTTTTATTAGCCGTGTAGAAAATGGGCTGTCACGTCCACACATGCACTTATTTATTTAATAAAATAGCAGTGTTTTGCCAAAATATAATCGCACAGGCTGACATCGCGACTGCGATATGATTAATCGTGCAGCACTATCAAGGACTAAGTCCATCAAAAGATTAAAGTCTCCTCCCAATATTATATCATGAGGGGATCCAGCAGCTTGCAACATCCCTTTAAGATCTTTAAAAAAGCCTTGATCTTCAACATTAGGTGCATAAATATTAACCAAAATAAGTCTATGTTCCTGAATTTCAGTTAAAACAATAATGACACTTCCTAATTTACCTTTACTCTTTTTTTAGACATTTTAATTGTAGATGTTTACTTATCAGTGTAATGACTCATCTGCTCTTTTTGAGCCAGCACTATAAAAAAATGGCTACCCCATATCTTCCCAAATTTTTCAGCTTCCTGCAGAGAAAGGTGCATTTCTTGAAGAAACACTATATTGGGGGTGCCCAAATCATTCACATTCCATGTGGAGAGAGACAATCCAGTCATATTAACATTTGACATTTTGACATATAAGAAAAATTAGATAACATTATAAAAACAACATTCCAACATTAGTGCAACCATCAAAACCCGAACATCCCTGGAGCAAAACAAACAGAAAAAAATGTGCGCATTAACCCCGCACACAACATCGCCAACTGGTGTCCATCCCTCCAAACTCAAATAGTCCATGCATGGAGAACCCCCTACGAGAACCCCCGCGACAGCTTTGCCATCGGATTACTCAAGTCCAGTGATTCTATACAAATTTTGTGATACAGAATTACACACCAAAAGATAATCTATAAAACAAACTCTAGCCAATAGGCAGAATAAACACAAAGAGCATGTAGATTCATCCATTATACTGTCCTTAATGTTTGACACTGTACAAAATAAAATCCAGCCGCTAGGCGGAACCAGCACAAAAAAAAAAATACAGTCAAGCGAATGTTCTGTGAGCCGGTCCACTCGGCTGCAACATGAGTGGAAGCAAATCACTTACTCCAATGACTTTGCAAGAAATGCTCCACAAAACTCCAGCCAATAGGCGGAATAAGCACAAAGAGGTGTAGATTCATCCATAAAACTGTCCTGAATGTATGTTGCTCTACAAAACAAACTCCAGCCAATATGCAGAATAAGCACAATGAGGTGTAGATTCATCCATAAAACTGTCTTGAATGTGTTTTGCTCTAAAAAAAAATAAACTCCAACCGATTTGTAGACTAAACACAAAGAGCATGTAGACTAATACTGTCCTGAAGGTGTGTTACTCTACAAAATAAACTCAAGCCACTTGTCGGAACCAGCACAAAAGTATTCTTCAAACAGTCAAGCGAATATTCAGTGACCCGGTCCACTTGGCTGTAATGTGAGCACAACAAGATGACCCACTCACTCCATGAAGGACATCGCTTGCTGTGGGCATGTAAATGTTTTACGGCCATCCAATTCTCAATTTGGCCAGGAATATCAGTGCAAAAGCAACCTTCCGTTGAAAATTTTCTTGCATTCCTCGAATTGTTTACATTTCTCTTTTGTCGAATTCGCAAAGTCTGGGAAAAAGGACATTTCCTCCTCGCATAACACCAGATCTTTATCGGACAAAATCAGAATTTCACCATATCTTGTCCCTCTTCGCCCCACAGGAATTCCAACGATTCTGACGTTATTCCACCAGCTGCGGTTGTACATGTCCTCCAGCTTATCCCAGACATGCTCCAAATCCACCTTGGTCACTTGCGGATTAGCAGATAATTCCCTCTCCGATGACTCCAGGTAATCGATCCATTTCTTGACATCCCTCACTCTTGTAACCACATCAGTGAACTTCACCTCCTTGGCAGTGATCGATCGACGTATCACAGCAAGATCCTCCAAGTCAGCAAAAACCTTTGTCAGCATTCTCTCGCCATGTTTCCCAGACCTCTCTGACTAAATCGACTTCCAGGCTCGTGGCCTGCTCAGGAATGTCAACTTGAGCATGTTGTCATTTAATGTCTCCAGAGCCCGAGGATTTTGAATTCTTTGAATTAATTGTGCTCCTAGAACATTTATGGAACAGAGTGTGTCAAATCTCACCAGTTTATGTAATTAAAAGTGTTAAAACTTGCAAAGTGCGCAGAGCTCGCCGTTCACACTTCCAATCCTCGCATGCCATCATGTGACTCCCCTATTACATTAATTCTGAAAGGGTTGTGTAAACAAAAGGGGAATGCAAACTTATAGGCTATAAACTATCAAATTTACAATTTTTTGTGTGTGTGAGTGCATATTCTATATATATATATATAATTTATAAAGCTAAGCTAAAAGCTATACTTCAGAGAAAGTAGCAAGTTACATTAAAAGCTACAGAAGTAGCTCACTACATTAAAGCTTTTTTTTCAACCAGATACGTACTGTCATAGACAAAGCATCTAAATGACTTATTCACATGATGTTTATCAAAGCCATAGCATAGTACAGTATAGTGCAATACAGTATACAATTATACAGTCCAATATAAATGTATGTGCATGTAGACAATATGTCAATTCATATTTATACATGTTTATACATACCCATTTGCTCAATATGAAAAATCACTATTTTTACATTTTTATTTTTTATATTTATACTACTACCTCTACAGGCCCACACCCATTTGAACATAATTTCCTTTGCATATTCCTGTATAAAAACTCTGCATACATATCCTGTTCATCTTATCCTTAAATTCGGTGTCTAGCTGTTGTATCTTAATTTACTGGGAGCTTTGGATCAGAGGCCACGTTCTTTTCCCCTCTCGCTCTCTGTGTGTGTGTTGGTTTATGGGTAGCGCTAGGGGATATAAAATAGCATTAGCCAACAATGAAATCAATGGAAGTCTATGAGATGTCCTCACTTATATAGGGAAACAAACCTGTGTGTGTGTGTGTGTGTGTGTGTGTGTGTGTGTGTGTGTGAGAGAGAGAGAGAGAGAGAGAGAGAGAGAGAGAGAGAGAGAGAGAGAGAGATCACGTCTGGGCAATAACAATTCAGTGTTTGCCCTATATGCATTTTGCAGCACAAATACATGCACATACTCACAGTGACATCACCACGTAACACACAGGTGTCAAACTCGCTTCAGTTCAATTCAGTTCAATCAGCCCGCAAGCTCATTTCTGAAACTTTGGATGGGAGGGGATCGCATCTTTTCTCTGTTAATGCTTTCCTTGTGAATATGAAGGACCCTTCCCCTGACATCTGTAAATTTTGGAGCGCATTTTGCTCGCTTCAAAAGAGGAATGAAACAGCGCTACATGGATCAGTTATCAACAGTGCTCAATCATGGATAAAGGAGCACGAGCAGGTGAGGTAATTTGCGGAATGGTCTCAACCGAACAGACTGTTTAAATGCACTTGTAAACCAATGAGATGCGCGGTGGGAATCGTAAAACTTATTTTAATGCAAAACAGAATTGTCTGTTGCAAAACTGTTATGTCTTGGTGATGAAACTAGTTTAAAAAAAAAACAGCCCCCACATTCTAAATAGCACTGGAAAAAGAAAACAGGAGAAAACATAAATTAGAAGGCTTTTCAATTCTGAAATCACAACACTTACAAAACATTTACCATGGATTTACTGTAGTGACACTAACTGTACTGTATTAACTGGTAATTGTGGCAAAAAAAAAATTCTAAATGTATTTAGACTGCTGTTTTTTCACTAGAAAAAATGCCATAGTTCTTTATATAGAAACCATAGTTACTAATCATGGTAGTGACGAGCCAAGCTTGGTTTTTACCTATGGTTACCATGGGTTTATTACAAATATAATTGTTAAAATGATGTAGATTATGGAAGGACTATGGTACATTTTCATAACTGTTATGGACCAATCTATCAGTTTCCAACTGTAGAAAATGTTCTCTTGAAATTCTCTCTGATTGTTTTGTTTGCCTTCAGAAATTCCAAGAGATGACTATAGTTTCAGTCATCTATAGAATCAGTAGGAGCCTGATAAAAGGAATCTGTAAAGGAGACACAACTTAGTCACACTGTCAGAATATTTCAATTGCCAAATTAGGTGTTTATTTATTCCAAAGATGTCACTGTTGACAATTTAATCTGCATCCCAACCTCAAAATCAATGCTGTACTGTCAAATGTGTATTTCAATGCACATAATTAGCAAAATTATTGTTAATTGCATGGGTGCTACCAAACCAAAGCATGTGCTGATTCCACATTTTCAATGGGCTCTTTGAGGGCACAAATAAATCCTGATGTGGCCCAGGCTGAAATTGAGTTTGACACTCCTGTTTTAAGCTATTCTTCGACCAACACACGTTAACACGGGTCCGACTTTGCAGGCTTGAGGACGCATGCACAATAGCACTGCTGCTGAAAAAACTCCTAAGGGAAACACTCCAATGTAATATATGATGGTATCAGATGGTATTACCATGGTACTTTGGTGTACAATAAGCATATTTATATTCCATTTTGTATTTACATGGATTACCATGGTATTTCGTCATTTGATTACAAAATTCATATACCATTGTACCAACATTGTGCTTCCGGGTAATAGTACATATCCAAAAAACATGTGTTTTCATGTAGGCTACTAAGTGTTTTGATACTCAAGCTACACACATTTTGAACTTCATTCATCACTGGCAAACGTTAGGAGGCATTTGCTGGTTTGGTTTCCATTGATTGTAGACCCACTGCATCCAGCGTTATCTTCATCTGAAATTTATCACGCGTGACAATTCATTGTAAAGTATCAACTCAAATTAACAAATAATTTAGTAATTTAGTTCTGATTCAAAATTGATGATAGTAAACACTGGTGTAATGTATGATGAAGTGGTGTAGCTTTTGTCAGAGCTACCACTTTGTAAAAGCTACACTGCTACCTAATAAAAAAATATGGATTCGCTACTAAAAAGCTACTAGGTTTTAAAACTAGCAAAGCTACAACCTCGCTACTCGGAAATGTATTTAAGCTAATAGCTTCACTATTTGTAGCAAAGCTACTGCCCATAACTGTTGAGGTTTTATGTTGCTTTTACAGTTAAATTACGTTCTATTTAATGTTTTGCTATCACTCCACAGGGCAAGAAACCGATAAAGAGGAAATAGTGGACAAAACTATAGAAAACCTTGGCTCAGATTCAAAGCTTGCCATAGAGGAAAAACTCTGGCTGAAAAAAGATGGAGAGGAGTTGACAAAAGAAGGTGAAGAAATTGAGTTTTCTGGCAAGGAAATGCAAGGTATCAAAACAGGGGATCCCAACAGCATGGAAAAGGCTAAGCACAACACAGAAGAGAGTAGAAAAGATGAAGAAATTGAGTCTTCTGTCAAGGAAATGCAAGGCACAGAAAGGGAGACAGAAGAAACAGAAGATCCCAACAGTTTGGAAAAGGTTAAGCAGAACACAGAAGAGAGGGGAAGAGCAGATGAAATGGAGACTTCTACAGAGGCAATGCAAGGCATGGAAGGAGAGATACAGGAAAGAGGACATCCCAACAGCTTGGAAAAAGTTAAGCACAACACAGAGGAGAGGGGAGGGGCAGATGAAATGGAGCCTTCTACCAAGGCAATGCAAGGCATGGGAGGAAAGATAGAGGAAACAAGAGATCTCAACAGCATGGAAAAGGTGAAGGCTAACACAGAAGACAGAGCAGCAGATATAATGAAGCCTTCTACCAAGGCAATGAAAGGGGAGACAGAGGAAACAGGAGATCACAACAGCATGAAAAAGGTTGAGCCCAACACAGAAGAGAGTGGAGAAAAAGATGAATCTAAGAGTGGCGGTAAAATATTATTTGTCAAGCAAAGGAAAAGCAGCCTGGAATGTAATGAATGTGGTAAAAAATTCACTCGTCGGGAAACATTCAATCTGCATCGACACTTTCACATGCACCAGGATGAGCAGGCTTCCCTTACTTGTAAGGAATGTGGCATTACTTTTCAGCATCGAAGTGACCTCATAAAACACCGCAATACACATAAAGAAGAAAGCGAAACTAGATTTGTTTCAAAAGGTTCACATTCAAAATTACTTTCTAAGAGGTTGTCAAACTGCAAAATTTACAAAAAACAGAGGAAATTTCAGTGTGAGCATTGCGGTATGCGTTTCTGTACAATGGTTAGATTAAGGCTTCATGCTTGCGAACAGTATGTGGAGAAGCCTTTTCGCTGCCCTCTGTGCCGCAAAGAATTCCAGTACAGAGTGTCCATAAATGCCCACATGCAGAGTCACTCTTTAGACAGTCCATATCGATGCTTAGAGTGCAACAAAGGTTTTCAGAGTGTGGCCACACTACATATCCACCAACGATCCCACGCTGTTCTGAAGCCTTTTGAGTGTCCAGATTGTAATATGGTCTTCAGGCATCGCTTCATCATGGAGGACCATCGACGCAGGCATGCAATAGAAAAGCCACACCAGTGCAAAGTCTGTGTGAAGAGCTTCAAGTTTAGTAGTGTTTTACAACAGCACCAGTATCTTCACACTGGCCGAAAGCCTTACCACTGTTCATACTGTGGTAGAAAGTTTGCTTTTGCTCAAAACATGCGAGCACATTGTCGCCAACACAAAAAGATCTCTCACTCAGTTAGGTCTGAGGCAGGTGTTACAAAACATAATGGATCTCATGGCAGAGAGGTGGGAGGTCTGGGTAAAGAGAACACAAACCATAATGTGGAGCAGCAGCGCAACTGTCCTCTTTGCCCTCAAATGTTTTGTAAAGCAGCTGAGCTAAGAGCACACATGTTAATCCATGAAGCAGAGTATGAAAGGATGAGCAATGGCCGAAGATTTGATAAGGTTTATTCATGCCGATATTGTCTTCTCAAATTCCCAACGGAATCCAGCCTGCAGTCACATTTGCAAATACATGTGACAAATACATTGGGTGTAAACACATCACATATCTCAAATCAGTTTAAAACGGTCCCCGAAAAGAAGTATAGGGATGAGGCAGAAATTGACAGTATGTCAAGAGTTGGGGGATTGGGAGAACCGACAGAAAAGAAACCTTTCAGGTGTAGAGACTGCGGAAAATGCTTTCGTTACCGATCAGTGTTAGAGCTTCACATGCGCATACATAGCAAGGGTTACCAGTGTCACGTGTGTAAAAAGTCCTTCAGATTTAGTAGCTACTTGCAGCAGCACTCCATTATTCACACAGGGAAGAAGCCATACAAATGCCCAGACTGTGGTAAGGATTTTGCATTTCTTCATAACATGAAAACGCACCAGAGGCTGCATCAACAAAAACCATTCCGCTGCACGCAATGCCGTAAGGGCTACAGTGATGAGAGTCAGCTTCAGCGGCATATGCTTTCCCATACAGGTGAAAAACCTTACAAATGCCATCTTTGTGACAAAAGCTTTTCCTTAGCCTACTTGCTCCGTGACCATCTTAATACTCATACAGGGGAGAGACCCCACCGTTGCCAGGAGTGCAATAAGTCATTTCCTTGGCTTAGCAGTCTGCTTGTACATCAAAAGATACATATGCGCAAGCATCAAGGACCGAGTCACAGTTATCCTATGTCCGTACATTCTCAAAGAGGTAGAGTAAATGCAAGTGGTGTGAAGAGAGGTAGGGGTAGGCCGAGGTTAGACAGAGACAATGGGAGGTCAGTGCCTCTACGACAAGACCCTCTACCTGGTCAGATGCCAAATTTGGTTCCACAACAGTCACATAGCTTCAATGCAGGTAGCCATCAACGCATGCAGTTGAGATCACAGCACTTGCAGGCACAAAAGCATTCCCAGCCAATTCAATTGCAGCAAGAATGGCCATTTCAAATTACGCCCCCATCAGAAGAACTGCTGCACTCTCAGAGTTTATTAGAAACCCAGCCAACTGATGTGCAGATGCAGTGGCCAGGTATTCCAGACCTCAGGCACCAGCAGCAAACGTCTCGAGCAAACGTGCCAGTGTCAGCACAACCTAGCTTAGCTACTAATCATTATCCAGAGATCAAAATATCTGGCAATGATCAAGAGCAAAAAGGAAAGCATCCTTCTCTCTGGGTGAATACACCAAACTCTCCGGAATCACCACACCACACGGAGAGGAGTTCATCACTAGATGTGACAACACAGTCGCCAAGATCCAGAAGTCAGAGCTCACCAAACCAGCTGCTTAATGTTCAAGACCAAAAGCAATCACAATGGTCAGTGATCTGTGATTCTGTACAAACTAGACCACAGGATGACCAAGTAACCATAGACATGGATGCACCAACCAGCAGTGAAACTAATAAACGTCCTCATGTTAGAAAGGAGGATTTGCAAATCCAGAAGTCCCCTGGTCTGGGTAAAATGCCAATTTTGGGTCAGACTGATGGTATGGTGCTATCCACTGGTGTTTCCACTTTACAGAACACTAATCCATGGAGTCTGCAAACACATTTAGAAATGTCTACAACTGTGAGTTTTCAAGAAATACCTGGAGATGCATTGGAAAAGCAGCAAAACAGAATAATCCACCATTTGCCACAGCAGATGCAGGTTCCCCATCAGCTATCTCAGCCAATGCAGGTACCACAACAGCTATCACAGCAAATGCAGGTTCCACAACAGCTATCACAGCAAATGCAGGTTCCACAACAGCTACCACAGCAAATGCAGGTTCCACATCAACAAATGCATCTACAACAGCAGCTTCTACAGCAACATATTCATCAGCCACAGCTCCAGCAACAGACTCAAATGCCTCCTTCCTGGGTTAGTGCGACTCCATCAAATCAGATGGGACCACTGAACATGCCATATCCATCAGCTCGTTTTGGGGAAAGACCCCCTATTTGGGGGTTTCAAACTACTCCAGTTTTAAATGGACCAGTTCAACAAGGCCATATCCCAGCACAACAGCATGTAGCCTTAATGTCTGGGCGGCAGATTTCTCTAAATCAGCCTTCATCTTTTATCTCACCGGCTTTTCCTCCACCGTCCCTTAATTTACCTGCTCCTCATCCAATACATTCTGTTGGAAGGCAACTTCCAGGTCCATTACCACAAGGCATCTTCTTCGGCTCACAGGGCACCATAAATGAGATGCCACTCATGCCTCAAGTGACAAACTTACCTCAGTTAGCCCAACAAACTGAGCCACACAAAATTATCAATAAAATGCCTTTTTCCCCTGATCACCTATTCCATTGCATGATCTGTGGTTGTTCTTTACCTGGAGAGTTAGAATTACAGATGCATTATATGCAACATGCACAGCGAGATGTCTGAGTTTGATTTAAAAAAAAAAAAAAAGAAGAAAAAGATATACGTACAATAGATGAGTTTAGACTGTATCGTTGCTGTTTTACTGTACATTGCTGTTAAACTGCTGGAGTGTCTGTTCAAGATTTTAAAACTTATTAATGTTTTTATTCAGTTATTAAATTTTCCAGCTGTAAATATATAGTAGTTTCATGTGATTTGTTACCCTTGTGCAATAAACCACACAAATCAAATTAAACATAAATACATATTTGGTAAAACTAAAAAAACGCAGTGTTATTGTAACATAAGCAAATATTTAAATACCTTAGGAAAATCTTGATATTTAAACTCATAGTCAAACCACTTTACTGTAAGTTGCTAAACTCAAAAAATTATACTTTCCAAGTAATATGATTGTCTACTACAAATTTGTTCAATGATTCATAAAGAGCTAATGAGTTAACAGGCATTGCTACTGAATTAAACATGTTGACACTTGACACTTTGTTAGTTTACTTGCAAATTTGGGAAGTAATACAATAAAAAAAATAGCAAATGTATAATGGATTTATATTACATTAATAAACATTTAAAATCATGCCGGTAACTTGGCATATCATGAAAGGGGAGACTGGCTAGTTAATATTTTCTTTCTTTTGTGAGTATTTGTCTCTTGAAAGTGAATTTTTGCATAGGTACTTCAAAGTCTTGGCTAAAAAAACCTGTTTACCTTATTTCCCTGGGGAAAAAAAATACAGTTTGTTGAACACGTTTGCCTTTTGTGGAAAACATACCAATAGCTTGGCAGTTTGTCTCGCCTCATGAGGTAAGTTGTTATAATGGAAGCTGTTATTCAACAGCAATGGTCTATAGACCTTTTCACAGTAATGCCATACAGACTGCATTCTCTTCAATGGCATGCACTGTAATAACATGTAAAGGTACTTGGTCACATCTAATTTTCACAACTTTTGCTTTTTGGCATTTGTTGTCTACTGATATGTTTTGGAATATGTTTATTTATTGATTTATTTTTTTGTCTGCAGAACAATTAAAAACACTTTTAAACAACAGTACAAACCATGGAAGAGAGTTAGTCTATCCATTGCAGCCTCGTTTTCATAAGTCAAAAATCAAAAAGTGCACATACAGTGAATAAGGTCCATTATAGGCTTTTCATACAAATTTAAACAGTAAAACAATTGTTCATGACAACATTTATATTTTTGTAAGTATTGTAATTAAAAAATGTATAACATTTACAACTTTTCCCAACCAGACATTTAAGAAAAAGACTCTTGTACTGAGAACACAATTTGAATAACCCTGTTTATTAAAAGGCTGTCGTCCTTATGGCTACTGAGCCCTCCTGAAAGCCACGTCCTAATCTCAGGACGTTTTTTTGTCTTATTGGAGATATTTGAATACTAAAAATCATAATCGCTTAAAAGTATTGATTCCGATGTACAAATGGAAATGGCATACAAATGGAAACCAACATCAGCAATCTCTTTAAATTGATTTTAAAACGTTTCATCCAGTGAATGAATGTGATTTGTTCATAATGACCATTGCTGAGAAGAAGAAAAAAACAGCTACCATGTAATAACGTCGTTTAGGCTATGTGCTGATTTGAAGGAGATCCTCCTCACACGTAGAAATAACCATAACCATAGAAATAACAAACTAAGTTGTGTAGTAAAACAGGAAATTATGTTACACATGCCTGGGCCGCCAAACCAGCCCCGACTAAGACTTCGACTATTTTCTTATCTCTATCATATTTTATTTATAATACTACTACGGTAAAGCTTAGTTTATTGAATGTTAATTACTTTAGGTAGACGTCACGTGCAACCTTCCTGGAGCGTCAAAGAACGTAGCGTAATTAATATTCATGATGGAAGCAATCGCCTTTGTTGAACATATTATTACTTTAATTTAAATATGTCAAATGTACGTAATAGAAGGGAAAACATTTAAGTAGTACAAAAATATAAATTTGTTTGTTTAATGTATTTGTTTGTTTGAAGAATCTCCTAAATCATACCGTCTCTACCCACTGTACAACGTCTGGCGTAATTATTATTCATGAGCCAAACTTTCACCATAGTAGGATTCGTAACTTCGGCTCCTCCCCTCAATAACACTGTCCTTTACCGCGAAAAGTGCAGCGCTGCTTATCTATCGTGGAGAGCCCGACTGGCTAGGGCCATAATGGCTGCTGATTATTCAGCAAACGAGGGAAGTTTGCAATCGAAAAATGAAAGTTTGTCCTCTGAATATAGGAAAGGTGCGGTCCAAGAGTTAAGCAGAGGTCCAGTGTGCAACAGCAGAACCTTAAATGCTGAAACCAGCGGTGGAGAACTGAAATTGAGTCCAAGTGGCCCTGTATTGAAAATCCTGGACCACGCCGAAGTTGTTGTAACCAATGATGCAGTTCCACGCGTAAACATTAAAGTAGAACAAGCGATGAAAGACGAATATATAGCTGTACATTTTGTCAAGATCGGGGAAGGAGATTTGGGTGACAAGACAACCAGTATAGGAGACTCGTCTGAGAGAGATGAAAGTGCCAATGGTAAGCAACTTTTGGTTGTTGACAACACCATCCAATCAGTTAGCTTCCCTCGCTAGCATATAGGTAGCAGCGCTATCTAAAAGTCAGACCAGTCAGTTGAATTAAGTTTCTTAACATTTGGCTCTACTCGCACGTTTTAGAAGTCTGTGATCATACAGATAACCATTACAACATTTTGTTGCCAGTTGATTGTGGATCATCAAGGTGGTAGTTATACTCCTTATTTCTTGTAGTTTGTTATTTTGGCCTAAAACAGCTGGAATAACACAAACGTCGTCGTGGAGAATTACAAAACAACACCTACTTCATGGTCCATGTGGAATTTCTATTTTAAACACTGGGCTGCTTTCTGTTATAATATCAATAAGACAACTACACACAAACACACCATGAAATAAGGTTTTGAGAGACTTTCTACTTTGACCCAAAAAATAAAAAGCATTTTTTTTTCTTTGTGCCTTTGAACCAGTGCTGCATTTATTTTAGCATGCAATGAGGTGTTTTGTAGTCATTCGAATGATCCGTTCCTAATGCTGGAAATCGATTCCAAAAAGAATCGATTCCTCAATTCTAAAGCTTTGGGAAAAGAGAATCGATTCGAAACGTTGGAATTGACTCCAAAGATGGAGTCGATTCCTTTCGGGGGAAACCGGTTGATATTTTCGGACTGTTTTTATTTTCTCGACGAGTGAACTACTACACATTTTAGAAATCTAACAGCACTAACACAGTTTATAAAATGACTGCATCTTAACGTTCATCAATCTGACTCCAAGTCAAATCCGCTCCGTTTGTTCCATCTGTATGAATTAATCCCACAAACCCTTCAACACATCTGCTTTCTAGACCTTCATAATCTGCCGCTATTTTACTTTGGATGAAACTAATAATCAAGCAACATACCAAATTTGTGACAGTGAATTGGCATACAGTATTAACTTCCCCGATGTTACAACACAAGTCTGCAATAATAAGATGGCAGAGTTGAGTTGGCTTCCCAGATCGCATCAATAAATCGGTATGTTAAAGTTTCATTGATCATTGTGCTGCACTTATAAAAGCGAGAAACTAACGTTTTTCTACTTCTCGACATGTTTACAGTGTTTAAAACCCTTGGCGCATATATTTTTTATCAGCCTACATTTTACACAATTTGTATTAAAATTATATAAAAAATAATATATAATAAATTAAAAAACAAAATGTTAAATATACTTTAAAATGTGTGTGTGTATATAAGAACGCTTAGTAGTGAGCTGTTTATTGTGAGATTTAACTTTGCCTCCTGTTTTTTTTTTCCCCGAAAAAATGGGTGTGGAATCGACACTTGGAATCGATTCTAATGATTCCAAAACCAGGAATCGGAGTCGATTCCCATATTTCTGGAATCGAACAGCCCTATCCGTTCCACCTTAAATAATACTGCAATCCTGTTAGGTTGCCTGTTGATGGCAGGCTTTACTAAATTTAAAATTCCACATTTGCGTAAAATAAATGTAAAAAGGCTGATTAATTTTTTTTAGAACTGTCCAGTGTGTTTTATTTTTCTGTCTAATATTTTGAAACTGTTTTATGAATACAATGTCAGCTTAAAAATACGAAGAGACAACTATAGGCCATTCATAGATTGATTTCCTCAAAAATTGTAAATACAATGTCTCTGTTTTGAGTTTGTGCATTCTTGAGTGGGGCCAATTTTTAAAGAGTTTTAAAGGAATAGTTCATCAAAAAATAAAATTCTCATCATTGACTTTCTTCTACAGCACACAAATTAAGATTTTTAGAAGAATATTTCAGCTCTGCTGTGAATGGTTGCCAGATCAAAATCACAAAGGCAACATAAAAAATAATGCACAAGACTCCAGTGGTTTAATCAATGTTCTCTGAAGTGAAGTCCAGTCAGTTTTGGGTGAGAACAAAGTACATTTTTACTATAAATCTTGACCGCAGTCTCCTTGGCGATTGCGATTTCAAGCTTGATTACACTTCCCATTGATTACAATAGTGCCATCTAGCACTCTGCACATGCAACAATCACTAGGAAGTGTAAATCAAGCTTAAAATCACGATTGTGCCTAAAGACTGCAATGGCAAGATGTACAGTGAAAAGGAGTTATATTTTGGTCTGTTCTCACCCAAAACAATTTGGATCGCTTCAGATGACATTGATTAAACCCCTGGAGTTCTACTTTTATCATGTTGTTATGTGATATTTGGACCTTCAAATTTCAGGCAACCATTCACTTGCATTGTGAGGATCTACAGAGCTGAGATGTTCTTCTAAAAATCTTCATTTGTGTTCTGCTGAAGAAAGTCAAGCACATCTAGGATGACATGATGTTGGTAAATGATGCAAGATTTTTAATTTTTGGGTGAAATATCCCTTTAAGGCAGAAATGTGAAGCATATCATTTTATAAAAGCATTCTTTTGTAACCTGTGTTTTATTTGACCTGTAAAGTGGTTCAAATCATCAGGGTTCAGTGCACTCAGAACTGTTCAGTATTTTAGATCCAGTAATAATCAAAATGAGACTATTATTGCATTTAATCCCACCGAATATGTTTGAATTACATTTATTTTTATATTTGAAGGGTTTAAAAAGAGTTATCGATTTAACAGGTTTGTCAACGATAAATGAACATGGAGACCGTCTTGATTGCATGTGATCATTTTTACATGGGTGGGCAAATAATCACATGATCGGAGCCATTTTATTGTACTGTGCCGCTCAGAAAGATGATGTCTGTGTCAAATCTCTATAAAATAAATCAATTGAAACCTTCCATAATACACACTACCATATTTGGTTGGGGAAGTGACCCAAATAAACCCACCCAAATTTGTTTTACATGTTTTCTTAAAGAAATGTTAGAAGCCTTCCAATAAATTGAGTATTAAATAAAAGATTAAACTCTCATGTTAAGTTTAGTCATAAATGGACTAAATTAAGTTACTTTATTTAACTGCAAATGTAAAAAGTCTGGAGTGGGCTTAAAAGGAACATATGCCATTTAAACCCACGTGTTCTTAATAATCCCACTATGCATTTTAAAATGTAAATCCTTCACATATTACTAAATGAACACCTCAATTTTGATACATTTTTAGATTTAGACTTTAAACATCACAACCAGTGAGTGAAATATTTAATTTCTGAATCTCTATTTCTGTGCCTTTTAATTTTCTCCCTGCAATAGATTCAGTATTCTAGAGTTGATAATGAATTCATATTTGGAAAATTTGGTCAATGGAAAATAAACCTAAAAAATGTATAGTAGAATCCATGTGTGAACACTATTTATTACATGAATAATAAACACTATATTTTTCAATGTACAATGTAGTTACTTTTTTATCATTCCTCGCCCAGTTGTTCATCTTACTCTAAAAAAAATGGAGGTCTTCGAAAACAGTGAATTTTTTGAGCAACTTCCAAAATGGCCTTAAAGAGTGGTCCCAAATAACTCAAGAACGAAACATGTGATTGCCTCCAAATAAAAAATAAAAAGATACCAACAAATGTGTAAATTTCTTCTGCAACAACACATTTTTCTTTTTCATTGTCTTTTTTATATTTCAAAATGTAACTGTTAGTGGGCTTATATGGTCATGGGCTTAATGGGGTCACATCCTCTACATTTAATGTTTAAAGGGTCTGTTATAATTTATTAATAAGATTGCTCTGGAATATAGAAATCATGCACACTGGACAAGTAAATATGCAAGGCCGGGTGTACATGGTGCAAATTCTGACACTTGGGAGGTCGTGAGCCACTGTGACTGGTCACAGTTGTGACCAGTGGGAAAATGCAAAGCCTCATTTTGAAAAGGCAACTGGTTTAAGGAATAGTTCACCCCAAAATGAAAAATTTCTCAACATTTATTCACACTAATGGCATCCCAGATATGTATAACTTACTTACTTCTGCTGAATGCATAACAACAGAAGAATTTCTCAGTTCTGTTGGTCCATACAATGCAAGTGAATGTGTGCAAAGACTGAAGCTCCTGAAAGGCAGTATAGGCAGTAAAGGCAGTAAAGGATTCCATAAGACTAGTGGTTAAATCCACATATTCAAAAGTGATATGATTAGTGTTGATGAGAAACAGATAAATATTAATGAAGTCCCTTTTGTATTATCACGTTCACATTCATCTTGTGTTTTTGGTGATTATAAAATTGCAGAGTTAAAAAGTATTGTTACAATCAAAGTAAATTTTAAAATAAATATGCACTTATTCTTGATTTATAGTTTCCTTTTCCCCCACATTTGCCTGTTAATAAAATAAATACAGTTGTTATTTTATTGTTTTGCAGTTGTTTGTTTTATTAATAACTGAGCACTTTTTAACTGACACATTTTAAGTAGTTTCCCACGGGTTACAGTTGTTACCAAGAACGAAGCACATACTGAACCCAATGCTTTAACATTTTGTTAGGAAAGACATGCAGTCTTCCAATGGGCTATCCAAGGATTACAGTACACGAGGCCATATATAAACTGATCAGCGACAACATTAAAACCACCTGCCTAATATTGTGTAGGTCCCCCTCGTACTGCCAAAACAGTGCCAACCCACATCTCAGAATGCCATTCTGAGATTATATTCTTCTCACCACAATTGTTCAGAGTGGTTATATGAGTTACTGTAGACTTTGTCAGTTCGAACCAGTCTGGCTATCCTCTGTTGACCTCTCTTATCAACAAGGTGTTTCTGTCCACAGAACTGCCGCTCACGAGATTTTTAAAAAAAAAAATTTTGGCACCATTCTGAGTAAATTTTAGAGAGTGTTGTGTGCGAAAATCCCAGGAGATCAGTAGTTACAGAAATACTCAAACCAGCCCATCTGGCACCAACAATCATGCCACTGTTCAAATCAGTGGGACCACATTTTTTTTCCCCTCTCTGATGGTTGATGTGAACATAAACTGAAGCTTCTGACCTGTATCTGAATGATTTCATGCACTGCTGCCACACGATTCTGATTAGATAACTGCATGGATGTTTGTTGGTGCCAGATGTGCTGGTTTGAGTATTTCTGTAACTGCTGATCTTCTGAGATTTTCACACACAACAGTCTCTAGAATTTACTCCAAATGGTGCCAAAAACATCCATTGAACAGCAGTTCTGTGGATGGAAATGCCTTGTTGATGAGAGAAGTCAACAGAGACTGGCAGACTGGTTCGAACTGACAAAGTCTACAGTAACTCAGATAACAGCTCTGTTCAATTGTGGTGAGAAGAATATAATCTCAGAATGCTATTCTGAGATGCGGTTGGTGCTGTTTTGGCAAGAGGGTGACCTACACAATAATAGGCAGGTAGTTTTTATGTTGTGTGTGTGTGTGTGAGAGATATATATATATCAATCACACCGTAGCCAAATAAATTTATGAACTCAGTTTTTCACAATTCCTGGCATTTAGTCATAGAAAACATTGCCTGTGTGTGTGTGTAATAATTATTATTGTCATTCGGGGGTAAAGGAGGCTTTCCTTACATGCTAATATACATTTTATTTTGTGGCTCTATGCATTTTTAGTTTTCCCCTATCACACTGACCTCCCATTTTTCCCTTTCCTGTTTTTAGGGGATTTGCCATTTCGCTGTGAGGATTGCAGTGACACCTTTGGAGACAAGGAGGTTTACCTAGAGCATTGTAGCAAGCATATCCATGATGGTCCCATAGTCTGCCTGGACACGGATTCACAGTGGGATGACCTGCTTGTGTCAACTGATAGAGGTCAAAAAACTTTATTCTGTGGTCTGTGCGGAGAAATGTTTTCAAGCTCAAAAGAGTTTTTTGCCCATCAACTTAAGCATCGTAATCAAGTAATTAAACATGGGACAAATGATGGCTTTGAGCAGGGAGTGATAAGACAGAAGCTTTTTGAGTGCAAGGATTGTGGTAAAGCTTTTGCCTCTGTTGGTCAGTGTCTGAACCATCAGCGTTCTCATAAACTGGCCTCAAAGTCCGTTTTTCATCAGCTTGACCATCTACAGAAAAAATCATTTCAGTGCCCCATCTGTGGACGCAGTTACTCTCGGGCTTCAGCTCTTGACGCACACCGCCATTGCCATGAGGTAAAGCTGGTAAAATCCAAAACCTGTGATACTAAGAAGCCTCCACCACTTAATGAAGCTCCAGGTCCAACTGAAGACAATGGCTCAAGCTGTGAACAGATTGAGGATCATCAGCAAAATGTTGTTCAGTGCTCTTGTGGAAAATCTTTTCGCAACATGTCTGGCCTTTCGACACACAAGAGATTCTCAACCAGCTGTTCAGAAGGGAAGGTGAAGGAGGAAGTTAAACATCCATTTGAGTGCTCTGAATGTGGGAAGACCTTTGCTAGCTCTATGGCTCTGTTGTGCCATCAGCGTTGGCATAAAAGACGAGAACAGGTCTCCAGTGGCCAGCCATATAAATGTAAAGAGTGCGGCAAGGGGTTCACCTTATTCACATTCTACAATAGGCACCAGCGATTAGCTCACAGCAAAGAGCTGCCAGCCAAATCATTCCTTAATGAAGTTTATCAGCTGAAGAAGAAGGCTTTTGAATGTCAGGATTGTGGTCGTCAGTTTTCGCGAGCATCCGCTCTGCAATCACATCAGCTCTGTCATACGGATGTCTTCCGTGACATCATGGAGAAGGACTCTAAAACAAGTGCTGCAATGCAAACATTAAAAAAATCTGGGAATGCTAGAGACATGAATGACGATGTTGCTTTTGTGACAACAATGTATTCTCAGAAGATCTCTCACACTCAAGTTCAAGAGAGAGATTTTATCTACAGTGACACACATAACGCAGCAAAAGAGTCAGAGGTAATAGATATAGATTATGAAGTTGTCCGTATCACAGGATCTGATGATTATGAGAACAGTAGTGGTCTCCTTCAGGATCAAAATCCTGATCTTGAGTTAGTGTGTGAATCAGACCAAGAGGAAAAAGATGACTTTGATTACAGCTCAAGTCTAACAGCTGAATCCACCTTCTCCCTGCAGGTGAATCCAGAGATTGATGTCAAACTTGTACAGACTGAATATGAGCATTTAAATGATGGATTAATAAATGACAAAAAAATTAGCAAAAGCCATCCTGAAGAGCCTGTTAAACTTAATTGTTCACATTGTGATCAAACGTTTGTCACCGCTTTATCCTTGCGTCATCACATGCATTGGCACAGAGAAGAAAAGGAGAAAAAATTAGACAAGAGGCAGAAGTGTCATGGATTGACACCAACTAAAAATGCATTTATGGAATGTGAGGTTTGTGGCCATGAAAGTGCTTCCAAGAATGCACATTACTTTCATATGCAAAAACATGACGACAAAGTACCTTACAAGTCTATTTCATACCAGGTTGCAAATTTGCAGAAGAACAATATTAAATGCGAGGAGTGTGGAATGTGTTTTTCACGACTCTCTGCATTACATTCTCACCAACAGCATCACTCAAAAAAGCCATTCATGTGCTTACAGTGTGACAGGAGTTACACAAATGCAAGAAGTCTGTACTACCATTGGAAAGTTTGCAATGGCAAGAAACTCAGCAATAACAATGACAAAGATAAAAAGGAAAAGAATTTCAATCCAACCAAGTCACTTTTGGGCCCAAAGGTTCATCATTGTAAAAAATGTGGTAAAGGTTTTTGGTCTTTGGGTGCTTTCTATCATCACAAGCAAAATCACTCGCAGTGTGCAAATGTGGAAACTGCAAGGCCTGTTGCTACATCAGACCCTGAGAATGGTCATGTGCGACGTAAGAAAAGGGGTCGTAGGGGTGGTCAGAAAAAAGAACATCCTATGTTCAGAACACCCTCGGATTCAAAAAAGAAACATAAATGTGAGGTATGTGGCAAATCGTACCACATGCTAGCTTGTTTTCTTAAACACCAGCTTTCCCATAATCGCCAACCCCCTGTCAAATCTTTTGACTATCAAGTTGAACAGTTGAAAAAGTACTCTTACCAATGTCCATGCTGTGGAAAAGTTTTCTCGCGTGCAATGGCCCTCCAGTTTCACATGAAAAGTCATGGCTTTGAGACTGTCCTCCCTGTGACTGAATCTACTTATTTGCCTCTAAGTTTTGAGGTGCCTCCATGCCCGACATGCCAAGCTGATTTCACATGCGAGTCAGAGCTGCGAAATCATATGAAGCACTGTTCAAAACCAAGGGACAAAGTGGAATATCCACAAAAATGTAAGAAAATGGTTATAAAGGAGCAAGATGTGTCCTCTCATGACAATGAAGATGTACTGATATGTGAAACTTCTCATTCAACAGGGTCAACAAATAAACAGAAACCATGTTTAGCTTCTGATTTAAAATACAAATGTCAGGAATGTAGCAGAAGTTTCTCAGTAATTGGGGCTCTTAATTTTCATAAGAGAATTCATCGCATAGGTTATGTATCTAAAAGAAAGTTGAGAGCTGAACAGGCAAAGCGGCCCAAGGTTACCAAAATAAAGGTAGAGAAGCATTTGGCAAGAACTCCTTTCATGTGTACAGAATGCGGAAGATATTTTACCTCAAATTCAGGTCTTGGCACACATAGGCGATGGCACAGGGACAAAAAATTTGCCAGATTTTTGTCAAAGAGCTATAAGAAATGCTCAAGAACTGTTAAAAGTGTGGATGGTGGACCTTATTTATGCAATTTATGCGGGAAAGGATTCTTCTACCTTTGTGTTCTTCGCCGGCATCAGAAACATCATCCCCTCATAAAGGATCAACCCCAAAAAGAGAAAGAAGCTGAAACTGCTGAATCAAATGGCAATTTTACCTGTCCACAATGTCAGATGTCTTTTCCAAGTGGGTCCCTTCTAACAATTCATTTTGAAAACCATCACATTAAGCCTGCAGAGACTGAGAAACCACAGTCAGGTATCCTCCCTACTGAGGAGTCCAGTCCACCCATAACACAATCTTACACACCTACTAAACAAGAGAAGACCAATGTGCAATATCATCAGTGCTCTTACTGTGCTAAGAGATTCTTGAATGTACGTGGTCTTCGTGCACACAAATGGCAGAAACACCACAATGTTGAAAGACAGCCCACTGCATCTCTTGAAGAGCACCCGAATGTCGTCAATTGCTCTGCATGTTTTAAGCCCTTTGCTTCAGAATGGGCCGTTCAGAATCATAAAATGTTTTGCAGGGCCAATAATGCAGACCTGAAGCAATTTATGGAAGAGGAACCTGCACAGAACAGTCGAAATGTAGAACTCTCAACCAAATGTATTTTCAAATGTAATAAATGTGCTAAAGCTTTTTCCAGTGAGGAGAAGTTAAAAGCACATAAAGAAGTGGTAAAGACAAGACCACACTGTTGTGCTCTTTGCTGTCGTGGATATTGGACTGAAAGCCAGCTACTGCAGCATCTTTCAAGCCACAATGAAGTACGTCGCCTTCTACCAGCTGAACTGCAATACAGACTCAATGCTTCCATGGCACCTGGGTCCTCAGACAAACTCCAGGCTTCTTTCCACATATCCGCATACATGGTCAAGCAGCCTGTAGCCCTCTCAAATCCACAAACTAACAGTCATAAATATCAGCCCTATGATAAAACATTCTTGTCACAACAAGCGTTTCAGCAGCACCAAGTTGTTCACCAAATTGAGGAATCAGACCATTGTGCTCAGTTTACACAAATACAAAGTGATGTCAGAGATCTTAATGACCACCATCATGAGGGCTTGGGTGATAAAGTGGAAAAGGGCAGTAAATTGGTTCCCCAGGGAAGCGGTTCTATAAACCTGACTTGCATTGAGTGTGGAATTTCCTTTAAACAGGAAATGGAACTGCATCAACATTACATTAAACACGCACGTGGTGAGTTCTAAAACTTGGATGTTTGTGGAAAAATCTATAAAAAAAGCTAATAATTACTGATATTTTTCTGGCTCATTGTCTTCTATATATGACACTGATTTATTTTAGCACTCTCTAAAAGAGTTTTGTTTACTGCTATAAATGAGGTCAGTTGCAGTCCACATATGTCCTTTAAACAATGTGTTTTAACTACACATGCTGTAAATGAGTGTTATCACTTATTATGCATTTGTTATATTTAGACACTTTTTTATTATTATTATCAAGTTTATTTTCCCTCTATCAATTGAAAGTGTCTATTATTTTCTTGTCATTTTGTACTTTGAAAGAGGTAATTTAAGATTAAACTGCCATGGTGTTTAAACGGTAAGACCTATACCAAAACAATTGGACAGTTTTTGACCTTTTTCCATGTTAACATTGCCGTTGTTTAGCTTTGTACTGTACAATATATTAGTTACCATGATTCTCATCTTTCCATATTTCAAAAGATATGTTTAATGTTTCTTTTGAAAATGTGACCTTAGAGATTTGTTTTTCCTTGGTAGATATAATGTAAATTTCCTGTATATAATGCTGATTTGACTCCAAAGTCGTACAATGTAATTTTTAGAATGAATGGGTCAACTTTATCTTTGTCAGCAGTGATATTGAAAAGGTTTGGTATTTAAAGACCACTTTAATTTCCTTAGAAATTTGATTCAACTTTTAATTTCCTTAGAAATTTGATTAAACTTTTAATTTCCTTAGAAATGGCATTTCAATTTCAAGATTAGTATTGAAGGGAGCCTGGGTAGCTTGAAGAATTGAACAATTAAGCTTGCATTTGTCCAGTAGGAAATTCGCTTCTAAGACACAAAAAATACTGTAAAAATGTGGCTTAAGACAGAATGCTATTACATTATAGAGTTTTTTTGCTAATCAAGTTGAGACAATAACAGATTTCCATCATCTCGAATAGAAATGTAAATGTGTGAATGTTCTTACCAATGATCAGATTAAACTTAATTGGACCTTATTCATGAAACATGAGTAGAACAAATGTGTGAGAAAATGCATTCCTAGGTAAATTGTCCCTTTGAATTCAATCAGACAATATACATTAGAAGCGTTTTACTAACTTTACACAAAGTTGTTCTGCTTGTGTTTCATGAGTAAGGCTTAATGTGCAAATTTGGACCTCTTTTTTAAGTTATTTTTTTTTTTTTTTTTACTTGTGCTGTGATCTATTTTAAAGCTGGACCTGAAACCTCTTAAATTACACACAATATACTGTATATATTCACCTGTTTCCTGATAAATGCTATGTATACTTACTGCCTTAAAGATTCCTCAATATCTAGGAAACGTTTTGTTTTGTTCTTCGTAAGGTTGAATGTACTTTCTCAAATCTGTTTTTGTCTGCATTTCTAATAAACTCAGCAAAAAAAGAAAAGTCCTCTCACTTTCAACTGCAATTATTTTCAGCAAACTTAATGTGTAAATATTTGTATCAACATAAAAGGATTCAACAACTAGGACATAAACTGAACAAGTTTCACGGACATGTAATGTATCCCTGAACAAAAGGGGGGCATTTCTGGGGGGAATGGCCCCAGCCCTCACCCTCTGATCCAACAGGTCCCTGATGTGCTCAATGGGATTGAGATCCGGCTCTTCTTCATTCCTGTCTTGCAGGAAATCATGCACAGAACAAGAATTATGGCTGGTGGCATTGTCATGCTGGAGGGTCGTGCCAGGATGAGCCTGCAGGAAGGATACCATATGAGAGAGGAGGATGTCTTCCCTGTAACGAACAGCGTTGAAATTGCCTGCGATGACAACAAGCTCAGTCCGATGATGCTGTGACACACCGCCCCAGACCATGACGGACACTCCACCTCCAAATTGCAGGCCTCGGTGTAACGCTCATTCCTTTCGACGGTAAACGTGAATCCGACCATCACACCTGGTGAGACAAAACCACGACTCATCATGAAGAGCACTTTTTGCCAGTCCTGTGTGGTCCAGGTGGGTTTGTTCCCATAGCCGACTTTGTTTGCCGGTGATGTCTATAAAGGACCTTCCTTACAACAGGCCTACAAGCCCTAAGTCCAGCCTCTCTCAGCTTATTGCGGACAGTCTGAGCACTGATGGAGGGATTGGGCGCTCCTGGTGTAACTCAGACAGTTGTTGTTGTACCTGTACCTGTCCCGCAGGTGTGATATTCGGATGCACCAATCCTGTGCAGGTGTTGTTACATGTGGTCTGCCACTGCAAGGACGATCAGCATCCTGTCTCCCTGTAGCGCTGTCTTAAGTGTCTCACATTATGGACATTGCAATTTATTGCCCTGGCCACATCTGCAGTCGTCATGCCTCCATGCAGCATGCCTGAGGCATGTTCAAACAGATGAGCAGGGACCCTGGGCATCTTTCTTTTGGTGTTTTTCAGAGTCAGTAGAAAGGTTTCTTTAGTGTCCTAAGTTTGTATAACTGTCACCTTAATTGCCTACCATCTGAAAGCAGTTTGTGTCTTAGCGACCGTTTCATAGGTGCATGTTCATTAATTGTTTATGGTTCATTGAACACGCACGGAAAACATTGTTTAAACCCTTTAAAATAAAGATCTGTAAAGTTATTTGGATTATTACAAAATTATCTTTAAAATACAGTGTCCTGAAAAAAAGGATGTTTCATTTTTTACTGAGTTATTTGCATGTTTCAAGTTTAACATGTTAATCCATTTTAAAAGCGGTGGATGTAGTTATTGAACTGAGAAATTGTCTCAAATAAATTGTTAAAATTTCAGTGAATTACTGTCTGTTCATTATATTTCCTTGTAGATGGGAATTGCATGTAATGTTGATGTTGCCATAGCCTATTTAATCTCTCCCAAAAATACATAGGTTATATGATTGCATTTACACCTATGTTATCCATGAGTGTGGTGAACTTTGAAAAAGGTGGTGGTATAGAAATCATGATTCTATATATGACTCACCCATGCATGCTTAATAAATAATTTGGCTTATTAATTTAGCTTTCAGCTACAAATATTCTACTGACTGTGCATATCAGTGTTTTTAAATCAATCTTTATTTGATTAAGCTTTACACTCAAAAATGTGCACTACCTTGAATTTATCATGTCCATGGAAAACTGTGACAAGAAAACTGTTTTCACAGGTGCTATGTTTCACATCCAACATATTTGCCATTTCCTTATTGGTTGTTCTCTTGGTATCTGTGTTGAATTGATGACTTAACACATTTGCCATTCCTGCATTTTGCAAAATAGCTATATTAAGTTGTCTGGCTTTGAGCACTCCTGTTTTACTGTCCACCATTGAAATGAAGAGTATTGCGTTTGTTTTACTGGTTGTGGCTGTGGGTATGCAGATCTCTCTTTTTATTTATTATGTCAATTGTTACTTTCTACCAACACTGACCTGTAACATTACTTAGCCATACCTACCATCAATATCAGTCAAAAGAAATCAAAGTAAATTATAAAAGACTGATCAAATGTGGTTTGCTTTTTTTTTTTTTTTTTGGTTAATTAGTGTACCTTGAGAAGAATTAAATGTTTAATTATTATTATTATTATTATTATTATTATTATTATGAAGCTGGCAGCGCAGCTGATGATAAAATCATTGGTGGTTATGAATGCACACCGAACTCCCAACCCTGGCAAGTGTACCTGACTTATGATGAAGGGGAACGCTGGTGTGGAGCATCTTTGATTAATGAAAGATGGGTTGTATCTGCTGCTCACTGCTACATCCCGTGAGTATATAACTCTATTCTTTTTTCTTTTTTTTGACAGTTTAAATCTAAATCACCATCAAACATTTTGATGATAGTTTAGACATGTTCCCTTTAGACAGCTTGTATAAGCAGTCATGCATTCATTAAAAGTAAGCTTTTTCTGATCCAAATGTATGTACTAAAATGTCATGGTGTAAAATGTAACAGCAGCAGGATTTTTTTTAGAATAAAAGAAAACATTGATATAAGGATTGATTATCAAATAGGCCTCCTCGTCTGGCTGTCCACCTGGGAGAGCACAATTTGTATGTTGAAGAAGGTACAGAGCAGCGCATCTGGGCAGAGAAGGTAATACCTCACCCGGACTATAATGATATGACATATGACAACGATTTCATGCTCATCAAGCTGAGTGAACCAGCCATCTTCAACGATTATGTGCAACCTATTTCTCTGCCGACCAGCTGCTCTTTTGCAGGGGAGCAATGCTTGGTTTCTGGATGGGGCAATCAGATCAACACTGGAGGTGAAATGGCTGATTAATGACAATTCTATACTTTAGATCTGTACAGTCAATATTAAATAGATATGTAAAAGTTGCAAAAGATAATTTTAACATTGTTTATATATTCTTTTACCAGTTGACTATGCTGCTGTGCTGCAGTGTTTGGATTTGCCTGTACTTTCAAGGTCACAGTGTGAGGGTGCATATGGATGGCAAATAACTGATAACATGTTCTGTGCTGGATTTTTAGAGGGAGGCAAAGACTCATGTCAGGTACAGTCACAGGAAACAGTCAAGGGCACAAAACTTTTCACTTCCTTTTAATGTGTTTTCAAATGGATTCTAATGATAACCACTCTACACCCCTCCATTTTTGTCTCACAGGGTGATTCTGGTGGCCCTGTGGTGTGCAATGGGGAACTGCGAGGAGTTGTTTCCTGGGGCTATGGCTGTGCTGATGCAGGCTTTCCTGGGGTTTATGCTGAGGTTTGCCGCTACGCTGACTGGATCGTCGACATCATGGGCAACAACTAACTTTTTGTTTAACCTGTTTGGCCCTTTTGAATAAGTAATTTTTTTTCCTGAAATGTATGTAATTAAATTCAGCTGCAAACAAGTATAAATGTTTTTCTTTTATATTATATGGACTGTATATTTTTAATGGTTTATCAATTACAGTTGCTCCCAACCCATCATGTAACACTGCTGACTTGCAAAAATGTTTACACAGCAACCTTAATTAAATTCATGTTTTGAATGGGACCATATAGAAACAAATGGTAACACTTTTCATTACAGTACTAATGTTAAACATATAACATTTTATTATGATTAATTATCATAGTAATAACTACTCAGTATAAAAATGTTAAAACATTATATCCTGGGATGGGAAAGTTCCAAACCAATCACCGTTCTAATGTCAGCTATAGGTGGGACATTCTGCAAAAAGTATTATGATAAATTATTTTAAAAGTTTTATAATTTCAGGTGTTATGAAGATTCCTTTTGAAAACAATTTCTGTTAAAAAAGGAGAACAAAGCACATTACAGTAGGCCCACAAAAAACACATACTAATTTATTAAAAACAATACTAAAAGGTATGATTTGCATGATTTTTTTCATGATTTTTATTATTAGTGGGTGATAACAGCTAAAATAAACAAACAAACAAAAACAAAATTTCTCACCCATGCCTATCATTTTTTTTCAGAAGATATCGATTTAACCACTGGAGTCTTATAGATAACTTTTATGATAATTTTGTAGCTTCAAAATTTTGGCACCCATTCATTGTATGGACCTACAGAGCTGAGATAATATTCTAAAAATCTTCGTTAGAGTTCTGCAGAAGATAGAAAGTCATACACACCTGGGATAACATGAGGGGGGGGAAATAATGAGTCCCGTTCAGAGCGGGGCGAACAGTGCCGGGTTAAAATAGTGCCGTGACCCGGATGGGAGTGAGGTTTAGGGGGGGTGAGTGTAACGGGAGCTAGCTGGTAGGGTTTGGGGGGGGTGAACGTAACAGGAGCTGTGCAATGTGAAAACCTCAATCTCATGACCTCAAGAGGTGCATTAGCGGCTGATGATAGGTATCCTTGATAGTGCACTCGCCTCCCACGCCGGAGATGCCGGTTCATATCCATATCCATATCCGGGGTGACCAGGGCCGGTTACACTGGCAGCCATACAAAATGTAGGCCCTACCTTCATGTTTGTTTGTTGCATTATATACGGTCTGGAGAATCTTCAACACAGTATCCTGTCTTGTGTCTGACTGTTGAGCTTCAACACTTAAAAGAGCTGGAGTATGAACAAATGCTTGCTTGTGATAATTTCACATAATTTAATTTTAGCACAGCCATCAAAATGGCCATTAGTCCTCCTGTGTGCATGATACATGATTAGATAATATTTTCTTCTCTGATAATCTCATCCTTGGTATAGTATATGTAATGGATCTTTAATTTGATGCCTCTTATGACTATATTTTGACCCAATTTATTCCCTCACAGTTAATGCTTCTGGATCATTATGACCCATGTCTTATCTCTTGCCTAATATCCAACAAAGTTAAATCTACTCAGGATAAAGCAGAATCCACAAAGGTACTTTGGTACCTTTATCATGATGTGGTAAATTAACTTTTGGAGTACACTTATATTAAGCCAATTCCTTTAACTATATTGTTGGGCGGACACATCGCAAAGGTTCCGCCCTTATAAACAGTGTTTATGTTGGTTTAGCTACAGGTATTAACGGTACGTGCGTTAACCGCGATTAAGAAAGATTAATGCATTCAAATGTATAAATTAATCACGTTAACGCGGGAATTTTGACAGCTCGACTAAATTAATTTCCGTAACAACAACGTTCTGTTCTTGTGGACTACACCTCCCACATAACGTCTCAGTCTGCGCGTGACGTCACATCGCTCTTCATCCCCGTGTGGGGGTCTTGCAAGAAGCGTGCGAAATAAATGCCAACTCAATGCATTTAAAATCCAGGAAGAGAAAAAAATCGGTGAGTTGGGATTTTTGTTAGTTAAGGTTGCGCTATACAGACACGCCTGGTGTACATACAGGTATATCTAAGAAAGGCTATATTAAAGGCTGTTTTGCACACAGTGAATGCTTGCTTGAATGAAAAAAAGAACGTGTAAAACAAATGCACGAATGACAGTAAACGGACAAAGAGCCATATTTTTTAAGGAAATGACAACGAGGCTGACAGGTATATATTTACAGTTTCCTAAATGGGAATAATTAATGCCTTCCCAGGGCACTAATAATTTAATACAACAATGATGGCCACACAGTAGGATCATTACAGACAGATAAAAAAAAAGAACACTTGTGTATACCAAAGTTCTGTACATATGCAAATGAATCAATAACAGGACACAGAGGAATAAAAGATTAATTTGAAAAATAACACAAAACAAGAAATTACCCATAGTCTACAATAAACATTCATGTAAAAGCCAAGGAATACTGATACGTCTTCAGGCGTGATTTAAAAACAGGAATGGAAGGGGCAGACCTAACATCCAGAGGTATACTGGTCTAGGTATTATTAACAGGCCGGGATTTTGATGTCGTAGAAAATGTGATGGATTATAGCATGATTGAAGGTTGCTTAAGTACTGTGGAGCTAGACCATTCAAAGCTTTGTAAGTAATTAACCCTGTAAAGCCTGACATATGAAAGAATTTTCAGAAAATACTACGTTTTTTAGAAAACAAACTATAAAAAGATATCATAAAATAGAAATGCCACTTTTTTTCTGTATTATATTTTATACATTAGACTTTAAAGTTCATTATCCTCCTGAGGCTATTCATTTTTGTGTAGGACATTTGTTATGTAAGTTTTTCTTAGCCCATACATGCTAGAGTGGTAAATCTTTTTTTCTGTTTAACAACTTTTTATTGATTCACATATTAAACACAGAAAATCAAAACATATATACACAGGATCAACAATTAACCCCCACTAATACCCCTCCCAATCCCCAACCCCACTCTGGCCCCCAACAACATCCCAGTGGTCATACATGATTACAGGCACACAAACAATGAGAAAATAAATATATATATATATATATATATATATATATATATATATATATATATATATATATATATATATATATAAAAATAATCACACATATTGACAACTATACCTCTCTCTCCACTGCCCCTCCCCAAGAGCCCTCCAAAAACTGTGTGAGTTAAATTTCCCCAGTCTTCTACATGACCCTACTTCCAAAGTCGCCACTCTCCCCATCTCTGAGCACCACTCCTGAAATGAGTGTGCTCCAGCTGACCTCCATCCCCTTAAAACTAACTGTCTGGCGATCAAGACACTGGTTAGGACCCAACTCTTTATGTGTCTATTCTCTACATCGATGACCGCCCCATCCTCCAAAATGCAGAGTCTGGGGCAAAATGAAACCCGAGTACCAAATACGTCACACACAAGACTCTGAACCTTCAACCAAAATTGTTGGATCTTAACACACCACCAAAAGACATGGGTTATGTCTCCATCTGATTGGCATCACCAGCAGGTGGGTGTGTCATTTAAGACCAAGCCTATACAATCTAGAGGGGGTCCAACAGAATCGATGTAAAATCTTGAATTGCATAAGGTGCACACTTGCATCTCTAGATGCAGACTTGATGTTTTTAGAACCCTAGCCCACACTCCCTCCTCCAATACCAAATTAAAATCTTTCTCCCATAATCTGTTGATAGAAGTTAAAGCTCTGTCCCCCGGACTCCGAATTAGCAGGGAGTAATACACTGATGCCTCATGACCTTTCCCAAAAGCAGTATTCACCCTTCCCAGAGTGTCTGCCGCTTTAAGGGAGTGCATGCTACTCACAAATATAGTACAGAGATGGTGGCACAGCTGTAAATTCCTAAAAAACTGAGATCTGGGAATCCCAAAATGTTGAACCAAATTTTCAAAGGATCTCAACTAAGGCTGGGTATTGATTTTGATACATTTTAGGCTCCAACCGAATTGCCTCTAAACAATTGAGTATCGAAAAATGTCTTGTCGTTCAGTACCAAATTTCGATACCTAAGGGGTTAATCTCGTCTAGATGTGCCCAAATCTGTGCAAGTAGGCTCACTGGGGGAAATGCGTACTTGCGCAACCCCGCGGGCCAGCTGTGTGCCAGCATGTCTGCCCCGAGGAGAGCCTTGGTTCGGGCGTACCAGATCGGGCAGTGGGAGGTTTCTCGGGAGGCGAACAGGTCTACCTGGGCCTTGCCGAACCGTTTCCAAATCAGATGGACCGACTGGGGGTGAAGTCTCCACTCTCCACTGGGCAAGCGTTGTCGTGATAGTGCATCCACTACAACGTTGAGTTTGCTCGGGATGTGAGTGGCACGCAGTGACTTGAGCGACGACGGGCGAGCTGTGACGTGACGGTAGCGTATGCCGCCTTTGCAATTTTTGCACGCTACCGTGGTGGTGCTGTCTGATTGGGTCAAGAGGTGTTTGCCCCGAATTAGCGGGAAAAACCTCAGCAGGGCAAAAAGTACAGCCAACCACTCTAGGCAGTTGATGTGCCAGCGCAGCGGGCCCCTTTCCAATGCCCCGCAGCTGCGTGCCCGTTGCACACGGCACCCCAACCCAATTTGGAGGCGTCTGTGGTGACCATGACGCGTCGGGACACCTGCTGCAAGGTGACTTCAGTCCGTAGAAAGCAGAGATCTGTCCAGGGCTGTCTGACGGCAGGTGGGGGTGATGAACACGGCATGCTCGTCTCGGGACTCGAGTCTGGAGCCAGTGCTGAAGCGGTCTCGGGTGCAACTGCCGCGGAGTATGCCATATGCCCCAGGAGCCTCTGGAAATGTTTTAAGGGGACCGCCGTGCCCGGCCTGAATGCGGTGAGGCATTTCAGAACTGACTGTGCGCGCTCGTTGGTGAGGCGTGCTGACATTGAGACTGAGTCTAACTCCATGTCGAGAAAAGAGATGCTCTGAACATGGTTGACCTGAAGCCCTAAACGGCTGAGGTCCCTAAGCACCTGGTCCCTGTGGGCGCATAGTAACTCTCGGGAGTAGGCCAGAATGAGCCAGTCATCAAGGTAGTTGAGAATGCAGATGCCTGCTTCCCGAAGTGGTGCAAGGGCTGCCTCTGCGACCTTCATGAAGACGCGAGGGGACAGGGACATGCCGAAGGGGGACCTTGTACTGATACGCCTGGCCGTTGAACGCGAACCATAGAAAGGGTTGATGTCGAGGCAACATTGAGACGTGGAAGTACGCATCCTTCAGGTCTACTGCTGCGAACCAACCTAGATGCCGGACACAAGTTAGAATGTGTCTTTGCTTGAGCATTTTGAACGGGAGTTGAAAAATCGCAAGTCCAAGATCGGTTGTAAGCCGGCGCCTTTCTTGGGTACGATGAAGTAAGGGCTGTAGAGACTCTTCATCTCGGTTGGAGGGACAGGCTCTATCGCGTTCTTGAGTAAGAGAGTCACAATTTCGGTGCGCAGGGATTTGGCATCTTCGCCGTGTACTGTGGTAAAGCGGACGCTTTAACTGAATTGCATAACCGAGTCGAATGGACCTGGCCAGCCAGCGTGACGGATTGGGAAGCGAGAGCCACGCGTCCAAGCTCCGTGCTAGGGGCACTAAGGGGACGATTATTTTTTATGTACCTGGCGGGGCGGAGCAGGTAATGCGGCGTCGGGAGGCAAAAATGCGTCCCGAGGCTCTGGTGCTGAGAGAACACTCGAAGCACTTACACCCGGCCAGGGGGGGTGGGGGGTTTAGTGGCTGAGAAGGAGGTCCTACGGAGGCACCCTCTGGACTCCTCAGAACCGGCCAGCCGGGGGACAACTGTTGTGGGGCTGGAGGCGAGAGGTCTGCATCCAATGTGCCGGGACTGTTGAGGTGTGGCGGCAGAGTGCCATGAGAACGGCATTTGTGGGCCAGGTGACCCAGAGACAAAGGGAATTGCTCTTTTATTGAGAATCTGGGTACCGCAGCCCGAAGGGGGTGTGGCAAAGTAAGTAAACTTAACTGAAAATTCTCCTCCCGGCCCTCTACCGGGGGATGGAATGGTCTGCTTACCAGCTCCTGAGCAAACATCTTGGTCCGTGGGTCGTCCGTCTCAGGAACGCTTGGGAGCCTTCCAGGTCCTCGAAGGGGTTCGTGAGACTGGGGGCGTGCGCCTCCTGCGGGGTGCTCGACGCTGGTGCTGAGAAATGGGCCCGGGTTGAGGTGGAGCTGTGTGTTCCTTAAGTGCCACAAGGGGGACGCCCTCAGCGGGCAGACGGGGCATTGCCCGGCTAGAGGTGCGGCGGGCATGATGTGAGATATGGCCTCCGTCTCTCCGTCTTTTTCACCGCTGAGAACTGCTGGGCGAAGTCCTCTACAGTGTCACCGAAAAGGCCGAACTGGGAGACAGGTGCGTCGATGAAGCGTGTTTTGTCCACTTTGTGGATCTCGACCATGTTCAGCCACAGATGTCGTTCCTGAATGACGAGACTGGCCATCGCCTGCCCGATTGACCGCGCTGTGACTTTCGTGGCCCTGAGGGCGAGGTCGGTTGCTGAGCAAAGTTCCTGCAGCACATCGGGATCAGGACCAAGAGCCTTGGCCTGGTGAACTTGCAGGCATGCAGGAGGTCAGTGAAGACATTATCCTACAGGCCTTGGAGGGGAGCACAGGGCAACCCCGCCAGGTGGTGGCGTTCTCAGGGCACAGGTGGATCGCAAACGCTCTGTCCACTTGGGGGACCGCCGTGTACCCGTGGGCTGCTCCGCCGTATGAACGGGAGAGAGCGTATGAACGAGAGGCACGGTGATGGGTGGAGAAGGGTGTTCTCCATGAACTCATCAGCTCATCATGCACTTCCGGGAAGAAAGGAACGGGGGGGGGGGGGGGGCTGTGGGTGGTGCGCAGACCCGAGGAACCAATCATCCAGCCGCGAAGGCTGTGGGGAGGACGCAGGGTTCCAGTCTAGCCCCACACTAACGGCGGCACGGGCAAGCATGTCGGACATCTGGGCATCAGCCTCAGACTGGGCGTGCTGGCCCGAAGGTGGCAGCCCAGTCGAGTCATCCGCATCAGACACCGAACCACTCTCCAATGCAGCGGCGAGCTCATCCAGCTCGGGGGGCTCAAGAGGATAGGCAGGCTGGCCGTGAGGTGAGCCGCTGTTGCCTCGAGCTCGGACGGAAGTCAACGAGCGTTTCGGGGGGCGGGTGGAATCCGCGTCCGCTGCCATCCCCAAATCGTCTCCATCGCCAGCTGGGTCGTCCTCAATCCTGTGGGAAGAAGGAGCGACGAGCAAGAGGGCCGGCTGGAGTGGCGTTCCTTCTGAGGAAGGAAAGCCGCGACCGCAACGTTGCCATGGTCATGTTCTCGCAGTGAGAACATGAGCCATCCACAAACGCTGCCTAGGTGTGATCGCAGCCCAGACACACGAGACAGCACCTGTGGCCGTCAGGAGGGGAGAGCACTCTACCGCATCCAGGAACTGTAGTAACCCCCTTCACAGTCCACTCTGACCATCAGAAAGGAGACTATTAATACATAATTTGGGGTTCAGCCATGTGCTCGAGGCAACATTTAAATAAATGGTAGCCAACGTAGCAATGACAAAATGGGGCATTTTTTTGGTTCTAGTCAGCACTCTAGCTGTGGCATTTTGAACAAATTGAAGGTTATTTATTGAACCTGCAGGACATCCTGCCAGTAATGCAAAACACTAATCTATTCTTGAGGTCATGAATGCATCATCGTTTTTCGGCATCAGAAACAGAGAGCATGTGTCATAAATTAGCAATATTTCTGAGGTGGAAGAATACTGTTCTACAAACATTGGAAATTTAATTTTCAAAGGACAGATTGCTATCAATTATAACACCTAAATTCTTTGCTGTAGAAGAAGGAAACAGTATTTCAATGTAACAGTATATCCATCGAGAGTCAAATTATATTTTCGCGGCTTATTTTTAGAGGTTTTGGTCCAATAAAAAAATTAGTACCTCTGTTTTGTCGGAAATGAGTAGAAGGAAATTTCTTGCCATCCAGTCTTTGATATTGTTTATACACTCTGCTAACTTCGAGAATTGAGAAATTTTGGCGGGTTTCGAAGAAATATATAAAGTTAAAACTTAAATCTGTGAAAACTAATTCCATGGTTCCTGATTATGTCTCCCAGGGGAAGCATATATAAGTAGAAAAGCAGAGGCCCTAAAACGCTTCCCTGAGGCACTCTGTGACAGATCTTTAGTTCCGTCTGAAGAAGGAAGTGGGAGTCGGTTGAACAATCCACTTGAGACTTTATTTTTACTCTTTCCAGTGTCACCCAACTATTTTCTTTTCAGCACAACATGAATGAACACACAGAACTCTCCACTGTGTGTGTCTCTCTCTATCTCCTCTGGTGGTCTGGACAAACTTATCCCTCTCCAGCTCTCACTGTAACACAGAACAGCTGTTAGAGATAATTTCCCACAGGTTCCATACCATTCTTCATCTCCCAGCCTCACTCTCCTCAGACGTCACACAGCCACATATCACATACCCCGTCACCCGACTCACTTTTTACTTACTTCCCCACCCATTTTTAGAATGGAAATCCGCCACAGCCCTCTGCCCCTTTGGCCTGTGGACAACCTTGCACTTAAAAGGCTGGAGAGCCAAATATTAAAGGGTGATCTGTGCATTGGAATCCTTCATGTGGTGGACCCACTAGAGCGGGCGTGGTCCGAACAGAGGGTGAAAGCACACCCCAAAAGATAGTACCGGAGGGCAGGGACAGATTACCGACCAGGCCAATGGGGCCAGTGCCCAGGGGCCCTTGACTACTAGGGGGCCCTTGACTGCCCAGGTGTGCCCTGGGCCCCCCCCCCCCCCCACTCAACAACTTTTGGGTGGAGGGGGGCCCTTGGAGATAATTGGCCCCAGAGCATTTGCAAGTTACAATCCGTCCCTGCTGGAGGGTGAGGACCGTCCACTTGATAGCCAAAATCTCCTTCTCTGTCAGGCTGTACCTAGTCTCCCTCAGAGAGAATTTTCAACTAATGTACAGCATGGGGCGCTCCTCCCTTCCACCATCTGGGACTGTACCACTCCCTACCCCATGTCCGAGGTGTCCATCTGCAAGATAAAAGGAAGAGTGAAGTCAGAAGAGTTCAATAACGGCCTGCCTTAAAGTCCTGCCTTAAAGTCCAGCTTTCATCCGTGTGTACGCGTCCACTGGACCATCCACTGGACCGGATCTGTTGCCCCTTTTTTAGTGAAATCAGTCAGTGGGTGGTGACGGTTGAATAATTAGGCAGAAACCAATGATAATAGCCAGCCACCCCCAGGAACTGTCTCACCTCCTTTTTGGTCTTAGGTCTCGGCCAGGCTGCAATCACTGCGGTTTTATCAATTTGGGGTCGCACCTGCCAGTGACCCAAGTGGAAGACTGATACCGTTCTTTCACTTGCCCAATTGCACACTTCTTTGGGTTTGTCATGAGTCTCACTCATCTCAACGACCTCTGGACAGCACTCAGGTGCTTCAGGTTCTGCTGTGTAAGCAGTTTGCGGTCTGAGGATTCGGTCCATGAGCCGCTGAAACGTAGCCAGGGTCCCAGACAAACCGAACGGAAGCGTCACGAATGGGTGTAATCCAAGTCTTTTTATGGAACATGGGAGTTAAGGGTATCTGACAATATCCTTTTGTTAAATCCAGTGTTGAATAAAAGCGAGCCGCGCCTATCCCATCGAGCAGTTCAACAATCTGAGGCATTGGGTGGGTACACATCAGATTTAGACACTACATTGACTTTTCTATATTCCACACAGATCCTACTATTGACACACACGTAGCAGCAAATTCACCAGCCTGTGTAAACCACCAACCACAGTAAAACGAGTCGGTGACCTACATGCGTTATCAGTCAACAATTCTTGTCTGGAGTTTGGCCCTGGTCTTTCAAGAGTCACTGTCAAACCCAGGAAAGGCTATGTACCCAAGGTTCTGACCACACCCTTCAAAGCGCAAGTGGCGTTCTTCCCTCCCCCATTTAATTTAGATGAGGAACAATCATTGCATTTGTTATGCCCTGTGCGGGTGCTACATACATACGTTGAGCGTACTTGCCGTTCAGACTGTCTGATCAGCTCTTTGTATGCTATGGAGGATGCACAAAAGGAATGTCCATCTCCAAGCAAAGACTTTCTCACTGGATTGTCGATGTAATAACACTGGCTTATGAATCGCAGGGTCAGACTTTCCCAATTGCTGTTAAAGCACACTCAACTAGAGGCATGGCCTCCTCAATGGTGTGTCCTTACGACATATGTTTTGCAGCAGGATGGTCCTCACAAAACACGTTCGCAAGGTTTTACAACCTAGACGTAACATCTCTTTCTTCACAAGTCCTCTCTGTTTAGAGCACTTGCTATTCATTGGCTATATATATATATATATATATATATATATATATATATATATATATATATATATATAGATAGATAGATAGATAGATAGATATTTACATATGCCCCCTTTTTAAGTATGGCCTCCGCATCATTTACACAACCGCCTGCATTCAGGCTTTTATAATTCCATAAGTCACAAGCACTTCTTTATAAATAAACTCCCTTCCTGGCCAGGTTCATAAGGAGTAATTCATACTATATGGCTATAGCTCATATATTAATTATGAGTGCTCGCCTCCTGGCCATTATGAAGATCACTCACTGCGGCATACTCATGTCGGTCGTCATCCCATAAGTCTGCGCCGCCATGTTTCCTATTTAGGAAGTTATGTCATGTAGTGTGGCGTGATGGGATTCTGTACCCCATATGCATTAGTAAATGCAATGTCAAATGGACTGAAGTCGTAAGGGAATGTCTCGGTTCCGTATGTAACCTCGGTTCCCTGAGACAAAGGGAATGAGACATTGCGAACGCTAGCCGCACCACAAGACTCAGAGTCCTTGAGGCACGAGTAATGCGCTCCTTGTTCTCAGTCAGAAATTCTGAGGAAATGGTGTGTGTGCACCTGTTTTATAGTGGTCAGTTCGCACCAAAATAAGCGGTCAGTTTCGCGCCAAAACTGGTGGGGCTCAAACACCATAGCCAATATTACAATATTGCCGTTATTGTAGAGCAGTTTCAAATAGGTTGTGTATGAAGGCACTCCCCATATGCGTTAGTAAATGCGATGTCTCGTTCCCTTCGTCTCAGGGAACCGAGGTTACGTATGTAACCAAGACGTTTGCCACGGGGTTAGTGGTTTTAATCGGTACAAGGGACAACGCCGGTGTGAAATTTCATACCGGTGAAAATATTATGAATGTAACTTCCAATATTAATACAATAAATTACAATTTAAATAGCCTTAAATAAAGAATAGCTGCCTAATGAAGAGTTTGCGACCCATGATAAATGAACCTAAATAATGCATTGAAAGCCAGATGTTTTTTTTTACCAACGTATCAAATTACGCGGGCAGCAAAGTACATGCACTGACAGAAGATGTTTAATTGCAGGTAGCAAATATAATGTGCATGGTGGGTAACTGTAAGATGTCTCTGATTCGAAATAACACAAGAAATGCTGTTAGACACACAGACATTTCCTTGAAGTAGCACACTTTATTATATTTTTAAGAACAGATGACAGAAAAGCCATCTATGCGCATGTCTGACACAATGTTTGTTCGGAGGCGTGCAATCTCTTGGAACACGAGTCTATGTACTGATTACCATTGTCCCATGTCTACCAAAGTGTAGTACCAGTGGTGAAAATATTTTCTGCAGCCTGAAACTAAACTTTTGGTCGTATTTAAGGAGTGAATGCACTTGGCTGCATTGGAAAGCTATAGGATGCTACCTTGCTCCATGTTTAGTGATTGACTTAACCTTCAGTGTGTTGTCTGTCTGCTGGTCTCAGAAAAGTTTGAAATGCACCTTTTTTCATCCTAACTCCATATGAAGCACCTGAAAGAAACATTTTTCAACTTTTGGATGAACCTTTTGATTCTCAATGTGATAAAGCAAGATGTCTAAGGGAAAAAAGGCCTATAGTCCTTGTAAATAGTCATTGTGTTTAGCAGCGTGCCGTTTCACAATATATCGCTCACATTTTCAAAATGGCATATTGGATTAAACTAGAGACTCTAGTCTTTTGACTAAAATAGGTTTCAATGTAATAACATAATTAGGTTTCTAACAGATGTAGCTTTGTTGGGGTTTCTCCCAAAGACAAAATGCTCTGTGATTGTCGCCATGTTGTTTTGTTGTATGACTCAGTGCGTCAAAAGTTTAACCCTTTTTTTTTGTTTTTGATAACCTAGAGTGTCCTAAACTGAGATCAATCAGATTAAATTAAATTATGCATAGCATATAGCTAAGACAAAAAACAATGTCCACGCAGGAGGACGCGTAGTCGCAAAAGGTTAAACAAAAGTTTAATGTCATTTTTTATATTATAAAAACAAATTATTATAGCATTTGAGTGATTATGCCTTGAAATGGTTTTAGGGCTCATGTCAAAGACTTTACAGTATAATCAGTTTAGTCCATGTCAGTGTTTTTAATGTATAGTTACATCTGTTATGTCCCTTGTTCTTTGTTGTGCTACTTTTGTTGTAATGTTTGCCATTTTGATAAGGTCTCTCTCGATTTGTTTATATCAAGGGTGCCCTAGTACAATAAATGTTTAAAAATATCTATTCTACTGACTTGGGCAATGGATTTTTTCAGACCACCTATCTCCTTCAGAAACAACACTTGCGAATATTGTGCATGGAATGGAGGTTGCAGAGGATAGAACTCAAAAAAATGGTCTTGACGAACCTTAACCACTTTGAACCTATATCACCAGCAGAGGAAAACATGGAGCAGTGTGCTCTTCCCATGAGAACACAAGAGACCACCCCACAACCTGAAGCCTTTAAAGAGGGAACAGACAAAACTTTTTTTTAACTTTGAAGCTCAGTCATGTCGAGCCGAGCTCAGATATTCCCAAAGAAGCGGCATGTGGGCCAGTATCCGACAATACAGATTCATCAGACTGTATGGTTGCATTACATGCTTGTGCGTCTGTAAAATCCAGTGAAACGGCAAAAGGTTGCGTAGCTGATGAAGAATCATTTCAACGCATCCAAGGAATAACATCTAATCCTACTTTGTCCATAGAGACCAGATGTGATACAGTGTCTACTGATGACTTTAACACTAATTCATCATTAGAATGCACAAAATACAATGCTTTTATAAAGTACATCCCTCCAAAGAAGGACAAATATGAACCACTGAAAATTGACACAAACCAAGTAATACCTCTCCCCTGTAAGTTGCTATCCCTTATACTGTAAGTTCTAAAAGACAACGTATATCTGCATCCCCAGTGTCTAGTGGAACCAGTGCTATTATGGTCCTCATACATTTAAAAATCATTACTCAAGTGTAATTTTGTTTTGATGAAAGTTTTTTCCATGCTCTCCCTAAATGGTCTGTCGTGATATACATTATTTTTCATCCCAATTTCTAGCATATCAGTTAACCCAAAAGCAGGGAACGTCATTTTAAAAAGACTCACCCGGTAGAGTATATGCAGTGCAGGTTGAGTGACACTCTCTTTGCTTGCTATATCTGTGATAGACATTTCACATGCTCCACAGAGCTCCTGGACCATCAAGGCACACACATAAATAAAAGGCAGTTTATGTGCCCAATCTGTGGTGAGGACTTTAGAAAAATATGTGAGCTTACAAGTCACAAGAAAATCCACTGTGAAACACATGGATATATCTGCTCAGAGCGTGGCAAGCATTTCAAAACCTTTGCATTACTCGTAACACACCAATACACAAAAAAGAGAAGCCTATTTTTTGTCTATACAACCACTGTGGCAAGAGGTTTACTGTGCGCAGGTCTTTTCTGCAACACTTGGAGCGCCACAAGGAGGACGATACTAACGGTACCACCACAAAGAAAAGGAGGAATAAAGGTAAGCTTACTATGACCAAAACCTTACAATCATAATTTTATCAAATTTTAATTCCCCATGAATTGGCTTGAATTGCGCAGTTTACTTTTTGTGTTAGTGCTTCTTTTTGAAAAAGGAGAAAAATTGGAGCAGAACACATTGAAGAGCTCACCCCTCCTTTTAAAAAATTTAAATCAATAGCCTTTAGTTTAAAGCCACATCATTTGCTACTTTCGATAGCTAGTGAGATGCAGATATTGAGCCCTGTTAACACTCCAAGTGACATTATTGCTTGATATCACTATTCCTGTGGTGTATGTCGCTATTGGGCGTTCATACTGCTGCACATCTGGCCATACATTTTGAACATCTTACCACAGGAGAGACATATGAGCTGGTAAAATTAAGATATTCTAATTTGACAAGTAATTTATTTTCTTGTCACTATAAATGGACATTCTGCTTGGGAGAGTGTTCTTACATAAACTGCAGCAGTGCTCAGTGCATTAAATGATTACCAAGATGAATGATTTATCAATGTATGAATGAAACTTACTCAGGCTGCCGACAATTTCTGACATGGTTTTCCACGCATTATTTTTTAAAAATGATATTCATGTATGTGCTTACAGACAGAAAGGAGACCAGCACATTGCTACATATGCTGACGAAGGCCTTAGTAGTCAAAGCTGTTTAATTTATTAAATTGCATGGGTGCATATGTATCAGTGTTCTGGTCTCCTTTTATATGATGAACTGTAACTTTTTTGATTGTGCATCTGCACCTTATTTGTTTTAGATGTACATTTTGTGTTTACAGACAAATCATATAGAACGGTGAAATCGTTCAAAGAAACAATGTCTTCAGCAGTTATAGTTTTGAAACTCACAATTTAGTTTAGGTTTGTTTAGTTTTCATTTTCTTAGTGATTCAGTTTAGTTATTTTTATTAATTTTTTTTTTTTATTTGTTTATGGCTGCCAAAGCTAAAGTATTTACTGGTATCATTTAAAATGTCTAATGTCATTAAATTAATAATGTCTCAGGGCAGTTGTGTGTAGTGGCATTTTCATGTTTAATTTAGGTAGATTGTAGATGTTTCAAATTGTATAATATAGGGAGAAGATTGGTAAAGTGGGACAGTATCATATGCATTTCCTTAAATGGTTAAAAGTCATTACTAAACTGATATTTGAGAAGTAAATAATTAACTTTTTGAGGTTTTAAATTGATGATTTTATGTCAGGATGTGTGACAGCTATTTTCATGTCCATTGGTTGGAAAAGTGGTTTTGAATATGACAGAAATTTCAGGCAAAGCTTTTTAAGGTGATACAAAAGTAAAAGTTGACTTAATGTGTGAATATATTACATATGATGGTTTATGATGTGAGAGTGTGTAAGAGAATATAAAAATGTATTTAAAATAATTTGTAGATAATTTCTATAGAATAATATTTCTTCTGTCCCACTTTACCAACACTGCCTGAAAAAAATCTGCGATTTGGTCAAAAATTGCCAAAGGCGATTCTTCCCAGTATTAAGTATTGAAAGGTAGGAGACATCCTAAGCTTTCTATAAAAGGTATAATGTCAGCTTTTGGCATTTGGATCATAATTAAAAGTGACTAAAAAAAAGAAAAATCCAAAAGGGCCCCACTTTCCCATATTCACCCAACTGTGTATAACATCCTCAAATTAATTATAGGTAATATTTATTTTATTTTAGTTAGGTTTTGGAGTTATGCAAATGTATTTGTTTAGTTTCCGTTTTTCCCAATATTCCCAATGTTTCAGTTTTTCCCATATATCAGTTTTTATTTTTATTAAATGTTTTCATTTCATTTTTGTTAGCAATAATAACACTGCCTCCAACTTGTGGTTGACATGAGATCCACTGCCTTTACTTCTAGTGGTACTCACTGGAGAAGTCACTCTGCATTTGCCTATATTCAACTTTTTATGTCCCACATTTTGTTCCCAACCTTGTCACGTCCCTTTGTCATGATGGATCGCTGCGAATGTGCATGCCCCTTTAGGGGGAGGGGGGTAGTGATTCAAATAGGTGTATTTTGGTTACATATGAAAGAAATTCTCTTTCAGCTAATTCTGTTAATTATAAAGGGATCTTCTAACCTTCTTGGTCAAAAGCATCATAAACCTAAGTAGATCATAGAAGCCATTGGCGCTAATGGTTTCTACAACCTACTTAGCTTAAGATGCTTTTGGGAAACACAGCCCAGATCATTTATTTATTTTTTCCATATGTTTTTCTGCAGGTATAAATGAGCGAAGATTCCCATGCTAACAGTGTAATAAAGTCTTCATGATTGCTATAACACAACTTCGTCACTTAAAAAACGCCCGAGAGAAAACCCACGGAGGCCCAAAATGGCACAACGTCAGTGCCACAACCAAAACCACCAAGACCTATTAAAAAGCAGACAGCAAACAGACAACCACAGACTCTGTGTATGGAAGCTGTCGGATCACTACCACAGCAAACAGATATGCTTGATTCTGAACAAATTAAAATACTGATTGAGAAACTTGAAATTGTACAAAAAGTTAATCAGTTGGTTATATTTCCTTTGCAGACACAAAGCTCTGGGCAACCCTATCTGCAAGCGTTAATACAGCCACTCCATTTAAATTTTACTCTTGTCAACAGTTCAGCCATCAGAATGTGAGAAAACTGACAAAGACCCATCAAACGTTGAGCAAAGCCAGCAAAAAAAATATTCAGAGATGGGAAATGCACAGCAAAAGGAACAAAGCTTCAGTCACAGGAGGAAATTATTTCATCAGGGAATCCAAAAACTCAAGAGCCACCTGTTAAGTTGACTGTGGCACAAATTTATGAAGATCACCTTGAAGTCAGACCTGTACAGAATGAAACTACAGTGTTGCTGAACCAAGCACCCTTACAGGTTGAAATGTCACGGATTTATTCAGTTTGTGAGCAGGCACAGTTCCAGCATATTCCAGTCATGAAAGGAATTGAAACTTTGGAGACAAAGAAGAAATCACCTTTAATTCCCCTAACTTAGGGGAATTCTTAGACTCACCATGTAGCCTTCATTATCTGTTCTTGTCCAGAATCTGTAGTTGTGCAAAAAAAAGCAACAATTAAACATACTTGGATGTGCAATGAAGGTTATAATGTGATTAATTTTCCTTTCTTATTGACAATGAATTTTATTGTTCTACAGTTTGTTACACAAGATGTCTTGTGCATTGTTTTCTTTTCTATTTTCTAAAAAGCAGAGCCTATATTCAGAATGTGATGTTCCTTTGTTAATTTCCTTCAACTTACTGATGACTATATTTACTCCTGTTCATTGTGAATTGCAAAAGCACCTTCAGGTGATTTATTTGAAATAAAAGTCCAATCTTCTTTTCTTGAACAAACATTTAACTTTTAGCATGTAGTCTCTACAACTATAATCTACACAATTATTGTATATGAAATTGTTGTATTTACAAGTATTTTATTTGCGGGCTACACTATGCAAATAAACTATGTCATCTAACTCGATAGGGGATTGAAACATTTTATTTGTGTGCTAAACAATGCATCTCAATACCTGTTCATTTTGCACAGAATAGAAAGTACAGTGGCACGTGATGCATGCTTTCTCCAGCCCAGTTGTACTGTATTGGCTGAAAGGAAAGCGGGCAGTGTTGCCAGATTGGGTAGGTTCCCGCGCAATTGGGCTACTTTCAATAGATTGGCGGGGTCAAAATTTGGGCTGCATTGGAATGATTTTGGCGGGTTTTTAAAATAATAAAATTAAGAATTTCCATTGCCCATGCAATTAAAATAAAGTAAACGTCTCCCCGCACATTCATTCAATGAAATAGACAGAACACTGATTGACAGAAAATGAAGTTGGCACTCATGGTGATCATAAACAGTAGTATCATAAAGTAACACGACTTAAAAGTGACTTGAATTTGCTGCTCTTTCTTGACTCATGGATGTGCACAAGAACATGGAATGATTGAACATCAGCTGTGTTACGTCACGATGACAGCTGTCTACAAACTTTCGAATTCACCTCACTTTAATGACTACAAAGATTTACAGTTTTCTTGAAAATTGGAATAGGCCATAACATCGTACAAAGGTAGGACATATTATATATAACCTTTATATGATATATATTAATAAAAAATTAAATAATGCATACTGAATGGCAAACACATTACTGTAATCATAGCACAATGGCATACTTTAATTATTTGGCTTCTTGAAATCTCAGGGCAGCATATTTGTTCCTTTTCTGTGCGTGTGTGTTTGTTTATAAGTGTGTATAAAGCACTGGGCGGGTTTTGAGCAATCATTGGACTGGAAAATTCCGAACTAATCTGGCAACATTGAAAGCGGGTTACTGACTACACGTTTGCGCCCCCTTCATTTTTTATGTGTATGTCTGGCATATGCGGCTTCTTTTCAGAAACGGACTATTCTCTCTCAGGTAAGAATTCTAAAGAGTGGAATTGTTTTTGATATTTGATTTGAGTGTCCGAAAAAAATAATCATTTGCCTTATCTTTTTTTGTCTTTGTTTGAAGATTTAGTCAGCGAACTTGGTTGCTAGTCTGCACCAAGTTTAACCTCGAACTCTCTCAAAGGTAATTGCGGCTCAATGAAAAGAAAGAGCTAGATATTAATTTTGATGCTGGTAACAGTCTTGTTTTACAGCGCTAAAGTTGTGTAACTAATGTTTGTATGTGCCTGCTAATTTGTTAGCATTGAATTGGTTTGTTGCAGCTTAAGGCCCCATCAGGCCTCGTTAGCCTGTAGCATGAAGCTTAGCTCAGTTAGTGCAAACAAACGGTAGGCGGCTCTACAGCGCGATTTCTTTCCCTAACATACTTTCCTGATGCTAAACGCCTTTGTTTTATAGTATGGACAAATATTTTGGGCTGTTGGGACGAAGTTCATAGCATTGTTAAAATTATAGCTTCCTTAAGGTGGTCAGCTATTGTGTTATAAATACTCAAACTTGATTGGAAATTCAGATGTACGTTCTTAACTGTAGGAACAGTCCATCTACTTCGTCATTGTATAAATTTAGTCAAGTGACACTTTGTAAATGTGTGACAGGACATAATGATGCTAATAATTGTCTTTTATCATTTCTTTATTACAGTTGGCTTGATAGTAAACCCAGCTGGTTTATACTGAATCCTTTAAAATGGACTCTGACATTCTGAAGATAGAGGAAATAGTAATGGGAGGTGGAGAGGATGCTGCCCCTGCTGAATTGGTCCCTGAGAAGACGGAGAATACCTACACCACCATCATTATTCAGAATCCTCCACCAGCTCCTATCATTCAATCATGTGAGTTTGACAGCTAACCGTTTACTTTATACTGGATTCAGTTGTGGACATGCATCCAATTACAGGAACCTGTGCCATAATGTACATTTACTTTTCTGTGCATGCAAACTTTTTACTTCCTTAACAGGTAAAATTCAAAATGGCAACAACAAGTTAATAATTTTGTAACATGTTGCCTAACATTTGTAATCAAAGTTAGGGTAGAATTATAATGTCACATTACAAAGCCGTTTTCCTGAAAAAGATGTGGAATCTGTAGTTACGGGTTGCACTTTTAAAGAGCGTACCTTGTTAGAATACAAACCTAATAAGTAGTTTGAGTTTTTTTTTTTCTCCACCATCTAAACTCTGTCATTGAAAGCCTTTCAGATGTTTGTCTTCTGTTTACATTTAGATTTTTCACACATGTCTGTTTATACTTCATAATTAATGTTTTAAAAGGGTTGTCTTCTCTCTCTGTACTTAGACCAGCATGAAAGCCTGCAGTGTTTCCAATGTTTTATCACTTTCTGCAACTCAAAAGCCAAGGAAAGGCACATGAAGAAGAGTCATCGGGAAGAGTACAAACAGCAACTGCAGCAGGTTGGCATTCAGCTTAGGCACTGCACTCCTAAACAAACTTTTTGTTTTTCTGTGTGGATAAAATGGATTTGATCTGAATGCTGTTGATATTAATGCAGCTTTTACTTGTTATGCTTGTGCGTTATCAGTGTTTTTACCATTACTTTGATAAATATCATTTTGATATTAATATTCATTAGTGTTTAAAGGACTAGTTCACTCAAAAATTAAGAAAGTCTTACACATCTTAGATGGCTTGAGCTTGAGAGAATTTCCATTTTTGGGGAAATTAACTAATTATTCTAATTCCAAAAATGAAAACAGAAAATTCCTTGCAGGTGATTTGGAGTTATAACACAAACTAATCAGTGAATCCATTTTTTTAAACTAGTTGATTTAAAGTGAGCTTTAGAATGAACAACTTTTTAAATGAGTGAACGGAGTAATAACAAACCATGAATTCTTTAATTGACAGCTGCCTGAAGTAATTTACAGTCTTGCTGATCTTCATATAGGAGGCAAATGTATATTCACATACCTGTTGCCCTTGCATTAACAGTGCGATACGCTGTTCACTTGCTATGTGTGTGACCGTGACTTCCCCTCCTCTGAGGAGCTGACACAACATCAGTCGACCCACAACAAGGAGGACAAACCCTTCAAATGTGCACACTGTCAAGAATGCTTCCGCACATTTTCCGAGGTAAGAGAATTTTTACATGAAATGGAAGATGCTAATTTTGTTCAATATTTGAATTATGAAAATTCCTGATTGCATGAGAGAGAAAAATACAGATTTTATGTTTTTGATGACCATTTTATGTATAAAGTATCTTAAATATCCCATAAAATATATTTTGTAATCATGTACAATTGTTTTTGCTTTATTACTAAATAATGGCAATAGACCGTTACTAAAAAATAAATTAGTAAATGTATTCAATGTTTGACAGCTTAGTAAAGAACAAAAAACAAATGAGATGGTTCTTTGACCTGTAACTTGGATTTTGTATTACTTGCGTAAATGTTTTAAATCTGTAGTAGTCTATTTCTAACATTTCAATGTTGGTCTCTCCACAAGTTGACATCACATCGACGGCAGGTATGTCCCGAACGTCAGTTTTTGTGCAAAGATTGCAACGAGACGTTTCGAAGCCCTGGACTTTTGCGTAACCATCGTATGACCCAGCACCCTGTCCGTCCGGATGGAGAGGGTGCAGATGATTCCACCAAGACCTACCGATGTGTTAAATGTGGTAAGGGTTTTGAAGAAGAGACGGAGCTCTTGCAGCACCAAGAGAACCATGCAGGGGACCAGCACTGCAATGGTAGCTCCACTGTAAAACGCAGAGGGAGAGCCCCGAGAGCTGAGAGTGCAGCTGCTGGTGAAAAGAAACTAAAGAGAAAGGAGGAAGACGCAGAAAAAACAGGGGCAACCAACCATTCAGAAGGCGAAACAAAGGCGAAGACCGGAGGAAAACGAGGTCGGCAACCCAAATCTGCTCCGGAGTCCAATGCAGAACATGATGGAAAGAAACCAAAGGCTGTTCCAGAGCCATCTCGGCAGATCCCTTGCACTGAATGTGACCTCACTTTCCACACCCTGGCACAACTCCGGGCACATAAGAAAGAGAAGCATGTGCAGCGGAAGCCTCACCCTTGTGGAGAATGTGAGGAGAGTTTTAACCGTCCAGAGCAGCTGAAGGCCCACATGGCTAGGGCCCACAGTGCTGGTCGGTACATGTGCCCCACATGTGGAAAAAGCTTTGGTAGAGAGAGTAACCTGAAGGCTCATCAACAGACCCATGAAAAAGAAGAGAAGCCAGCTGGTCAGGGAAAGAGATAATTCAGTATGGGAGAATGATTTGTGAGGTGTATGTTAACTGATTCAAGTTTTTAAAAAGTTGTGTATAGAAATGTAGGTGGGGTAAGGGTTTGCTTTAGATTTGAAGAATTGTAACATAGCAGGGGCTCGTTGTGATGTTACATGAAAACTGGAAACCCAAACGGTTGTGAATTCATGATTCAGAATTCTTTGGCTGCCTCATTTTATCATGACTTCTGTACATATTTCGGCACGGTGAGCAAAAGGAAGTCAGGATAATCAAAATCAGTAGGATAATTATGTTGTAACTAATACGATCATAAGAAACCCAAGAAAAAGTCTTATTAGATCATTGAAGACTTTATATCTTTGTTTTCTTTTGGGGGGGATTTTAAAGTCTTTTCTATGACTATAATGTGTGTTGTTTTTACATATTTTTTTTTTAGATGTGTGGTAATTTTTCTATGAGTTCTGACTAAATTCGATTTAAAATGTTTGTAGAATACGGTGTTACATGACATTTTACTTGTAACCCACAATTAAGACAATTCGTTAAGTAAAATGATTTAAATGTATGAATAATTGATTGAAAATATTTGAAATGTCTTCTGATTATTTCTTTGACGATATTAATTATTGCAATTTATGGTGCAGCCATAAAGCATTTTCATTAAAACCAATGTCTAGAAAAAAAACTTGCTCTAAAAATGGACAGGGGCAAGTGTACTCCAATTAACTTCTACTGAGTTTCTGTCTTTTGCCAGTTCCAGATATTCTTTTGAGGCACTGATAAAATTCAACTTGGAAAATATTAAATGAACAATAATATGCATTGAGAAGGGTATTTATTTGACCATTTTGCACATTGCATTATTTGCCTTTAAGTCATTAATGGAAAAATCAACTACTTAATTATCCACACTTCATTCAGTTCATACACACAGACAAGAAGGTTATCACTGCAGAACGAATTGGCACACCTTGGCTGGCCTGAAATCGACTTACTCTCGCGATTACCACCTCAGATGAATTGCTGTTATGTTACTATATATGGCGAAAATGTCCTAAAATATGTCAATCCCATTTCAATTGGGTTGTGAACCGGAAAGGTGACGCTGATGATGACAAATCCATGTTACCATAGTTTCACATTTACGTACCATTCAGATGACTTGGAAAAAGTGTACTGTTTAATAGACATTTTTAGAAAGATAAAATGCCTAAATTTTGTTGTGTGGCTTTTTGCAAGTCCAACAAACCGAAAAATCCCTAATTAATTTTTTCCAACTGAAAATATTTTTTATTGCGAGCAATTAGGCGCCAAGATGTTAAAGGACGCCTGTGGAATCCCACATCCATATACGTGTAGGTATGCAGCAGATATTTTATTACAGGTAAAATAAAGGTGTGAGTAAATACCACATTTGATTAATATACTTTGGTATTAATCATGCTAGGTGTCCATTTGTGACCAACTCTGACCTCGCGAGGTGTGATTTCTTTAGCTACAAAGATTGCATTACGATGACTTGCTCCCGGGTGTCAGCTAAATCGGTAGATGCTTTTTATCTTTCGTGAAATTTCAAAAAAGGATGATGTCAAAAATCCAGATTACGTCCCATCACTCTTCCCTCAAAAAGCGAGTAGTATGATCCTGCAATACCGAAGGCTGCATTTTCAGGACCGCATTTCTAGGACCCTAGGTTTTTAGTGACAGCGCCACCTACCGAAGTAGAGGACCATTGACTGCATTTTTTTCTGGCATCATAGAAGATGGACAACAAACATAGTGAGTACTAAATGTGAATCCATTTTTATTTCTTTGGACAGCAAAGTTAACGTAGCCGAAGTGACCGAAAGTTGCTAATATGCACTATATAGAAACCATCATATATTAGAACTAATGTTGTAAAACGAACTGTTAGCATTTTCGACTGGCAAGACCAAATAGAATATCTGTGCATGTTCCTGCTCCTGCAATTTCAAACCCTACTGTATACTACTATACTGTGTGCCGCTTGTGGACAGACCTCTGCATATTTAACAATTTTCTTTTGTAGGCCATCATATATGGCATGGCAGTGCTACAGAATATGTCTTTGCAGGAGGCTGAGCAGACCCTCTTCGGTCCTGATTCACAGGTAAGAGTAGAAAATGTAATTTTTATACACAATGTCCAATGTATCCTTTTTTAAGCATTAACAGTATTTCTGTTAACCCAGGAGTGATTATGTTCTCCATTTACTATTTCAGTTAAGTGGAGGAATTTAATAGAGAAATACACAAACAATTGAGGTAAGAAGGGAGAAAATTCATTTGGTATGTAGTGCTGCGACATACAATCTGGGCTTTAAATATTAAAGGTCAGGAAAAGTCATGACAATAACATGTTATTTCTATTGAGATTTCTTGCATCTCTCTTCTTTAATTTTTTTTTTCTCAATTCAGAGGGGCTTTACTGACATAAAAGTTTCAAGAAACAGTGTTCCCAAAGCATCAATAAAATGTTTCCAAATATTTGAACAGTGCACAATAACAGTAATATTAATTGGCATGAAGACTGATATATATTAATTATATATGTATAGTATAAGTGTGTGCGTGCGTGCATGCGTGCTCTATGGTCACTAAGCTCTTTTAAATATAAAATGTAAAAAAGTACGCGTTCCTTATTTTATTAACTTTTTATTAACGTCTTTCTCTCTTTCAGGAGTTGGTGAAGATAGAATTTCTGTCCATGTGGCAGCTGATGAACAAATTGGTTTTTGTGTGTGTGTGTTCAATTGTTATGTATTATTTTATAAAATATACACAATCTTGAATCTGCCCCCAGAGTCATCCTTGTGTCTTGCCTCTGTACTTTAAAATATGTGGTTGAGATCTAGTGACCGAAAAGGCCATTGCAGATTCTTTCTTTATATTACTTGATGAGCTAATTAGTCACACAAATCGCTCAAAATGCTGCTCTTGGCAACCAAATTGAATTGCAAGAAATAGTATTATTTATTATAAGTATTATTTTGATGTAATAAACCTTTAAAACTATAAGTAGTTAGTATGTGGTGGAAATACTGCCTTGGTTGCACTTTTTTCTGTCCTCCAAAAGTTGGGTTGTAGAAATGCGGTCCTAGGATTGCGGTTCTCCAATTTGGTAGGTGGCGCTGTCACACAAAAAAAAACAGGGTCCTAGAAACGGCCCGGTATTGCAGGACCATACTTTTGCAACGAGCAGACAAACGCACAGCAGCAGGGAAACTGAGAGGACATGGTAACATTAACGTTTTACTAGGTATGTATATTGTTTTCTAGTGTTCACGTGTGAATAGCTAATGCTATTTTGGCTCTTTTTGTGTTTTATATAGCAGAAATGCCCAATGTCCATATAATTTATTTATACCCTGATTTACCGACCCTTAGACGATAATGTTAGCGAATTGTATCGAACTGTTTAATCTTGTAGAGAATTTCCATTGTTTTGTGCTCAACTGTAGTACTGCCCCCGTCCCACAGATGGCAACATCTTCATTTTTAGTCAGAACTTTCAAACAGGAAGTATTCATTGGCCGGGTAGAGCGGCACTTTTCAGCTTATTGATTTGAGCTTCAAATTAGCCCCTCGTTCAAAACCAGTTTTCACTTTTGAGGTAATTAAACCACGCTTCATTCTGGCTCATTATCAATATAGATGTTAGTTGAGCAGTTCAGGAAAAACGAGAAATGGTCACAGCTTTGCATTGTTGCATAATTAAATAGTTGACCCAGGCTGGAGCGGTGTTGTGAAATGCTCGTCGAAGACTAATAGGTAAATAAACGGAATAAAGTAATCTTGTTATTAGCTTACTTTTAATCTTTAAGATTGATAGTTCAAAATGAAGGAAAGGCTGTATGTTACTGTTGAGTTCAGTGAGTTGTATTGTCCTAGATCAGGGGTCGGCAACCCGTGGCTCCGAGCCGCATGCGGCTCTTTCATCCAACTATGGATCATTTTATGTGAACATGAAAAAGTATGCACTTGGAGTCCTGTCGATCTTTGGATCCACATACGTATGTGAGCAGGTGTTCTCCAACATGAACTTTATTAAAAGCAAACATCGCGCACGCCTCACAGATGACAGCTTACGATCCTGCGTACAGATGAAGGTAACGGCATGCAGCCCTGATGTGCAGACGCTGTGCGCTGAGGTTCAGGAGCAAAAATCACATTAACCAATTATGATAAATATTTTAATTCCCTATTATTTGGCATATATTCATATTTTTTCATTGTTCATTCAGTGAAATAGTCCTTTTATTATTCAGGCTGACAGCTGACTGCACGCGCCATTAAAAGGATGACGGCACACAGAGAGAGGACGGCATTTTTGGTTTGCTGCCGATGGATAATTTAAGTTCGGCGTTTTTTTCATAAATACAAGGATGACTCAAATAGACTTTGACTTTTGAAAAGTAACCTTCAACCCAACGTCTTTTTTTCGGAGTTCAAAATGTTTTTGTTGCATGCAGAAATGTAATTTCGCTTTCTCTGCAGTCGTTCTTTGATTTCATAAATGCAACACATTATAGTTTGTTTATACATAGCATAAAGGCAAAAAAAAATTATATGCAGTGTTATTTCATTTTAAATGTCAAAAGGGTTTTGTGGCTCCCAGTGTTTTCGTTACTGTGGGAAACTGGTCCAAATGGCTCTTTGCGTGGTAAAGGTTGCCGACCCCTGTCCTAGATCTAAGAGCTCACATGTGATATTAAAATCAGAAGCATGGAAATACTTAGAATAATGCTATGGGCACAAATACATACAAATGTATTAAAAGTAAAAATGACCTCAGTTTAAATGTATCAAAATAAAATAACAAATACTGTGGGAAAATGTATCAAAATAAATTATTTTGTGACTAGAAAATACACAAAATATATGGAAAATTGGCCATTTAATGAAGTATCACTATTAGACTGAAATCTATCTGGACATTTTCTGAATGCAAAGACAATTTTCATTTCACCTACATCTTTTTACAATTATATATTATCCACTACCCGATTACAAACTTGCATAGTGCAAAATGCCAAATAGCAGCCATTTCTAAACGTATTTCTGTCAGGGTTGCAATGCAGTCTGTTGTGCAGTGTTGCCTTGTGGAGGAATGGAAATTAAATAACAGTTGTCATCAATTATGTTTTTTTGCGACAAGTACAATCGACCATCACATCCTCACCTTATGTTATGCTGTGTGTTCACTTAACTCTGAAAGTCAGATTTTCCAAATTCCTACTAGGAAAAGTACAATTGAACGCCACTTCAAGTAGGAATTCCAACTGTGAAAGTCATGCGGAAAGTTTCAACACATGTTGCCCTTCAAGTGGAGTAGTAAATATCGTAATTACGAGTTCTGAGCTCATGAATGACCCCGCTAAATCGTATTAACGAGAAAGAATTCTAGATGAGTTGGGATGTTGGAAGGGGCATGTCGACATGTCAGATGATAAAAAGCAACGATTTAGCAAAATTATTTAAACTTCTGCAATTTATTTAAATATTAATTTGTTATATATGACTGAATTAATGACTCACCTTTCACGGTTTGTTTTAAGCAAATTCATATGTTAGATACCATGCATTATTAATTCAAATATGAAATGTATAATGGATGCAGGTTTATTTCTTATTTCATATTCCTCATCGAAGTTGAATGGAACTCGGCATGATAGGAATGCAGAAAACTCTCTCACCCAATGCAAGATGAAGCCATTCTCTGACATCTGCAAGTTGCATGCCTGAACTAGTTGATCCAATCAGCAGCCTATTAAAGAGATTGACTGGTACAAAATATTTTATGAATTTAAATGCCAAATTTAAATGTATTTAAATAAAAATTACATTAGATTTTTTTCAAACACTTTAAAATACAAAATAGTATTTTGTATTTCAAATACATGTATCTGAAATACAGCCCATCCCTGATTGTAAGTTACAACCAGAAATTAACTTGTTGTACGGGAAAAATTAATATAGATATTTATAATGTGGGGGGAAATAAAGCCCCTGTAGCATTGTTTTTATTTATGAATTATTTAATCTGTTGTCTAATACGTGTGTGTGTGTGTATGTATATATATAATATATATATTTTTTTTTTTTTTTTTTTTCATAAAATCCTATTCTAGGCCTAACTAGTGGGTTTAGACACTGTAGCGAACATTTGAATTACCGGTAATTTATTCATTTCTAAGTATTTGGCTTACATGTTTGTGTTAGAAAGAAATTACCTTTTAAAGGTAAATAAAATAAATAAATAAGGGGTACATTTCTTTAATTTGTGGCACTGGTTACAATCAAGCATTGTCAGCCCATTACAAGCTGTTTGTCTCCATGTCGTTGCAACCAAATATTTTCACATTGACAGTATTTCTCTTTTTTTGTAAGATGCCATGTCTTCGGAGTTTACCCTCGATATCCAGCTGACAGAATTGGGGTTTCCAAGCTGGAATTTCCCACTCAGAGAGCCACAGTGTGTTGAGACATTTTTGCCAATGCATAACAGCATTGAAAAGTCAGTACCTGAGACTGAACCACTTGCAAACTGTCATGAGGATACCTGTGCTGTACCAAGTGCATCTCATGACGAAAACTTTCTGCCGGACCATGAATATTCCTCTCCCATCAAACATAACTCTACAGTTAACACACAAACAACTCAAAAGGGTTCAACAATAATTGCTGAAGACAACAGGGAGAAAAACATTAGTAATAATTTGAGAACCAACAACAAAAGTAGTAGGACAGAACTGAAAAACAATGATGAGGAGCATAGCAGAGAAGAGGAAAAGAAAAACGAGAAAGAACAGAGAGATTCAGAGGTTAGTGAGGATGCTGCCACTCTTGTGATGGATATGTCTTGGAAAGAAATAACACATGATGCAGAATTCGATTTGACTGATGAAGATGAGGAAGTTGTGGAAGAAGATGGTTCCTGTTCAGGTATTTTATATTTTTAAAGTTAAATTATATACTTGTTCCTCGGTTTCCCGCCATCGCCTGTCAGTCAACTCATGAATGCGCAATAGTTGAACCAGCCTGTAAAAAACTTGTCTTGAAAGGGAGTTTGCACTATACACTGCCACTGTGTTGAAAAAACAATGTATTAAACAGAAAATCATACAGCTTTGAAATTACATGAAGGTGAGTAAATGATGACAATTTAAATTATAGAGTGAACTATTCCTTTAACAATTGAGTAAGAGGGTGCTTACACAAGATGTTTTTGTGTTAAAAACAGCTAAACACAATGGGATAGAACTGGATTCAGATGTCTCAATTTTTTGTAAATGTCAATGTTCTTTTAACTTGACACCACATCATAAAACATGGCGCTCATGCCATGACACACTCTCAGAAAAGGCAAGCTGCATCACTATAGTACAAGACATAATTCTAGAACATTTTTGCATAGAAAGCGACATGTGTGAATGGACCCCAAGTCTGTGTTTTCCTGTTTCAACATATAATGAACGTATCCCCCTTCATTTTCAGAGGCGAATGGGTCTGGTGATAATGAAGAACATCACTGCCATGTGTGTGATCTTGCCTTTACCTCTTTATTCTTACTTCGGGAACACTTGAATATGCACACAGGTGCTCGTCCCTACCGCTGTGATGAATGTGGCAAGCAGTTTTGCCAATTGATCAACTACCGTGCACACCTTCGCTCCCACTCGCAAAAGGCTTCCATCCACTGTCATGTTTGCTCAACCATCTTTGAGACCATTGAACAATTCCAGAAGCACTTGGACACTAATCATTTTGAGACGCAGTTCTATCAATGTGATTTTTGCAAGCAGATTTTCATTAACCTAGAGGTGTGCCAGGATCACGTCGAAACGCACAGGCAACAGATAAAACAACATCAGCTTCGTCACCTGGAACTGCACAGCAAAAGGGGCTTTTCCTGCTTAGACTGTGAACGGACGTTCTTCAGCAGGGCTGCCTTGTTACGTCACAGTTTCACTCATGCAGGTGTCTTGCCATATACGTGTCTAAAGTGCAAACGGCATTTTCGCTTACCCTCTCTCTACCACAATCACAAATGTAAGCCAGAGCACATCCAATGTATGGCTTGTTTGGTGTTCTTCCAGAGTCAAGAGGACTTTGAAAGGCATAAGAAGGACACAGGATGCTGGGGCCATCAAGGGGCCTTGCCTACGAAGACTGATGAGATTCGTTGCATGGAGTGTGGTCAGATCTTTGCAAGCATCGAGGATTTAAAGAACCATGCAAGCACTCACCAGAGGGTTCTGAAATGTTCTGAATGTGGGATGGGTTTTCGCTCAGCACTCATGCTTATGTCACACATGGGAGGGCATGCAGGACAGCGGCCATGTCTCTGCAAAGACTGTGGCCTTGGCTTCACACATCAACAAGGGTATGACAGCCACCACAAAACGTGTGGATTGGAGACCCCACCAGTGGTAAGTGCAGTTGAGCCACCTTTTTTCAGCTGTTAAAAGGTTAGTTCTCATGTTCCAAAGCCATATAACTTTCGCTCTTCCATAGAACACAAAAGGAGAACTTTTCAATAATGCACTGGCAAAAAAAAATTTTCATTCAGTTAAAAAAAAAAAATTGGAACCTAAAGCTTAACTGACTTGAAAGTAGCATAAATGTAGTCCAAACAACTTGTGTGTCTAATGACTTAAAAAGATAGCTTGGTGTGAGGAACAGAAATGGAAGTCAATACAATGTTTCTCTTTTGTAACCTCACAATAATTTTATTTACAGGCCGCTGCAAAAAAACCTCGACTGAAAGAAGCCCCCTCTTCACAAAGAATGAAACCAATTGCTCCTAGCATATTCTTCAAAACGGTTGCTCAGGGTTCAAACACAGCAACATTCTCACATAGCATGAAGGACCAAAATAAGCCTCCTGAGGGTGTTCGGAAGCTTGCCTTAAATAAAGAGCCCCCTCCAAATATGCCTCTAGCCATGCTTTTGCCAGATCCCACTACCAGCTCACCCACCTCAGATCCTACAAAAAGCTCCCAAAATGTTCAACCTTCCTCTCTAGTCTTAGAAACACCCACGTCTGCTCCAAGTGTCATTTCCATGGCAGTTGTACCCCCCAGCCCTGTTGATAGTGCAGAGACCAGGAAATACATTGTGGAGCAATCCAAAACCAACATTCCTTCAGATATACTTATACCAATGGAAAGTGATAATAGTTCCTCGAAGAAGAGGAGGACCTTCTTTAAAGATAAGAGCTCAATTGTTTTTGGGACAGAAAATTTAACAAAGGTAGGTGAATCGGCTTCAGGTGAGGTGGAACCTAATTGGGGATTGAACATTACCACACATTTAGAGGTGGAAATGAATGACGAAATGGACTCGAACAGCATTGAGGTGGAGATTTGTGATGAAGACAGTGGAGTGGATATGTTGGAAGGTGAGCTTCATGAGTGTGTGACTTGTGGAAACATCATTCCTGAAAAAGATATGGTCCAGCACTACATGATGCATGCTGCAGACTTTGACAGTCACAGGTGCTCTCCTATCAAATGTGGTTCAAACTCTGCAGACCAATGTCAATCCACAACCCCTTCACATAGCCTATCAAGGAAAAGACAAAAATCTGGCACAAAGTTGTGATGTTTAGTTCAAGGGTGATAATGGAAACCCAAATAATATTTGGTTGATTGTTAAAGGAAGTCCAACAGAATCGTAGGTATTTTTTTTTTTATGTTGCACCACTTTTAGCCTACATATTCATTCTTGGAAATGTGTTCTCCATTTGCTTGGTAAATAGTTTACTATTTAAACCAAATATAATTGTGTGAAAAATTGTTGCATGCTAAATCCAAGTGTGTTTGCATTTGTTGTGCAGTTTCTTATTGCATTTTCTCATTGTCTGTTATGTCTGCAACAATAAATGTAAATTAGAAACAGCATTATTTTGTTATTCATTTTAAAATATCACTCAATCATTTTTCTCAACTAACTGCTGTGGCTACAATACCAAACTGAAAGCAGCAGTGTTGGAGGATTAGAAATGTTTTTCTTAATTGCCTTTTTTTAACCCTATATGCATATGATGGTTTAAAAGGAAGCAGGTGAAATGTAGATGTTTATTCTTTATAAAACTATTTAAAAAAATGTATTTGTTTTTTAAGCAAATCAACTGCAATGATAATTTTTAAGATAAAACTTGAAAAAAGACAACCATTTAAACTTATGTTAGTAGATTACTGTATTTAGCTATATTTGGTGTTCGAAGGGGTGAGGCATACTGAAAAAAAGAAAAATTACAGGTTCAAAACTAGTGGTACTGGAGATAAAATTGTGTCCTTGCCCTTTAACTGTGAAAGGGCAAGACTTCTGACAGAATGGACAAAGTGGACAAAGACACAGGGTTACATTGCCCTCTTTCTTTCCTGAGTTTCTGCTGCTCAAATGTGAAAAAATAAATCCTCTGTAAAAAAAAAATAAAAATAATAATAAGCTAACAGTATAGACCTCATCAGTGACACCACAAGGAAATTCACTGCAATATCAGTGAATTAAAGTATAGTGCACTTATGTTTTTCAGAGATATTTGGAAGTATGAGGAACCATGTGGGTTTACTTTAGAATCATTTGCTCGTAGTTCTAGTGCATTGTTCTCCCTTTTCTATTTTTGATATGCTTTTCTCACGGATTTGAACTGAAGTGTGTGGGTTTTTTTTATTTTTTTTATAATCAGGTAGGCCTATCTGTCAACAGAAATCAACACCGTGTGCTCCATAAAAATACATATACTATGGTTTCATGTTTGATGCATCTGTGCTACCTGCTCAGGATTTGCTACCAGCAGTATAAATAGTGATGTGTAAAGTTGAAAACATGTGAGAACATATTGATATGTGCTACAACAGCATGGAATGTGTTAACCTTGGTAGCACATCTCCACTTGCAAAGTGTACTAAGCCCTAACCCTAAAACTATGCGAATATAGCGTTGGTAGCACATCCTGATAGGTAGCATATATTTTCAGAACACCGGATCTTGGGAACTGATGCTGTATTGGTGACGCTGGATATAGCCAAATTAAGAGATAGCCTACAAAGTAATTGTCCATCGTCCAAAAATATATATAACATTTTTAGGATTGTAGCAGGTTACTAAAACATTCTCTCTAAACCACTGAGGTGAGCTCAGTGTGAAATATAGTTTTTATTATTATATATATATATATGGGGGTCACATAGTTTCTCACTGAAGATTCACTATGATGTCCACGGAGAGTAAGGGTGTTGGATAGCAATAAAAATTAAAAGATATATGTAAAACTGTTTTGGGAGCCTCAAATTTGGGAGGTGGAGACGGTAAACAAAAATTTTTTTTTAAAAAAATCAGGCTGCACCAATGTGACTCATAAGGGAAAGCATGAAAAACGAGTGGGCAGAAGTGTGTGTGTGAGCCGATGAACAGCAGCAAAGTTCCAATGAAACGCTAGCACACTTCACTAGTAAGGACTATTCTCTTTGTTGTTTTAATCAGAAAATAGCATGACTTGATCTTTTGAAATTTGGTGTTTAAGGTGACAAAAAAAGACTAAAAAAAGGTTTTTTTTTCAGGGTTCTCCTGTGTTAATCATATTTAACTTCACTACGAAATTAAGCATAAAACAGGTAAGAATTTGCTATTTAAGAGTCTGCACGGCTTGTAGTTCTAGCTTGTGTTGTCCAAAAAATAGATTCAAACAATACAAGTTGATAATCATCGAATAATCGATGCATCACTTCAGTTATGAATGAGGGCATTTCGTCTTCATACCAAATAATTTCGAATTCATATAATGTGATTTTAAGTATAAAGGTGAACGGAATTATATATTTGTTAATATGAATGTAGAAGTATTTTATACTGTGTGTTTGATCTAATGTAATACATTAAAGAAAGTTCATGTTTCAATCGAATGTTAGTTTGATTGTAAAGGCCTGATATTATCAGCATACAACTTGGAGTTTTCACTATGTGCCATTATGACTAGTTTGTGCAAAAATATATTTTTTTACACAGATATGATGAAAAGACAGCTGTAACTTCTATTGTTTTTCTAGGTTAAAGAAGTGAAAGAGAACAACAGCATAAAACAGGAAATGGCAGATAAAGGTCCTTTTACAATTTGTTTCCTTTCACTGTTAGGTGAGACAATCGTTTTTTTTCCACACCTCTTCCTTTCCTTACCCCGCTCTGCTGTTTGAGACCACCTTGCATCTGCATTGTTTGCAGCAATATCCTGTTAAATGGTGTGCATGCACTTGATGTGGGTGCAGATTAAACACAATGGTATTTAATAGTTGTTGTTTTACCCATCTCTCTGATTTCATTATGTAACTGTACATCAATCTCTATTTTGAGGCTTGTGCCATTTAGCATGCTCTGTTTGTTTTTGTTTTTTAGATTCATGCATAATAGTGATAAGTGTTGCCACTTATATTTATTGTGATGACAGCTGATTTAACATTTCTTGCTCCATATGACTATTTATAAACTTTTTTTTTACTTCTTTCCCTCCCTAATATTTTTCTTTTCATGTGTTGTAAGGTATGGTCAGCGCTACTGAAGGTATGTATTTATATTGAGAAGCTGGATTGACAAGATATATGATGGTGACTTATGGTTAAATTCATCATATTACTTGTTAGTTCATTCAGTTCCCTATGTGTCACTCACTCGACATTGTGTTGATTAGTTGACACTAGGGGTCACCCTTGGGAGCCCAGACATTTCTGAACTTTGAGAAAATGCCAATGAGAATTGGCATGGAATTTGCATGCCACACCCCCTCCCTTGAGGCGAAGACGTGCGCTCTTTCCCAGTTGCGTTCACAAAAGAGTGAACCCTGGACATTCTTTCTCCTTAGCCCAGCGGCCGACGAGTCTTCGGAGAGGCTCGCCAGCGCCCTGATACATGCGTCACTTAGGCCCCCTTACTGAGGTAAGTGCTTCACATATGCTGGTTGCCTCCTTGGATAACCCCGTGTGATGTATATTCCGCAAAATGGTTTCCCTGCTGGTAAACCGTGTCTTCCTTGGGCAGACTGCCCTCTCTCCCTGGTCACCGTGTTTGTAGTAACTCCTCCCCTCCTTGGGTAGGACCTACCTCAGCGCAGCTCCACACGACGTGCTTCCGCTTCGACCCGATAAGAACATGTGTTGTATTCCACTTAGAACCCCCCCCCCCCCCCCCCTCTCGGCGCTGGGTGTGGTCTCCGTGGTGTCCTCCTATTTGGAGAGACAACCCCAACGTGGACCTTATATGGCCCCAAGCTGAACGATTTTGTTCCTTTTTTCAGGGAGAACAATAGAGAGAAGGCTACGGCTGGGCCAGCCAGTCCTTAAACTTCTGAGCAGTTAGACGCTGCCAAAGGTGTAGGGGACCATTTGATGCCTGCCAGTGTGTTTTGGGTAGTTATGCGACGGCTTGCTGCACTGGCTACGAGGCACACAGAGTTCTGCCCGTCTCGCACCGCCAGTCTGCATAACTCGGATCAGCTCTTGTGGTGTTTTCCATTGGGACCTCTAGTGTCAACTCATCGACACAATGTCGAGTGAGTGACAGATAGGGAATGTCATGGTTACTGATGTAACCTTCGTTCCCTGATGGAGGGAACGAGATGTTGTGTCCCTCTTGCCACAACACTAAACCAACCGCTGAAATGGCCAGGTCTGGCTCGGCTCCTCAGTGCGATACCTGATGTGTGTTTGCAGCGTCACTCCTTTTATACCCGTATGTCCGGGGGAGTGGCATGCAAATTCCACATGCCAATTCTCATTGGCCTTTTCTCAAAGATCAGAGATGTCTGGGCTCCCATGAGTAACCACTAGTGTCAACTCATCGATGTGTCGTTCCTATATCAGGGAACGGGTTACATCAGTAACCATGACATTTCATTCAGCTCATAAAATCAGTCAAATTGAGCATTTAGTTATTCGACAAACTACTGCACAAGGAAAATAACCATACACACATAGTTTGTATAACACATGTTTAATTATTTCCCACAGATAGAGGCTCATGCTATGGAATAAGCCCTGGCACCATAGCTGGAATTATATTTTCTGATGTTGCCCTGACGATCCTCATTGTTACTACAACATATTGGTATGCCAGCAAACGCAGACAAAAGAAAGAAAAGGGTAAGAAATGTTACATGCACACAGTAAAATATCTCTAGCAGTTCTGAAATAGCCATATCAAAGCCCGTGCTGAAGACATTTAACTTGTGTTGTTTTGTTTCTGTAGCTGACGAAGTCTACATGAATGTCAGAGCAAACTGCAAATCATAAACATCTTTGGAAAATTGACACGAACGATGAAAAAGTCACACTGATGTTTTTTATAATAGTCAATGATATGATAATAGAATAATATTTTAACTGTGTCCATTCCTTAATTGCCATGTAAAATAACAACCAACATGTTTTGCCATTTTTATGTAATTAAAGAAAACTTGATTAATGAATTGGTGTATGGATTTGCTTAAAGTATGAAAGATTGTGGAAATGGAACAAGCACAGCATCTCTCATAAGCAATGCTGGTGTCAACAGCAATAAATGCTGAAAAGGAAAAACACTGCCGTCTAGTGGGTATTTTTACAGATTTCAATATGGGAAACAGGGCTGCATAATAGGGGTGCATCTCAAAAAAATATATAATATCGTGGAATCCTTTTTTTTCCGGAATTTAATTAAAAAAGGGGAACTTTCATCTAGATTCATTACACATAAAGTAAAATATTTCAAGCCATTTTTGTTTTAATCTTGATGATTACGGCTTACAGCTCTTGTAAATAAAAAATCCAGTAACTCAAAATGCTAGAATAAATAATTTATAATACAGAAATGTCGACCTAAAAAGAGATCTAATCAGCAAATTAACTAATTACACCTGCAAAGTTTGGTTCGTACACACAACCACAATCATGGAGAAAACTTCTGACTTGACAGTTGTCCATAAGATACTCATTGACACCCTCCACAAGGAGGGTAAGCCACAGAAGGACATTGCTGAAAGGGCTGTCTTTTTGCAGAGTGCTGTATCAAAGCATATTCATGGAAGTTGTCCAGCCTTTAGAGGATTGTCAAGCAAAGCCAATTCACGAACTTGGGGGAGCTTCACAAGGAGTGGACTGAGGCTGGAGTCAGTGCATCAAGAGCCACCACGCACAGACATGTCCAGGAAATGGGCTACAAGTGTCACATTCCTAGTGTCAAGCCACTCCTGAACTAGAGACAATCTCAGAAGCATCTTACCTGGGCTAAGGAGAAAATGAACTGGACCGTTGATCAGTGGTCCAAAGTCCTCTTTTCAGATGAAAGTAAATTTTACTTTTCATTTGGAAAACAAGATCCCAGAATCTGGATGAAGAGTGGAGAGGCACAGAATCCAAGTCCAGTGTGAAGTTTTCACAGTCAGTGATGATTTGGTGTGCCATGTTATCTGCTGGTGTTGGTCCTGTGTGTTTCCTCAAGTTTAGAGTCAATGCAGCTGTCTACCAGGAGATTTTAGATGCTTATTTCCTTTTCCAACAGGACTTGGCACCTGCCCACTGTGCCAAAACTACTAGTAACTGTTTTGCTGACCATGGTATTACTGTGCTTGATTGGCCAGCCAACTCGCCTGACCTTAACCCCATAGAGAATCTATGGGGTATTGTCAAGATGAAAATGAGAGATGACAGACCCAACCATACAGACGAGCTGAAGGCCACTATCAAAGCAACCTGGGCGTCCATAATACCTCAGCAGTGCCACAGGCTGATTGCCTCCATGCCACGCCACGCCACATTGATGCAGTAATTCATGCAAAAGGAGCTGTTTGTTGTAACAGGTTCATAAGTTGCTTAAGAAAAGGTATAATATGGTGTCTCGTTCTTTTTGCACAAGCCATTATTATTATGCAATTCTTATTTTCTTCTGCACTGTTATTACGCAAAATTTTGGAGTTGCAATGTTTACCACTGAATAAAATGTTTATATTTTAACCAAAAGCAGATATGTGAATTTATGTGAAATACAACAAAATGTAAAGCAATGTGCAAAGATGTATATTTGCTGTTTGTATTTGCTTTGTCTTCTCTGTAATCTAATGATCTTGACCATCTTCTTGGAGTCATCTTCTCTAGGCTCAAAACTAAGTGCAAGAATTAGCCCATCGTTTCACCTGATATCTCCTATCTCTTGTATGCACTCATTGTATTCAAGCCACAATATATCAGCAAAGACAAAAGACAAGCTTGACTGCATATGTGTGTTTGGACATGTTTTTTTTTTGTGTGTGTGTGTGTTGCTAAAAATGGAAAAGTATACAATGAGTGTGTGCCTGAATCTCCCAGAAATTCCTTTTTCCAAAACAAGCTCAAGACTGTGACTCTTTCCACTGAAAAAGGAATTAGAAAAAAAATATTACAAGGGAATTTTCACCACATTAGCTTATCTACACTTTTCCAAAAAAAAAATGTTTTGCAATAATTTAAGTAATAGTTTAAATTTTACATTTAGTTAAAATTTTACATTTCGCTGCTGCCTTTTACTTACATAAATGTGGAGTAAATATTTATGCAATGGAGAAAATACCTGTATACCCACTGTGTGTTGAATTCCATTTAAAAGCTATGCATCATATTGAAATACACAATGCATAAATACAAACATTAAAAATACATTCTTATTTGCATTTTAAGGTAACACTTGTTTTCAGTAAATACTGGGGACAAAAACCTTTGAAAAGCTAATGAGCCTTAAGGTTTTGCAAGAACAAAAGCTCATTTGTTTGCTGGACGGAGCTTCAAGTTACCTGAAAGTTGTATCTCATCAACTTCAGTGTTTTTGGAGAAAGTGTCTGTAGGCGAAAATGGACAGCGAACTTGTGTATCAGTGAAAACATCTGCATACAATACTTTGGAACAGTGGGGCACTACAACATTTTAGATTTCTCCTTTGAGGTTATCAGAAAATGGCTTTAGTAGTCACATCCTGTGCTCTGGGGCTTTTGAACTCATTAAACACGCAGGCACCATGTCCTCTCACTAGTCTCTCAATCACAATCCTAATTTAGAGGAAAGTGAAACTACATTTAAAAATTCTTGAAAAAATGACATGTATACCTAGTTAGTTTTCAATTTCATATTGTTTGAATAAACAACTAAATCTGTTGTAATAACTTTGAAAAAGTGACATGTAAACAAATTTAAAACTGAAGTAATATCTGAGTTTGTGTATGTGTGTGAGACTATTGTTACCTCAGATAGGAGTAGATAAGCACAAGTAGCTCTGCCCTTGACATCCTTTGGTTCTATTTTGATGTATGGACAGTGATAAATCATCAGCATATACTCAGTGTGATTTTACACACAGGCATTTAGCTCTGATATTCAAGTTGTATTCAATATGAAAAGGATTCTATGTCTACTGGTCCCACTTAGTGAACTACTTTGTGAGTATTTTATTATTATTATTATTCGCATATTCTAAATTAAATTAAGTGGAACAGATATTATTTTTCATTTTGTTCCATGAAAGTTGAAATCATGAGCATTAAAAATGTCTATTTGGGTTAATACTCCTGTATTTGAAGCGTTGATTAAATATATGTTGGTATCCTTTTTCTGCTTAAAGACAGGCTTTTGGCAGAATTTTCATTACAAAGGTCAAAAATATTACAGATAATCCAATATGTAAAAAAAAACAAAATTCAAGAAAACAGGCGGTTGCTGGCTCCAGAGGGTTGTTTCAGAACTGTGTGTTGTTTATTTTTTTTATGTATTTATGTTTACTCAGTGATAAATGCACATAATCAAGGAGAAATGTTTTTAATTCTGTATATGTTGATTGATTTGAGAACTTGCTCTTCTAATTAGAATTCCTTCCCTTTTTACTTTCATCAGCAAGCTTTGTTGAGGGGAACCACGGTAATAATTCCTCTTTACAAATCAATGAAAATGAGTTTAATCTTCTTTTTGTGCATTATAGTGTGATTGTGTTTATTTCCTGATCTCAGACTGCAGTTCATGCCATCAGTTGGACAATGGAGTGGTTATTGGGATCATCACTTGTGACATCGTCCTCACATTTGTCATTGCACTCTCAGTCTACTCTTTTGTGTCTCATCAGAAAAGGAGAAGCAGTTTACATGCACAGGCCAGATGTTGTGGGTCAGGTAGGGTAATGTTCTATTGAGCACCAGAGAATAAGAGAATGAGAATGGATGAGCTCTAGTCAAACTTGCACACTTTTCTAATGTTTAAGGTAAAGTAAAAACTCACCCGTCATCAATGTGGCCAAAGACGATTGAAGTGGAATCACCTTACCAGGTATAGATAACTGAGCAACACTATAATATAACTATATTATCAATGGTTTGTTTCCATACCAATGAACACTTGTGTTGATATAGATAAGCTATAAAAATCTGATTTAAGAATTAATGTACCAATTCCATTAAATGATAATTAATTGTACTGTATGAATGAGAGTACATTCATAATGGATTTTCACTAGTTTCACAACAATTTTCTTTTCTTCATCTGTCATGTCTTATTTATTCAGAGATTGATCTGCATATACTTGTTTTTGTTCTTCACACAAAGTAGACATAAAGTGTGGTCTGTGGTTGTGTGGTCTTCTTTATAAAGATCTTTGTGATCTTTTGTTTTCGTCTGCTTGTAGAGCAAGCAGAGTATAGATGGATGAAGCGACACCCACAACATATGTTTTTTTCAAGTAGTTAAGGAAGAGGACACTCTGTTCAAAAATCTCACGACTGCAGTGTATTAATCAGTGAAACGAAAGGAAAGGACAAGGGCATTCAGTAGAGCCATGATTTTATGATGAATCTCTCATCAAGTTTTCCAGACAATATCCCAATTGTTGTTGACATTTTTACTATTGTTTCTTTTTTATCTTAGCATGCAATTGTTTTGTTGATAATCAAATCTAGAATGAAAACCAATTTTTGTGCCTCTTACTTATTAGTCTCATAATCACACACTCAAAGTTTGGGCCATCAATTAATACAAATGAACACAAAGAGTCAAGTGTGATGATCCAAAAAAGAAAATGAAAAAAAAAAAGAGCAATTTAATTAGTCTCTTAGTTTAACTGTGATCACTTCTAATGTCCACAAGAGTGCACTCTAATTTAAGAGTGTGTGGCCAGTGAGACAGTACAGCCCTTAAATCCACCTTAATGCAATACAAGTTCATGAAAGTAAGTATAAACACAACAGCTATTAAGTCTATCATTCAGCAAATGTTACCTTTCAAATAATATGCCCTGAATTCTATCTGCAGTTCTTATAGATGTAAAGAGAAAAAAACAAATTAAAACTAGACTTTGAATATGGGATTATATTCAATTGCAGTTTAAGGGCACATCACACTGTCCACATACAGTATTTTCTGATTCTGTCCAAAGGCTGTTTGTTTGCAGGACACTGTGACATACAATGAGATTGTTCAGATGAAACTAGGTTAAGCTAATCTTTTAATAATCTTACATCAGGTTTTTCTTTTAATAGGATTTCAAACACTTGCTTTCTTTTGAATTTACCCAAACCCTTGTATGCTTGAACTAATCAGAAAGAAACAGCAGGAACATGTAGTATGCTGAGGAGAGAAACCAATTATTTTCTGAATTTGGACTGGTTTGTTTGCTGAAACTTTTCCTCTCAGAGCGAGAGGAAAACATGACTGTTTTCAGTGTTTGATTCACACTTGAGGATGCAGTGTTTGCTGCATGTATAGAAACTTGAGTATGTTTTTTAAATAGAGATGATCTACGCATCATACGTATGCTTAAATCAGAAGGAGACCATTGATGCAATCCTTAATCATAAGGGGACTATTTCCCATCTGAGCCATCCCCTTCAATTGACAACCATTGCAAACTTTGTCAAACGCTAAGGTCCTACAGAAAAGCTAAGCACTTTGCTGTCCTTACACCACAAATGGTGGTATCAGTCCCTAAATGTGAGAATAGCAGAATCCCTGCAAGTAGAGTTATCCCAACTAAATCAAGTAAACCCAAAACATTAACATGTCAGTTTATTTCAAATCAAACTCTTTCAGTGAAATGCTAACTAGGACAGTAGATATTAGCATCCTCACATGCTGGTGGGACGTACTACTGAGTGCAGCTTAGTCACTATGCATTGGATTGTTCTGCAGTTGCTCATTGAACCAAATACTATTTTCAAATTTAACTGGTCCTCAATGTAGGTTCAAGCCCCACTCTTCACCGTGGTGGGAACCCTCAAATCTACAACATTAGAAATTCTTCTAAATCTCACAATAACACAACATTAAACAATAAAAGGATCTCCCTTTATATTCACCTTGCACAAAGACACATAAAATAACACTTAATTTAAACATTTACTCTCCCTGCAGAGTCCCAAGCAAAGCATGATGGGAACTACAAATCCTCTGCCTGGTTTTAGTTAACCAAACAAACAATATTCATGCTGTCCCAATGCACATGGATTAAGTAAAGCTGACAAGACACTTTTTTTTAGTTGAATCAACTCAGATAATTGAAGTTCTCTAAGTAAAATATATATATATATATATATATATATATATATATATATATATATATATATATTAGTAAAATTAACATGGGAGGATTGAGTAAAACTGACTGTGATTTTTTTTTTTGAGTGTGTTAATAACGACAGTCTTGCTATATGCTTTAAAGGGGACCTATTATGCAAAATTCACTTTTTTGTGCATAAATTTGAGTCGGCAGTGTGTGTACATAACCACCCTACAATGTTAAAAGTCCACACACTCCTCTCCTATATTTCTGTTAATCAAAAACAGTGTGTCAAAATGAAGTGATGTCACATTAGAGCAGGCCTCACCCACGATTGGTGAATGACTCCACCCTATATCCTCCCTTGAGTGATCTACACACAGTCTGCCATTTTTTCCTAGCTGGAGCAGATACAGTGAGAAGAATAATGTCTCAGCTTCGTAAGCAACATAAGTTTTCTGTTGTTGGCTGTAAAAGTGAACACAAGAGTCTTCATGTACTCCCGGCATCAGAGCCACTGAAAACACAGTGGACAAGTTTTGCTTTTGAAGGAAATGTGCCCCAAAACATACAAAAATTTTCATAGGTCATAATTTTCAAACTTCATAGTTCCTTCCTAACTGATATTTGGAATGACAAACAGTTTGTCTTCATCTATCCCTGTTACACCAGGTCATAATTAAGTCTGTTGGTATGCACTGGGCAGGACAAATAGAGGAGGAACAGGAGGAGTGTGGCATCACACACTTATCAGCTTTAAGCTTACGCAGCTTGATCAGACTATCAAAATACATTCCTTAACTGAACCCACAAGCACAAAAATAAAATAATTCCCTCCAAACCTCCTTCTAAATATATCCCTTTAAACACAGCCTGGTTAACCTTAAAGGGATAGCTCACCCAAAATTCTCTTATTATTTACTCACCCTATGACATCCCAGATGTGTATGACTTTCTTTCTTCTGCAGAACACAAATTAAGATTTTTAGAAGAATATTTCAGCTCTGTATGTCCTCAAAATTCAATTGAATGGGTGCCAAAATTTTGAAGCTCCACAATCCACATAAAGGGAGCATAAAAGTAATCCATACAACTCGTTAAATCTGTTAAGACACGATTTGATAGGTGTGGGTGAGAAACAGATCATTTACGTCCTAAGATGTATTCAAGTGTGCATTTTATATAATTTTGCATTGACTGTGTATTCTGGGGTAGGAATGTATTCTGTGTGTGCATGTGTTTTCCCTGTCTTCTGTCTCCTCTCTCGCTCACTTGCTCTATCACTCTAATGACTACCAGGTGCAACCACTAACAAAAGGTGCCTGGTGTCTGACTGTGAGCTGTGGGGATAAAAGCTGCTGGGAAATGCCATTTTCTGACTCCTCTCTTCTGTCACAGATGTGCTGAGCTACTTTGTGGTTTGTGACTTGTATAGAGATTAAGCATTGTATAAAGGTGTTAATTGGTATTGTTGTATTGCTTAAAGTTGTTAGCTATTATTGGGAGCTATTGTAGGGAGGTGGGTGCTATTTCATTTTAAAAACGTTGTTCTCCTGTATGGTCAGTGAGGGAGGTAAGTCTTTGTTTATTAAATTTCTTTTTTCAACATCAGGGAAGACTTTTCCCTCTAGATGGTTCTGTTTTGTTTATTGTTTTGGCAATTCCCCCTCTTGAATTTTCTGCTGCTCCCCTTTTCTTTTGTTTTGTAAATAAATAATTATTTTGATATCTGTTTCAGTGTGTGTTTGAGAGCATGAGAGATGGGACTCCAGGATTCCTTTATTCATAAAGGACTCCTTTACCTTTTTTTATGGCTACCCCAACCTAGACTGGGCATTTCATCGTGTGTATATATATATATATATATATATATATATATATATATATATATATATATATATATATATATATATATATATATATATATATATATATATATATATATATATATATATATATATATATATTTATTTCTCTTTTTTATATAATTTCTCCTCTCTGCCCAGTAGGAGGTGATATGGATGAAGAATGTGAATCACCAAAAACAGGAAAAAGTGAAAGGACTTAAATATTGATCTGTTTCTCACCCACACCTATCATATAACTTCAGAAGACATTGATTTAACCACTGGAGTCTTATGGATTACTTTTTTGCTGATTTGTGTTTTTTTATTTTTTTTTAGAGCTTCGAAATGTTGGCACCCATTCACTTTCATTGTATGGACCAACAGAGCTGAGATATTCTTCCAAAGACTTTTGTGTTCTGCAGAAGAAAAAGTCACACATGAAGATGGCATGAAGGTGAAAAAATGATGAGAGAATTAATATTAAAGGGTTAGTTCCCCCAAAATTATGTGGCACTCCATTCAAATTTGTGGCTTAATTTTTGCTTGCTGATTCACCTATGCTGTTCGAAACTCTGTAGGGCCCAGAGCTAGAGGACATAAACTGGTTTGGTTTCAGTGGGACTGAAAATGAACAGTGTGTGAACGCTGCATGCAGCTCTCTCAATTCTTTTGGCAACTGTGGGGTTACCTTCTGGAACAAATGTTGGTTGCCTGTACAGTTGCTTGTTGCCTATTCAGCTGGAGTTGCATTACTGCCCTCTGCTAACCAGGACTCACAAAATATGAAGTTGGTAAAGTACTTCAATCTTGAATTGCTCAGATGGTAAGAAAATTCCTTTTAATCATGGGGCATATATTTTTTTTAACATGGTTTTTTATGTAATGAATTGCACTGAAAACACCTTAAATCGACAGCCATAATTGCTTCATAAAACAATATAGAAACAAATCTGTGCATTCTGACTTGGGATTTGGGACATATTTCCTGAAATTGCTTGAAGCATACCATATAATAAATACAGCCACAGCCCCATCAGGAGGCTTACAAAAACATTATCGACACCAAACATGAAATGTCTTTTTTTTTTTCTTCTTTTTTTTTTTTTTTTTAACTCGTATTATATTATTTAGCATTATCTTCAATATTATCTAAGACATCTAAATAAAAAAAACACATTTTACCAATCACATGAAAAATGGATAATGCAGGTGTTTAACAGACTCACCAAGCAGCACATAGTCTGCTTCATGTGTCATCCACACCACTTTATTAAACTTTCACACATTATGATTTATCTCCTTAAAAAGCTAATTCACGAGCTTTATCTCAATTAATTGTTGTTTTTGTAGGTTTACGTTTTAATCTATTAACAAACCTAATATTTTACATTCATAATTTCTTTTCATGTACACCAAGGCTGGAAACCACTTAAGTGCCCCTGGTTGGGAATCACTGTTTAAAAAAATAATAAAGAGAAAACAGAAAATGAGGTAGAGGAATTGTTACAGCTCTGAATATGCCCCTTCGGCCCTGTCAGTTTGCAAAACTCTAGTGTTCTGACAAGATAAGCGGGTGACCCTATTACTGACTTTTTTCAGGCCAAGGATCATCAATGTGACACGCATTCGGCCTGCCACTCTGACTGGCACTTTAGTCACAGAACACTCCTTTACTCACCACCAATGAATTATGTAGTGCTATGCACAAATACACACCCATTCACACTGTGAGAGGGCAGACACCTACCAGGGACAGAAACAAATTATCCCATCTATTTCCCAGCACAGCTTCCATAAGATCATAAGTGGGTCAGAAAATTTGGGAGAGTGCACAGGGGCCTGGAACTATTTGAATTTATATTATTACATTTCATATTATCATCCCCATCATTACATTAGACACATCACATTAGTATATCTACACATGTCTCTGTAACAAAAACAAACAAGAAAAAACTAAGACAAATAAAATTTACTGGAAGAACTGTTTCTTTATTCCTAACCTTAAATAATGTTCAACATTTTTCCAGGTATAAATACATTGAAAATAACATTTCAGGTTAGGGTTAGGAAATGTCAGCAAACCACACTCAGTAAATCAGTTTAGACAAATTAATAAATTAGTTTTGTGTTGGGTTACTCTGTGGTTCTCAAATGATTTTGACAAGAACCTTCAAGTGAAACCCAGCCATTTGAAGGTAAAAATACAGACAAAATTGTTTGTATTCCACAAAAGTTAGCAAATATGTTCTTAAAATCAAACATTAAAATGTCCTAGAAGTAATAATAATAATATATTATTTAATTAAATTAATAAATTAAAATAATGATTCAGCTGTTAAACCTGACCACAGTGGAATCCTAAATTGTGCTTCTTTAGCTCATATCAAGCTAGAAAACACTATTTTTTAGGCTGGTCCAGCTAATGTGCATGCGTATTCGCATAATGACTGACAGGTGATGTCTGTATCTAAAAGGTGATTGGATCTTTTAACTGTAAGGCAGGATACATCTGCCATGGGTGTTCCCATTTCTCCCATTTATTTTAATACAAGTGCTCCGTTTCAGGGTTAAATACTCTGATGTTACACAACCTACCTGTCCATAGACATCTGCCCAATTTTTGCTAGCTTCTACCAAGTGACAGAACAATTTTAATCAAAATACCTGTCTGATTGAATGCATGGTCTTTGAGGTCAACAACAAAGATATGGGAGGAATTCTCCTCCCTTTTAAAAGTTGATAAGCCAACATATATTCACAAATAATATGCAAGATTATATAGTTAGATGCATTTTATTATTTGCATTTAGCATCGTTTTTCCCTGCAGTCCGTGACCTTATCAGAACAGATCAACAACCTGATTTTGAGTTGCAACCTACCAGTTTAGAACCACTGCTCCCTGATTCCTTGAGAATCATCTCCCATCAGCATGATGTAAGTAACTTAAAAAAATTCTCTCTCTCTCTCTCTCTCTCTCTCTTTATCAACACCAGCCACCCGTGTGCTAACACAGAGTTGTTTGATTTGACAGGGTGCCCAATCTTCATGTGAGGATCAGCCCTCATGCTGTAGCGATGAGGACGACAGACAGATAACAAGGCAAAAGCTAATTACAGCACCCAAACTTTTACAGCACCACATTCTCCCGGGCTGACATGATCAGATTATTTAGAAGTATTTGGCATTTTATAAAACTGTTTTTCTGACAGTCACAAAAGAAGAGTTCTTATGACTAACATATGTAAGATTAGACCAGACAGGTCCCTTAAAGGCAAGTCAGGTCACTCTGTGGCCATATTTATAACCCCTATGGTCAGATATTTTCAAATTATACAAATACAACTCCTGCCTACTTCAATAATGAAAGATCAAAATGACAAAAAAACTGTTAACCAAGATGGTGTTTAATTAACATATTTAATATTAGCTGTAAAATCTGGCAATACTAATATAATCCATTTTGTTGCTTAAGCTAAAATCCCCCCCAAAAAAGAAAGAATACATGTGATTGGCTCTTTTATTTGTAAGGCAGGACTTCTACTCCATATATAGTGTTATGATTTCTCCCATAAATATGTACTGTACACGAGTGACCTGCGTCATCCTTATAATTTTTTGTAACATTGGTAAACCACATCAGTAATAACAGATGTCCACACCAATAATGTGGCTGAAGGGATTACATCATGTAATGTTACAGTTTTAGTAAATGTTATCGTTATGTATTGTTATTCTACAGACATGGTTAAGGTAATACCAAGACCAAAATTTCTGATTGTAATTCCTCCTAGAGTTTCAAGCTACATTCACCAAACTCAATCACAGACCAGATATAACAAAGTCTTTTTAGCAAGTCAGTCAACTCAACAGCCACCTTTGGAACATTCTTGGGCAGGCTGGGCAGCTATTTGTCTATGTAAACAAGTGGTATACAAGTATAACTCCTGTGTACTTGAATGGAGAAAGACAGAAATCTCCAAAATGGTTAGTCAAGATTACGATCAAAGAACATATTTCAAATTAGCAGAAAATCTGACAACATTTGGATCATAAATTGTGCTGCTTTACCTCAGATAATGCTAAAAAACTAAATTTTCTTGGCTTGTCTAGCTGATGTGCATGTGCAGTCTCAAATTGATTGACAAGCGATGTCTGTATTTAAAAGGTGATTGGCTCATTTACTTGTTGGTGGGACTTTTCTACATCTGTTAACTGTTGAATATTCCAATTTCTCCCATTTTTTTTTTTTTTTTTATAGAAGTGGCCTGTTTTTGCTTAAGAGTCTCTTGATATATCCCTCCATAAATCCATCACACAGGGCTTTGTCAAGCCAACATCAAACCAATCTAGTTATATTTTGAAATTCAACTAAATATGAATTAAATGTGTAGACATAATGTAGTGAGCACTGTCTGGCAGCTTCAACTAGATGAACACATTTGCGGAATAACAGCAGTTTAGTATCAGCCATGTTGGCCTGTGCAGGGAGGGATTTTAGACAGGTTTAATTTTCTAATCTAAGTAGGGCTTGTGTGCTGAGTAAAAGGTCACAGAATAATTCCAAGACTGTTTATGCTGCCAGTTTACAAGAATAAGAGAGAGAAGGGCCAGAAACAGAACGGTTTTGCAATATATTATGGTGGACAACCCGTCAGTTAAGACTTTTGAACCAATATGGTAGGGACTATACATTTTTTATTTAGTCCATAAAATGTATTCTAGAATAAGAAGACCCATTTCATCAGTTGTTATTGTTGGCACTTTAATGTATCCCTTTTGCAAAATCCTGAATTCCAACAAATGTTAAAGGCTGAAATTAATCTCTATATGGAGACTAACTGGTCCTAAGTATCCTCTGTGGGTGTGGCTTGGGAGGCATTTATGGCAGTTCTTCGGGGTCGGATCATACAGTATGCCTCATCCAAATCCAAAACACGATAACTCATGGAGTTGGAAGGGAATATTAAAAGTGGTGAGGTAGAGCTTAAGCACTGAATATCGTCTGATGGCCTCAGAGAATTGCCCCAATTGAAATACAGATATAATTCTATTTTGTCACAGAAGTTGGAGTTTTGGCTATTCAGGGCAAGACAGTCATATTTTGAGTCAGGGGACAAAGCAGGGAAGCTTTTGGCTAGATATATAAAGCAGAAAGAGTCCTTTTCTACCATTCACTACATTCTACCAATATTTACCCCAGCCATTGATATTAATATTGCTTTTAAAGAATTCTATCTTGAACTCTATAGTTCCATGTCTACGTCTACTGATGAAGACATTAGAAACTTTGTGGAACCATTAGAACTTCCTAAACTTACGATTGAGCAAACAAATTCTCTTGAATCTGAGATAAATTTGGAGGAGCTTGGTGAGGTAATTAAGGCCTTTCCTACAGGCAAGGCTCCAGGGCCAGATGGCCAGGGGAGAAGAACATCCAGGGAGCGCGAACCTAGTGGACTCTCCTGGGGGAAAGAGCGCACATGATCACCTCAGTGGAGGGGAAAGGCGCTATGTGCAAGTGGAACACCCGGTCACACATTCTCGAGTTCTACGGGATCAGACCTGTGAGAACATGGTACGAGACCGACTGTTGCCCAGCCCGCTGATCTGCATATGTCTGCTAGGGAGGTGCCATTGGCCAGTGCCCACGAGGATGCCAAACTTTTTGTCGAGTGTGCTCAAACCCGCAAGGGGGCTAACACGGCCTGGGTGTGATAGGCCAATGCGATGGCATCAACGACACAGTGGGAAAGCCTCTGTTTGATCATCTAAAGCTTTGCATGTGGTACACATAGGTATGCAAAGCACATATCGGACACAGCAACGAAAAGGCTGGGTCTGCCTCCTCCCGGGGCAGCACTTGCAGGTTGACTACTTGGTCCCTGAAGGGGGTCATAGGAACCTTGGGCATGTTGCCCGGTCTTGGTCTTAGAACAACATGGGTGTCTGATGGACTGAACTCCAGGCAGGTGTCGCTGACAGAGAACGCTTGCAGGTCCCCAACCCTCTTGATGGAAGTGAGCGCGATCAGGAGGGGCATCTACAAGGAGAGGGCTCTGAGATTGACTGATTCTAGCGGTTTGAAGAGGGGTCTCTGAAAGCCTGAAAGGACCATGGAGAGATCCCAAGAGGGGAACAGGCATGGCCTTGGAAGGTTGAACCTCCGGGTGCCTCTAAGGGACCTGATAATCAGATCGTGCTTCCCTAGGGACTTACCGTCCACTGCGTCGTGGTGAGCCAATATGGCGGCTACATAAACCTTCAAGGTGGAGGGGGACAGCCTCCCCTCCAGACTCTCCTGCAGAAATGAGAGCACTGATCCGACTGCGCATCTCTGCGTGTCTACAGATTGGGAAGAAAACCAATTTGCAAACAAGCACCACTTTAGGGTGTAAAGTTGCCTGGTAGAGGGAGATCTTCCGCATCCCATCCAGGGGCCAGACGTGGAGGTTCCAGAGGTCTGGGCGCAGATGCCAGAGGGTGCCCCGACCCTGAGAAAGAAGGTCCTTCCTCAGCGAAATTCGCCAGGTAGGGGCTGTCGCGAGGAGTGTGTGATCCGAGAACCAAGTCTGTTTGGCCAAGTTGGAGGCCACCAGAGTGACTTGTTCCTCATCCCCCCTGACCTTGCACAGCACCCGTGCAAGTAGTCTCACTGGAGGAAATGCGTACTTGCGCAGCCCCCGGGGCCAGCTGTGTGCCAGCGCGTCTGTCCCAAGGGGAGCCTCCACTAGGTAGTACCAGAGCGGGCAATGGAAGGTCTCTTGGGGAGCAAACAGGTCTATCTGTGCCTTGCCGAACTACTCCCAAATCAGCTGGATCACCTGGGGGTGGAGCCTCCACTCTCCGCTGAGCGCACCTTGTAGTGACAGTGCGTCCACTGCCATGTTGAGGTTGCCCGGGATATGAGTGGCACACAAAGTCTTTGCTGGCCCCAGAGGAGAAAGCGAGCGAGTCGTGACAAATGACGAGAGCGCACGCCACCTTGGCGATTTATGTAAGCTATCGTTTCGGTGCTGTCTGATTGAATCAAGACGTGCTTACCCAGTATTAGTGGGAGAATCCTCCGCAGGGCAAGTATTACAGCCAGCAACTATAGGCAGTTGATGTGCCAACCCAGACGGGGTCCTGCCTAGGAGCTGGCAGCTGCGTGCCCATTGCACATGGCGCCCCAACCCTGTTTGGAGGCGTTTGTGGTGACCAGAATGCATTGGGACACCTGCTTTATGGGGACTCCTGTCCGCAGAAAAAAGAGGTCTGTCCAGGGGTTGAAAGTCTGGGGCAGACAAGGGTGATGAACACATGGTGCATGCCGCGGCGCCATGCCAGGTGGCAGTGTTCTCGGACACAGGTGGATCATAACTGCTCTGTCCACCTGGGAGACTTCCGAGTACCCGTGGGCCACCCCACCATTGAGGGTAGTGAGAGCGGATGAGCATGGAGGTTGGTTGCGGGCAGTGAAAGGTGCCCTCCACGGCCTTGTCAGCTCATCATGCATCTCCAGGAAGAAAGGATCGCGTGTGGCTGTGAGAGGCGCCCGGATCCGAGGAACCAATCGTCTAGCCATGAAGGCTGTGTGGAGGACGGAGGTTTCCAGTCCAGCCCCACGCTGAAGGCGGCCCGGGCAAGCATGTCGGCCATCTGGGTGTCGGCCATCTGGGCGTCATGACGACGTTATGTCATTTGAGTCAATTGGTCTAAATCCGAAGCTTTGGCTCTGACAGCGTACTGCCCAGTAACGGCTTTCCAGCTGGGTGCCTTTCAGTGGCCCATAAAGGGCATTAAATATTTGGTCATTTTATTCTCTACAAATTTGTCTGATTTAGTTACTTAATTTTGACCCCTTAATAAAAAGTTTTTCAAGCGATGTGGGCAGGTCTTTAATACATTTACCTATGATTGGGAAGTGTGACAAGGAGGAGGGCAAGGCCGGGCGTGCCTAGTCATGTCCCGGCCCCGCCCTCCTCCTCGTCACACTTCCCACACTTCAATCAGGCTAATCAGCCGAGGTGAGGGATAAGTGCAGTGGGATGCAGCAGCTGCGTGTGGCTCTCTCTCTCTCGAACTGCCGCATCCTGCTGCACTTCTCCCTCTCCTCGGCTGATTAGCCCGATTGGGAGTTGGGGATGCATAATTGAACCAAAGTTTAATTCTGCATTTTGGGATTCCCAGATCTCAGTTCTATAGGTACTTACAGCTACTCCACCAGCTCCGTATTGTTTTTGGGAGTAGTACAACCCCTCCCCAAAGCGTCAGATACTCTGGGAGAGGTGATTACTGCTTTTGGAAAAGGTCATGTGGCATCAGTGTATTACTCCCTGCAAATTCCGAGTCTGTGGGACGGATCTTTAAATTCTTTCAAGAGATTATGAGAGAAATATTTTAACTTGGTATTGGAGGAGGGATAGTGGGCTAGGATTCTAAAAAATGTCAAGTTTGAATCTAGAAATGCAAGGTTGCGCCTTATGCAGTTTTGGGGAGTAAAGGAATACATGTAACAGTATTCTGTATTTAATATACAAATTCTAAGTAACTTTATTTCACTACAGTTACAATTTAAATCATTGGTAATTAGAATACAGTTACTTCACACTTCAACACTTCATTACATTAAAAACGTATTTGATTACTGAACAGATTACTTTGTAATTTATTGTCATTTGTTTGATTTAATATTTAGTCCTTTCAGATGGAAAAATTTACATTCATTCATTCATTCATTCATTCGTGCATTTGGCAGACACTTTTATCCAAAGCGACTTACAGTGCACTTATTACATTCATTCATTTGAACAGCGGTGAAACACTTTTTTATAATGTGTTACATTCATACAGAAACATTCAGAGAGATAAGTAAGTTTAAATAATTTGGAGCAGAAGAAATAGAAATAAACCTGGTTTAAATTGTCAGCTTTACACCAAGCTAAAATGCTAATTCTAGCTATTTTACATGCACGTTACCAGGCACAATCATATTTTTTTATACATGAAAATTCACATTGGATCATAATTAGTTTTTTCTAGTAAAACCTTTTGATATTAGGGTATAAATTGTATTCTTGATAATAATTTTTGTAATGTTTTCCTGTAAAAATATCTAAAAGTCCTTAAAAAAAAAGATCAGTTTGATTTCTCTTGTTTTAGAAACAACACTGTGTAAGATATTTAGGTTTTTCAGAGAATGTATTTTTAACATGTGTATTTTGTCTTACTGTACTTCCAGATTTTTTATAGTCAAAACAAGTGAAAAAAATCTACCAGTCCTGAAGAAGTAATCCAAATTATTTAGAATACATTACTGACCTTGAATAATCTAATGGAATATGTTACAAATTGCATTTTACGGCATGCATTCTGTAATCTGTAGTGGAATACATTTCAAAAGTAACCATCCAAACCCTGGCCTTATGTAATTCAAGATTTTACATAGATTCTATTGGACCCCCTCTAGATTGTATAGGCTTTGTTTTAAAGACACACCCACCTGCTGGTGATGCCAATCAGGGGATGGAGACAGCCCATGTTTTTTGGGGGTGTGTTAAGATCCAAGAGTTTTGGTTGAAGGTTCAGAGTTTTATGTGTGACATTTTAGGAACTCAAATTTTACTTTGCCCCAGACTCTGTATTTTGGGTGATCATAAATTTGGGGGATAAACACATACAAAACTGGGTTCTGACCAGTATCATAATTGGCAGGTAAATTATTTTAAGGGGATGGAATTCGGACGGAGCACCCTAATTTCCGGAGTGGTGTGCGGAGGTGGGGGAGGGTGGAAGCTTTCGAGGAAGTGGAAAGTAGAAGGCTGGGTATTTGGGACTTGTTTAATAGGAAATAGGAAATGCAATTATTTAGCATTTTTAGGGAACTCTCTGGGATAGGCTGTGGAGAGAGAAGTTTAGTTTAATTATGAATGTTTATTATATTTTTTGTTGTTCAGGGTGGGGTTGGTGATTGGGGAGGGGTTTTAGGGGGGGTTAAATGTTGGTTTGATGTATATGTGTTGTGTTTTTCTTTGTTGTGTATCCATGAATCACAAAAAAAATGTAATTGGAAGAAAACAAAACCAGCCCATCTGTCACCAACAATCCTGCCACAGTCTGAGCACTGGACAATTGCTGAGCACTTTATTTCCCCATTCTGATGGTTGATGTTAACATTAACAGAAGCACCTGACCCATATCTATATGATTTTAGACATTACACTAATGTCACATGATTTGCTGATTAGATAATTGCATGAATACAGTAAGTAGATGTACAGGCAATAAAGTGGCCAGTGAGTGAATATACAATGTATTGTGATTACGTCAATTAATTATTTGGCATAATGCATAATTAATTATATTAAAATGTTTAAATGATTGACAGCCCAAGAACCAATTATATAGGGAACACATAAGTTCCCTCTGATCCTTCTTTATGCAGGGTTGCTGCAGTGTTTTTCAGTATTCTTGAATTCTTCTGCCCACTGGATGGATCTTGTACCCTTCAAGCTGGTATTAAAAACTAGTCATAATGAACGTAATTCAGTGCCTCTTTTGCTCTGCATCATGGAGGCACATCAATGGCTCACCAGTGACTGATCACAAATTAGCTAGACATAAAGCACAGGGAGCTGAACGGGTGCCTGTACTTCAACAAAGAGGGGATTAGAGGAAATTCAGGATATGGCACAAAGAGTAAGGGGAAAAAAGAGCAATGGATGGATTTAAAACTCCACCTGATGCTTGTAGTAGGCTATGGATATCATATCATGAATTAATAGATAAGGTTTCATGATAACTCAGCATGGTGTAAACCACAGAGAGATGTTGAATAGTGTACAGCACCCTGGCAAGGAGTTGAGACCGGAGAAATCATTGATTGCCACCAAGTAGGAATGCACTTTTCAGAAATGTATCCATTCCAGCAACCTTGTTTCTGTTTAAGGTCAATGTGACCCATTTATGAAAAATATAATAAAAAAACAAAATAAAATAAAAAAGAAGTGTATCTGTACAGTGTGTAAACCAGTCAGTTATTTACATGCATTTTCATGTTTTGTATCTTTAAGCAAAGGTATGACACAAGCTTAAAATATATTTACAGTGTTCTTGGTTCTGGCATTGATTTTATGAAAACTCTAGAAACATTGTGGCAGAGTGCTCTCAAGAGAATGTTCTTGACTGTTTAGCCAAAGGAAATCCTGGAACCTGTACAACCCCTCTGATAAGAATGTTTCCTGGAACAAAATGTTATGCTCATATCAGTAAAGGAGGCAGCTTGATTCTAGCTTGAAGAAAAGAACTAATGGATCCAATGTTTCAGGAAATTTATTTTAGTTTTCTTTTTTGGTGACTTTTTTCTTAGGGCCTATTTTAAAAATCTATTCTTGCTGTAGGCCTATATGTACAATTAAATACTCTCACATTTGCAGATTACACATAAAATGTATGCACATAACAATATAAATCAATACAAAGGCCCATTTAAATATGTATCAATCCCATTTCTTTTGATTCTTAGGTAAGGTCTCAGAGTTCCTGAGCTTCTCCAGTTATTCCCAACAGTTGTCTGAAGCATTCTCATGAGCACAGGAGGAAGGGTGTGGGACTTCCTCTGGTTCCTCTTGTTGTCCCCAGCCAAGGTAGATAAAAGCCAAACTATTATATTTGCTTCATCAAAAGAGCATTTTGTAAACTATGGGCAGGTGGATCACAACTCACAAAAGAAAGGGGAAAAAAAAAAAAAAAAACTCAAACATGTGCTTTAGAGATCATATTAAATGAACGTTTCTGTCCTGCATTTACATATTTCCAATTGAAACAGAAGGGGCAGTACATATTAAGTTCCTTATAGCCACCTAGCCTTTATCTCACAGTCAAGCAAATTATTTGCTACTTGCTACCACTCATCAGAAATAGGACTGATCTAACTGGCATTAGAGGGAGGGACATTATCAATCTAGAAAGCATTTCACTGGCCTAAATGAATAAGTGCAAGAAAAGTCAATGTTTTTGTTGAATTTTCCAGAAGTCAAAGACTGTACATTTTAAATGTGCATACTGTTTATCAACTAAAAGTCAATTTTCAGCTGTACAGTAACATACAGTGCACCAAAGTGAGGCTGAGCATGACCCTGGCAGAGTCTCAAGATGCAGCCATACAAACTGGCAACTGGGAGGAAGCGGACCCCAGCTGATGCTGTAAAGCAAGCACAATCCGCACTCAGACATGGAGACATAGTAGGACAGGTGCAACAAGGAAGAGGTGGGCTTGGACTTGGGACAAGTCAACCTGCATGGCACAAGGCAACACCTCCAGAGAGGAGAATGATGGTAGTTGCGGAGGTCCAGCACCAACAGGAAGCAGAGAGATGCGCAAAGGCAGTGTCACAAGCCAAGCAGGGCCAGTGGACTACCTGGGAAAACCTGGAGCACCATAAGCTCTCTTGGAAAGATCTGTGGGAGATGGAAGGAAGCCAAATCAGCTTCATCATCAGGGCCACCTACGATGTTCTTCCGACACCCAAGAATCTTAATCAGTGGTTTGAGATGATCCAGCATGTCCTCTCTGCCAAACCCCAGCAACTCTCAGGCACATCCTCACTGGCTGCAAAATCAGTCTGTCCCAAGGCCGTTACACCTGGAGGCATAACCAAGTCCTACGCCAACTTGCATTCATTCTGGAAGGAAGGCGATCTTCCATCAATGCCCTCCCTCACCCAACATCTGGACACTCATCCACTATCCCCTTTGTGAGAGCAGGGCAGGGCCCAGTGAAACCAGCTGCAAGAGTGGATAGTACCCTCTTGGATGCCGCACGGGACTGGAAAATGCAAGTGGATCTAGATCAGCAACACAAGTTTCCACCTGAGATTTTAAACACCAAGCTCAGGCCGGATCTTGTGTTGTGGTCAACTTCACAGAAGTCCCTGTTCATCGTGGAACTAACTGTACCATGGGAGGCTGCAGTGGGAGAAGCGTATGAACGGAAAAAACTGAGGTACACTGATATAGCTCTTGAGGTAAAACAACAAGGATGGCGTACACGGGTACTTCCGGTAGAGGATTTGTGGCCACGTTTATAGCCAGGCTCCTGAAGGGGATGGGAGTTCGGGGACAAGCCTTCAGGAAAGCCATCAAATCACTGTCTGAGGCAGCAGAGTGAAGCAGCAGGTGGATCTGGATAAAGAGGAAGGACCCCAACTGGGCTGCAAAGAAAAAAAGAGGAGTAAAAGCAGAAGGGGGCTCACCTGGGACGCCAGGTGTTGCCGTTGAGCCCTCTGGCGGTGTCGTGGGCCTATCAACGAAACACCGGTGAAGGAGGGTGCCCATCTGAAGACCCTGATGAGGTTTTTACCTCTCTGCCCATTTAAAACAAGGAAGTGCTGATTATTAGGGATATTAACATCAAGTCCTAGAAGCTGAACCGAACAGTACAGAGTGCCTAAAAGCTAAAAGACATGGATTAAAACTCCAATATTGATTACTCTGTAATACACTTTATTCTATTTAATTCCATCGTACCATACCATCTCTTACAATTCCTTGCCATTGGCACATCAATTTAAGAAAGCTTACTGGCTAAGTGTGAGTAACTATTTCCATTTCACTCTTTCTTTACCATGCCATTGAATAAATAAAGATTTTGATCTGCATTTTACTTGCAGGAGAGAGTTCTGATTGCTGTTGGGGGTGTAATGAGCCAATATAATTAGTCTCACAATACATTTTAACAACAGATGTTGCTGCACTGGAATAATCTCCTTCCCTGAATGTGGCATACTTATTAGGCTAACTCTCATTGTTGGGGTTGGACTTCTGTTTACCATCTGTATTAACTACAGTATTTTAGCAATGCCTGAAAAATATTACCATCATCTAAGTAGAAGACTTTAGCTGTAACTAAGTTACATCACACTACAACTATCATCATGTTACATCAAAATGATTCACATTCAAATGACATGCGAAGTGTAAATCAAACTAAACTTATGGAACTAATCATGCTGGCTATGATGGGTGGATGTAAACTTTTTTCTATTTTGGACTCAAAAACAAAAGGTAAACAAAAGGTGGTTAATTTTCATTTGATAGTCAGCCTGTCAAATCTTTGTCATACTGATGTGCACACCTGCTCATGTGATAGCTATTCAGAATGGATGATCAGATTTTTAGTGAAGCCAATTATGTTAATTTATTTATTCAAGTTTGCCTTGTAGTCACATAACCCAGATGCAAATAACTAATGCAGGTTGACAGCTTCTTTTTGACAATGAAATGCCTCTTTTTTTCTCCTCTGATTAGCAATGCAGTTATTTTACTCTAAAAATGAAACATTTGATGGTAATGTTTGCCTCTTTCTATAGTAGGTGAACAGCAACAGGTTAGTGAGTGGGTTGCTCTGTCTTTTACCCCCTGGAATTCAGACATGTGTTACAATCAGCAGACCTCCTTGTAAACAGTCTCCATTTTCCATGGAAGTGAGGGGTGGCATGATAGTCCAAGCCACTAGCCTAACTCAACAAGCCCTGGTAAAGTAAATATTAGGAACATTGTTGTAAGTGAAAAGTAAAAATTTGCTTGTTCTAGGCAATTAAAATGTCTCAATTTCCCATTAACATCCACATAACAATAACTACTTGATCTTTATGGGTAAAATGCCTAATTTTTCAGTATTAAATAGAAATAAAAAATACAATTTTAAATATAATTAAGCATACTTTATATAGCTGCCAAATCTTATATCTAACAGTTAGTATTAGCTCAGTCTGAATCAGCAATCAATTTTACAAATATACTGTAATTTAATATCCTGAACAAGAAGGGCTTTGGAGTTTGTTTACATGTTTTCAAAGTATTTTTGTGTTGGTTCATAAATTCTTCCAAATACCAGACAGTAAGATGGCTGAATATAGAGTCTGATATATTGCATGGTGTAACAGGTAAAAGGACAGGCAATGTGGTGGGAACCAGCTGAACAGTCAATATAACTTTTAATAGAACTCACTATTCATCTCTTAGAACTCATCTCTCTCTCTAGAAATGGTGTCTCAGGCTCCCCTTTATCTTGCTCTCCTGCAGATTGGCTGATTCAGCATCGGCCATGCCCCCTCATGGCCCAGCCATGCCCTCCTCCTCGTCACACTCCTCCCCCGCCGGATTCAGGCCACGGTGCCACCGGACCCCACACCCTGTCAGAGAGAGAGAAAAACTTGCCTGCTGGTTACCGGACACGCTGTCACCTGATCCTCCCCCGGCGGACAGCAGAGAGCCCTCCTCCCCCTGGTGGTTGGCAGCGGCAAGGACTCTGCAATGGCGCATCCCTCCTCTCTTCCAGGTTTTGGCACCACTGTAACAAGGTTCGTATCTTCAGGGCAAATGGAGGAGTCAGGAGGCAGCGGAACAGTCAATGTGAGTATTTTTATTACTTATTCAACGTCAAACAAATCATAAAAAAGGGCTCTTGGTGCCCAAATATATACACAAACAATGTCGATGAGTGTACATGTTAACAGTAGCGGAAACACGCAGCCAACTCTCTCTGCTTACTGATGTGTCCATCTGCCTTTTCAGGTCTCCCTCCACCATCACTATAACAAGATATAGGTGTTAGAGATAATGACAGCCCAGGTGACAAGCCTTACTACTCTCCCTCTCCCGCAGACAGATACACAACCACGCCCTCATCCCCACACATGGCAAAGGAGAGGACAGTTTTATGTGGTTCTTCTCAATGGATTTGCAGATGAATGTCAATCACTGGGCAGCAAATACTCTTTAAAAAAGCTTTTAGTTGAGTTTCTTGTGAGTGACCAGCAGAGGATCTTGCATTTGAAGACATATACAGTGTGTGCAACTAAATTTAAATATCAAGTAATACTCCAGACAAGATCCAAGCTTTTATATTTGTCTATCCTGCAATAGATTTCTTTATTGGTTTAACATTAATTTAAAATACATGAGATTTCATGCTTGAGTGTGAGAGGGATCTCAGTCAGTATCTTAAAAAAAGAAATAGATGAGAAATTAACGTAGATTAAATAGAGACTTAAATCTAATTAAGTCTTACACTTTGAAATACTTCAGAAAACAGTGGTTATCTTCTCTGAGCATCTGTACATCTTATCATGGGAACGCAGTCAACTTCTCCAGCAGATCTGCACAAATCCTCTCCTCTTTGGCTAAACAAAGCCTTCCCTAGGCAACATTATCTCACAGATACTACAAACAGGGGGAATATCAAGTCTAGTATTACGAAACAAAAAAACACATCAGCAACTAAGAGATCACATTTCTCACTTGCTATGGTCTCTTTTCTCCTTATATTAAATCCCTATTGGAGCTGGACTCAAACACAACAAAAACAACTCAAAAGGCAAATACTGGCTTGATGAACATAAAAGTCAGAGAAGAGAGTATAAGAATGATTATTCAACCAAACAAAAAGGCTTTGTCGAACAGCAATGGTCACAAATTTCAGCCCTCAATTTCTAAACAGCTGACTCATCATATAAAATCTGTCACAGTGCAATGCAGATAAAGGCAGTCCGGGTAAATAATAATATAACCTTGTACACTTAAGAATGTGTAAACATGTTTGTGGGAAACAAACGCCTGTCCTGTGTGTCCATCACCCCCCCAAAAAAAGACTTAAAAATCAAATGAAAATCCACAAAAATACATTGAAGAGATAAACTATGCCTTCAGATGGGCAAAGTAATACATTTGTGGAACAACTCTGTGATCTCCAAACATTTTAAACTCAGTTATAACTTTTTAACAGCAATTTTAATCATATTCATAACTGAATGTTTATTTTTCCCTTTGGGGTGTTTTTCATCATTAAATGCTTGGATGCAAGTCATGAAATAAAATATGCTGGAATCAGGAGTCAACTCAGGCTAAAAAAAAAGTTCTGTCACTACTAAGAGGCTGTAAAACATAAAATAAATAAATATTCCATCAAACCAACCAAAGGAGTTAATCTGGACTGACAGCTAAAATATATTTAAAATGAAAATATCTTCTCTGCACAAGTCCTTCTTAGCAGCGTTGGCAAACTGAACAACACAGAGGCCTGAAAACAGCACGTCAGTAGAACGTGTGTATGTATTTATATAACACATTTTTCTGAATTCAGAAATTCAGTATTCTTAATTAGACCTATTATATGATGAAACGGTTCTCTCATAATTTACTCACCCCCATGCCATGCGGGTGAGAAACAGTTAAGTTTGTATGTCTTTTTTTACTACCAATCTCCACTTTCACATGCTTTGTCTTTTGTTTTTGATGATTCACATCCTACATGCAAATCACCATTTACTGGGCAGAGAGAATTTATAGTAAAAAAAAAAGGACTTAAAGATTGATCAGTTTCTCACACACACCAATCATATTACTTCAGAAGACATGGATTAAATCACTGGAGTCAGATTAGTATGGCGTATGGATGACTTTTTTGCTACCTTTATGTGGTTTTGGAGCTTCAAAATTTGGGTAACCATTCACTTGCATTGTGAGGACCTACAGAGCTGAAATATTCTTCTAAAACTATTCATTTGTGTTCAGCAGAAGAAAGTCGTACATATCTGTGATGACACAAGGATGAGTAAATCGAGAGAATTTTCATTTTTGGGTGAACTATCCCTTTAAGTTGAACAACACAGTCATACTGATTATATAGTGATCTTGAAGCAGATGCTGAAGAACAAAACTATGCTTAGGTAAAAATACACAGACTTTATTGACCCTTTGAAATAAGATACAGCAATACATACTCCACCACACAAATAAGGGTGATGTGAAAAATGTCTTCAATACAAAATACTATAAATGAAATCACTAGAGGGTGATCAAGAAAGGCTCTTGCACGTGGATACAACGGAGAAAGGGGAATATGTCTATATGATCGCATCCTTATTATGAAAAGAATTATCTTTGAAAAGAAGTTAAAAAAAATAATCTAATTTATAAAAGTAGACTGAGGGAAACTCTCTTGAGAAACTCTGGGCATTACAACACTGCTACTGTGCTTGAGGTGATTACAAATACAGTTTATCCTCCATGACGAGACTGTTTGTCCGCAATTGTTTGAACTTGCCCTGCTTCATTTGTTCCATCAGTTACGATTGTATTCATTCTCAGTGTTTTCTGTGCAATTTAAATGATTCTCCAGTTCCTGGGTTACAGCGTCCCTTCCGATTTGGTCATTTCTCCTTTTTTCCACGATTAAATCCTCTAAGCTCTGGAAGTCCAAAACGTGACTTTTCTTTTCTGACAGTTGTAGTTTCATTTTATATGGCTGCTTGCCGATTCGTATTTCACCTCCAGTTTTGAATTCACGCTTGCCAAATCTGCACCAGGCAGCAAAGGATTCGGAGTTCTTCCAGCAAATGTTTCGGTCTTCCATCCCGACTTGCTCCATCGCATTCTGCACCACAACATCGGGGCTCAGCGACCGAAATTTATACAGGTCGTTCACAATCCTGCCTCTTTTACCTTGACTTGCGTCGTAAAGGAAGTCGCATTTAATCTCATTTCTGAACAAATGAACCACCTGTAAGTCCCCAACACACACTGCCCAGTGAGGGTACTGACCGGCAGCAACGAACTCAACCAAGTCGCCAGGTTTGCAATTATGTGGCAAGTTCTCGCACGACAGCGTTCCCATTTCGATGAGCCTGATACTCCTCTCGTAAACACACTCGTCTCGATAGTAAACCGCACATTCTAAATCGTTACGGCAGTCGTAATGGTTGTCAACTATGTTTGGGTCCTTTTCGGTCTCGTCGATGTTCTCTTCTTGCTCGTCGTCATCGGTGGAGAAAATATAAGACACGCCGATCCGTGGAGCTTCGTCCTCTGGGTCGAATCCATTAGGGTCAGTTGTGGGTAATTCATTATAATTCAAATGAGTAAGTTTTTCCACTTGATTCCCCATAACAATGTCTGAAATTCGAGCGAAGATCAGGGAAGGGAGATTTTACGCGTAATCCGGATATTTGGAGCCCAGTTCTGGTCTAAGTCCATGTCTTCTTTTTATCAACAAATAGCTGTATAAAGTAATTATGCGATGTGTGTTTTGGCATAGCATACAGGTATGGAAAAAGTTAGCCAGCACACTTTTCTTCAGTCAGATCTGATGTTGAGTTTCAGCGTGCGTTCTGAACAGGTGCGTCTCACCTGCCAACTTCCTGGTGTGAACTGCAAGTGAAGCCCGCCAGACACAATGGTGAAGACACGGGGTAGTCCTGTGCTCAGCGGTTAACGTCCTCTCTGAGGAATTGTACTTTTGACGATTTCTTTTGACGTAATGGGTGGTGTCCACTGCTTTTTGAAGTCCCGACACAGGCAGTTGCTGCGTGAGTGAACAGAATAGCAGCGCTCACGGTATTTACTGAAGGAAGACACGGTCAGTTAAAGAGACAGTGCACATTTAGAGCTAAGCACACTTATGTTAGTTCTTCATATGAACAAAGCCAAGGCAAGTCACTGAGATCTTCTACATTTTAAAAGGATAGTTCACCCAGAAATGTAAATTCTCTCATAATTTACTAACCCTTATGCCACCCCAGATGTACAGTATATGATTTCCTTTCTTCTGTAGAACATAAAATATTTTTTCAGCTCTGGTCTATATAATGCCAGTGAATGGTGGCCAGAACTTTGAGGGTCCAAAAAGCATATAATTAGCATCAGCATTTAAGTAATCCATAAAACTCCAGTGGTTAAATCCATGTCTTCAGAAGCATGGGTGAGAATTTTTTTTTATTATTATTTAAATTGTTTACTATAAATCTACTTTCACAAATCCCTCCTATGCACGTTCAGGAGAGTTCTTTGTTGTATGCTGATTCACATTCTTTGTGCATATCGCCATCTACTGGGCTGTTTTGCAAATATGATTTCTTTCTTTATTTTCTTTTCCCTCCCTTTTTTCACCTCCCTGACCAGTAGGTGGTGGTATGCACCACCAGTAAAAAAAAAATCAGAAGAACTGATTGGAGGGCTGGTGAAAGTTGTAGTATACAAGGACTTAAATATTGGTTCTAAATAAGGCCTACAACTACCCTAAGCATGTGAGTGTTTGTGCCTGACCAAATTGAAAACTGAGTTAGTCCTTATCTAGCAACTTTTAAACATTCTGTTTTTTTAAAAAAAAAAAAAACAAAAAAAAAAGTAAAACACTGTGGCTTCAAAATTCACATTTGTTGGATGACATATGTCAAATTGGGTATGATGTACAAAGGTATTTTCAAGTAATATTTACCACAGACCTTTTTTTACGCATTAAATCCAAAACTGCAATTATATTTTAAAAAAACAGGAAAATCCTGACGAATCCCCATGGCTGGAAAATGCTAATTATCTTATAGGTTTTTGGACTACAGCCTGAACAGCTCTATTAAGATTAGATTTCTTTACAGGAAAGGCTACAAGTGATAGACTTACATTCAATAGATTGTACTGATGAAACAGGGAAAAACATCTGTCATAAAAATTCAGTAGGAAAAAAAACACCAAAGCAAAAGTTGGACTAATTTGATGTGATCTAGAATTTTATACAGCTTTATACAGTGTTTCCCTCGCAGCCTCGTTTTCATTCTCATCAAAAATTAAATACAGGTGCTGGTCATATAATTAGAATATCATCAAAAAGTTGATTTATTTCAATAATTCCATTCAAAAAGTGAAACTTGGATATTATATTCATTCATTACACACAGACTGATATATTTCAAGTGTTCGTTCCTTTTAATTTTGATGATTATAACTGACAACTAATGAAAACCCCAAAATCAGTATCTCAGAAAATTAGAATATTGTGAAAAGGTTCAATATTGAAGACACCTGGTGCCACACTCTAATCAGCTAATTAACTCAAAACACCTGCAAAGGCCTTTAAATGGTCTCTCAGTCTAGTTCTGTAGACTACACAATCATGGGGAAGACTGCTGACTTGACAGCTGTCCAAAAGACAACCATTGACATCTTGCACAAGGAGGGCAAGACACAAAAGGTCATTGCTAAAGAGGCTGGCTGTTCACAGAGCTCTGTGTCCAAGCACATTAATAGAGAGGCGAAGGGAAGAAAAAGATGTGGTAGAAAAAAAGTGTACAAGCAATAGGGATAACCGCACCCTGGACAGGATTGTGAAACAAAACCCATTGAAAAAATGTGGGGGAGATTCACAAAGAGTGGACTGCAGCTGGAGTCAGTGCTTCAAGAACCACCACGCACAGACGTATGCAAGACATGGGTTTTAGCTGTCGCATTCCTTGTGTCAAGCCACTCTTGAACAAGACACAGCATCAGAAGCGTCTCGCCTGGGCTAAAGACAAAAAGGACTGGATTGCTGCTGAGTGGTCCAAAGTTATGTTCTCTGATGAAAGTAAATTTTGCATTTCCTTTGGAAATCAAGGTCCCAGAGTCTGGAGGAAGAGAGGAGAGGCACAGAATCCACGTTGCTTGAAGTCCAGAGTAAAGTTTCCACAGTCAGTGATGGTTTGGGGTGCCATGTCATCTGCTGGTGTTGGTCCACTGTGTTTTCTGAGGTCCAAGGTCAACGCAGCCGTCTACCAGGAAGTTTTAGAGCACTTCATGCTTCCTGCTGCTGACCAATTTTATGGAGATGCAGATCTCATTTTCCAACAGGACTTGGCACCTGCACACAGTACCAAAGCTACCAGTACCTGGTTTAAGGACCATGGTATCCCTGTTCTTAATTGGCCAGCAAACTCGCCTGACCTTAACCCTATAGAAAATCTATGGGGTATTGTGAAGAGGAAGATGCGATACGCCAGACCCAACAATGCAGAAGAGCTGAAGGCCACTATCAGAGCAACCTGGGCTCTCATAACACCTGAGCAGTGCCACAGACTGATCGACTCCATGCCACGGCGCATTGCTGCAGTAATTCAGGCAAAAGGAGCCCCAACTAAGTATTGAGTGCTGTACATGCTCATACTTTTCATGTTCATACTTTTCAGTTGGCCAACATTTCTAAAAATCCTTTTTTTGTATTGGTCTTAAGTAATATTCTAATTTTCGGAGATCCTGAATTTGGGATTTTCATTAGTTGTCAGTTTTAATCATCACAATTAAATTAAATAAACATTTGAAATATATCAGTGTGTGTGTAATGAATTAATATAATATCCAAGTTTCACTTTTTGAATGGAATTACTTCTTTTTTGATGATATTCTAATTATATGACCAGCACCTGTATGTCGCTCAGGGGGTCAATTGATAGCTTGACTGCCTGGTCAATACAAAGGAATATATTTTAATTACAGGAGTAACAGAGTTAAAAAAAATATATATTTTTTTTTGTCACAAATAAATTCTAACTGATTCAATTCCGTACCCGCGCGCTGTTTGTTTGACTACAGCCGCTGTTAAGTCTGCACGAGCTCTATTGAATGCTCCTATCTCGTGGTGCGCTGCACGTGTGAATATTTAAATACGCTTCAAAATGACCCTCTTGGCGCGAAATGAAACAAAGACGTCGTATTACGAGTGTGTAAACATACGGGACAAAAATCTAAATACAGCCGTTAATGTATAACGTGATGATGACAGAACACAAATCTTATTTCTCAAAATATCCGATCTGTCCAATGTTACAGCTGTTACAAGCCTATCGTTAATATGAATTATGCAAAAAGCATCAAGTCCAATACATTTCAATGACAGGTCTGCTTATCAGTCAACCTGAATGCACTGGTTCTGTATTAATGTAAATCGAATAGTCACACAGTAAATATTATGTCAATATTTTAAGTAGTTTTATTTTTCATTAGATTATTTTTAAAAGTTTTAGAACATTTTTTTATTTTTTATATTTAACTGCTGCTGTTACTGAATAACTTAAAGCACTATTTACTCTGTTCTTTATTATATTACTCTGCTTTATTACTTGGCTCTTGAATAATTATTTTAAAAACTTGAAGCAATATTTAGAAGAAACACTTGAAAGCTACATTGTTTTTAATTTACTTAGTTAATATTTACATCAGTATAAACTATTCTAAATAAATGAGCCAATAAATACATTTAAATAAATGGATTCATTGATAGCTTTTCAAATGAAAAGAAATTAAGATCATCATATGGGAAGACTTATTGTGATTTTTATTTATTTTTGTTTATTCTTATAACAGCAACTTACTAATTAGCTGGGTTTTGATCAAAGCGATGTGATTTATCTTCAGACACGCGTGCATCATATTTTAAGGTTGTTGTTAATATTTATGTTAATATTATCGTTTTTACCTCTGCTTGCATTTCAGTTTGTCATATGGCTTCAGTACTATGTACAGTACAAGTAGCCTGCATTTGAATGAATGATATGAAGCTGCTTTTCAATAGACCAATGTGTAAATAGGTGATTCAATGTGATATTTGAGGATGATATTGTCAGGAATTAATTAAAATATTTGGGACTTGATTTGATGCTGCCACGTGATGAAGATTGGGTGAACTTGCCATATGCTTTAGGTGAATTGATGCCACTGATGGCGCTGCTCTGAATTAGTGTGTCTGCTCTATATCTATATCATTGTACACAGTAGCAGCACTTCAAAGGTGTCTCCAAAGATATATTTCAGCTTCTGGTATCTAGTCTGGGCAGGTGGGTCTAGAAACAACTGCAGTGTTCTGTCCAGTGTTGTGGATTGCCAAACAGCTAGCCTCTGACTGGCAGTCCATCACCCCAGTGTTTGCGCTTCTCACCTCAGAAGCATGCCTCAGCTCTTTCTTAACTAACGTAACAGCTGGCCAGTGAGTCTACTGTGTATTTGTACACTACAGCACAGAGACGTGTGCAGGGATGTCTGGCTGTAGCCGCAAGGCATATCACCAATTGAATGTTATCAAGCCAAGCGTCCATCTCCCTGTGCCACATCAAAAAATCCTACAACTATACTACCCCAGCCTCCTGACTGTCTTTTCAGAGCAGACACACCTGCTCTCCTAATATCTGACCTGTGCCTTTTAGATTACTCACCTCTGTAGCATAGTGTGCTGATATAATTAATATTTTATTGATTGAAAAAATCCTGTTTATATCATGTACTTTATCTTTTTTATGTGAATTACACATGACTAATAGTGCTTAATGGTTCAGTCGTTAGTCTTAAGCATGATGGCATTTTCACTGAAGCCATTTGCCACATAGGTCCACACACCTTGCATCTCTATCCTGTTGAGTAAACAGAGGAATTTCAACTATACTTGACAATTCAGTCTTGGCCCAAGGCAGTCAGTATGCTTGCGAAATTGTATGAAGCTGTCTGCCACTGCAGAGGATATAAAGATGAACAGTCCCTCTCTCTTGCCTTCACACTGACTCGCTCAGTGAAAGAACTCATTTAGTTTCTTTAACTGTTCAATAACAAATGGTTGCAACATAACACTACAAAGGGTAAACAAAATAGGGGTAGAGAGCCACACTAGAGGGAACCTGGTTCCATTTTGTTTCCAGTGGGTATGCACAGGTTGCATCAGAAGAATTATAAGCCGCTAATAGTAAGCCCCTTAATATCCTCTTGCTCTCTTTGGGTTTCCAAAGGCAACTGCACTCCATCAGAGGTGTATAATTGCTGAAGGTGCATGGTTTGAGACTGTTGTGATGTGCCGATGAAGCGTACCAGACAACTGGACTGGGAGCACACAGAGAGATGACTGATAGACTGAGGTGAAAACGACAAAGGAGTTTGAAATACGGTGTGTCAATATTTTTGAATGGAACCCTGTTATTTGCTTTCCTCTTAACAGCAATTCTGTTAATTACTGCGATTTTTAGTTTTAACTGAGAACATGAATAAATAGTTGTGTTGTCCGACAGTACACACTGCAGGTTACCAGGTTGAAAACGTCACAAAATGATTTGTAGTTTAGTTATCAGTATTCTTTAGTGCAATGAAGTTAGTTCTTCTATTTATAAAATCCATCATCTGTAACAGTTTCAAGACAATCATTTTTGTCATTAAGTTTGTAAGTATCATTTGAGTTATACTCTACTGTCCTCTAGAGGAACATGACATAGAATTCCTAATGACCATTTAAAGGATAGTTCATTTACACTCATGCTATCCCAGGTGTGTATGACAGCAGAAAACAAATTAAATGGTGATCATTTTTGTGGCTCCAAAAACAAATAAAGGAAACATAGAAGTAATTAATGAGTCCAGTGGTTAAATCCATATCTTCAGAAGTAATATAATAGGTGTTGGTGAAAAACAGATCAAAATGTATGTCCTTTTTTTACTCTAAATCTCCACTTTCTCTTTTACATATGAAAGTCGCAAGTGGTGCCTGTTTAGTTTTACTTTCACACCTGAAAGTGAATGTTAAAGTAGAGAATTAGAGTAAAAATGACTTAAATGTTCTGTTTTTCACCCGCACCTATTATATCGCTCCTGAAGACAGAGATTTAACCAATGGATTTATGGATTATTTTTACGTTTCCTTTATGTCAGTTTTAGAGCTACAAAGGTCTGATCACCATTCACTTACATTGTACGGACCTAAAGAGCTGAAATTATCTTTTAAAAACCTTTGTTTGTGTTCTGCTGCAGTAAGAAAGTCATACACATCTGGGATACCATGAGGGTGAGTAAATGATGAGAGAATTTTCATTTTTGGGCAAACAATCCCTTTAACTAAAAACTAGGTCTCATCTCACAAATATAATTGTGCCTAAGATTGCTTTCTACATTAAAGTAATGTTTTAATCTGTCCAGATGTTTGATTATTTCACGGGGATTTTCGACTGGATATACTCTTTCTTGCATTTGTATACACTGCAAAATCCCCAAACTTGACACCTGATACAGCAGCTGATTTGTCTGCTAAACTCTGAAGAAGAAACATTGGTATTTTCTGTGTGGTGATGCCGTCAAATTCAGAACTTTTTGCGACTACTTGAAAGTGGAACATTCTCTCCTGGCCAAATCAGAAAAAATAAAGCCGAAAAAAGCAGGTCACTCATATCTGACACAACATGACCCAATTTGCTATCTCTCTAGTTATGTTCCCATAAATTTCTGCATGAGCAAAGCAAACTCTGTGACATATCACTGTCATAGATACAGCAATGATATTTAAAGGTCAGTGACCATTTATCTTGCTATTCCTAAAGGACTGATTGCAGTTTGCACTGCAACTGTATTGGTGGCACCACTTGATATGATATCAAAAAGCAACTTACACAAGCATTTGTTGCATGAATCTTTTAACTAAATCAATGATCTGCTTCCCAGTTACATTAAAAATACCAATGTATCGTACAGTTTAATGAAATCCTTGTATATTATTTCCTTCTCTTGTACTGTGGAGAGACGCTCTTGCATTTTGGTCATCTCTTTAGAAATTATGCATTCGGTTATAGTATGCATTTGAGGGGGCATCACAAAGGAGTCCATTATGGGAACCGAAAGATGAAAGTGCTGTGATCTCAGGCTTCAGTCCTAACGCTTCCCCCTCTGCAAAATGCATCAGACATTGTGCCTTAATATACCTAAAATCCAGGCTTCTTTGTATACGACTACCTTTTTGCTCTTTGCATGATGCACGTCAAACAGAAATGTCTAATCAATAGGCACTATTTTGGTAAGAGTCAATTATTTTAATGTAAAAAAAAACATGCAGATGAAAGAGCACACTGCAGCCACATTTTGCAAGTAAATCAATTGTATTTAAAACAATGCAAAAATACACGAGAAAAGTATAAGGTAACTAGACTATAAAGTATATCCTTAACATTTAAAACTTTGAGAATTTCAAAACATTAAAACACTGATAGTAATAATATTTATGGAAGGCAAGCAATAGAAAATCTTTGGAGAGTGTTTAGCGGTCACAACCCTCCACATCTTTGTGTGAAGGTTACTTATACTCTTCATTTAAATGTGCAATAATAAGCAGTGTTAATCAGTGAAAATACTCTCCCTAAGGCACAGGTTATTTGGAAGCTTATCATGAGATAATTACCAAATGCACAATGCACTCACAGTAATACACATGGATGCTTTGGTACAGAGCTAATCCTAGTACTGCTGTGTGCCCCTCAACCACCTTGTTGCTACTCAATTGGCAACAAGGTGGTTCACGAGCTCAATGAGTTTTCCTGACAGGTAAGATGCTACTAAAAAGCACAAATTTTTATAAGGGTAGTTCTAGAGAATGTACAGTTCCAGTGTGGTATAACAGCACTTTCATCATTATGAAATTACAAAAAAAAAAAAATATATATTTTTTTTTTTTCACTTCTTCCATGGGAGGTGTAACTGTATCTAAAGGTCAGTGTCTTTGCTGTAGATCATCGTGCTGATCTCATGATTATGTTGCTAATGTACAGCCTGTACTCTGATTTCAAAGGGTGTTGTGGTAGACATTCCAGAGAGTTTACTCAAATCATGCTTTTGAGACCTTTAATAGGTAGGGAGGAGCAAAAATCTGTTTGCCAATAACTTAACCTGACAATTCCAGTTTACCCTCATTTTGTTTTAGGAATTGCAAGATTTTGTACCTTTATGGTTATGTAAAAACATTTCAAGCAAACAACAATAGTTAAAAATCTATACTCTACACTGAAAAAACATTAACGTTATTTAACGTGTCTGCACCGACATGAATACATAAGGTTACACGTTAGATCAAATAGAAAATATTCTTGAAGGTGCACACCGATATGCTGATTAAAAAAGTTTTACACATGAAGAATGAATAGAATTTTTTTGAAATATGTTGAAAATGGTCATTCATTAATTATATAGACTCCAGTCATATCAGTAACCAAATAAAAGCATGGAGCGGGTCGCCCCGTCATGGGCACAGTCATGTTGACCAGTAGGCCTACATGACACTTTGTCATGCAATTGACAAAAAACCTCTAATAATGATAATAATGATAACATGTTTACTTTATATAGCACTTACAGTCAATGCTCCAGCATAAAAGTAAACAAAACATGTAAATAAAACAAGACGATAAAACAACAAAAACAATATACTTACTACAAACAACAACAGCACAGTCCAATGTGATGGTATAATAGTGATAAACAGGAGTGTGGTCAACCAGACAGTGCAGGATGAGTGCAAGTAGAAAGGTAAAATGTCCAAACTAGAGGCGCCAGCTGGTGTCATGAAACAAAACGCTACTACCTACAGCTCTCACAGCATCACACAAATGTGAGCACAAGGTGCATCAGCCAGCAGAGAGAGAAAATGCATTCAGATTAAATCCATGAATGTCCATAATAGGGATGTGTAGTATGAGACAGAGGAAACACAGACTAAAAGTAACAAAACAGAAGATAAACAAACATATTCAATGTGAAGTGGCACTACTTAGTAAACAACTTCCAGTATTCAGGACAACAGGTGTCAGTATAAAGTCCAACACCACAAGTAGGCAGCTATTGTGACCGATGGGATGAGTAAGAGCCAGCTAAAATCTCACTGAGTTCAACTTTATGGTAATTGCAGGTTATATCTATGTACAGTGAAGTCATACAACCAGAATTATGCCATAAGATACTCTGCTGAGACATTGGTTAGACGGAGAGATGCCCAGAAAAACAGGTGACATACAGGTTGTCTTTTTTGTGGTTGATCAATAAATGAATCAATAAAGTAACTTTAAGTTACTCCTCTTCTCTTTCTTTAGAACATCCATTTCACTCAGACACAACAGCAAGAAATGTCATTATTCTAATGTCCATGTAAATTAAAAGGGATGCATAGGGCTTTAGAGCACCATGCTATGAAGATAATCACAGTATAGTTTATAAAAGTATTCATATAAAGTTTTATTTCCATTATTATTAATTTTAAATTAATGATTGAATTATTAAAGTGACCTGATTAAGGTAAAGCATGTCATATGATGCTACATAAACAGTAGATTTTAGAATGCCTGCACAAACTGATAGTTGGTGGGTTGTTAACAACATGTTTTCTAGAGGCACATGAGAAGCAATATTTATTTGTAGTTGTGGAACATCGTAGCTTATGTGAAACAGATGGCAGCACAGGTGCAACTATTGCATTATGCTTCTTAGTAAACACATTTCTCCAGTACAAGGAAATAGCACTAGATGGCGCTATTCTACATTTCTTAAGGCCCTTAAGTAATTCATGCTTAAAATCAGTAGTATTTACAGATTCTGCAACAATTTTCAGAGAACCTGAGCATTAAGGCATTAAAAACTCTATTAATAATCTGTTTAGTTATAAATTGTGATTGAATTGCTTTTTTTATTCAATTTTTTTTCCCACATCACTGAACATTACAACAATTACTAAAAAGCCTCTGCTCATTGTTAGGCTTGTATATGAAAGAGCTTGACACTAAATTAGCAAACCATGATGGAGGTGATCAAACACCTCCATCACTCAGATAAACTGATAAATCTAATTTATACTTCTGTATACTCAGCTTCAAAGCTTTCAGCTGTTATATATCCTTCACCAGCCCAGTGTTTAATGAGAACTGCTGTAGTAACACAATGCTGGCTTCTGGGGGGCTTAGATTAGGAATGGAGCATCTTTCCAAGTACACAGCAAACACCTAGAATAGCTTTAGGGCACATGCGATGTTTACAGCCTCAGTAAACATACACACGTTGTAGAATATGTGGCAACTCATACACGCCTTGCAGACAGCGAAGAACCTTGTGTTATGGAAAAAAAGAGGGGGTGAGGGTGCACCACGAGGTGTTCGCAGGAAAGCTCCAGTCCTGACAGAGAAGAGTTTTCTATTTTTAGGGAGACTGGAATGTGCAGAGAGGCCTCTCCAAGAATTTCAGAACAACAAAATAACATACCACGGTCACACTAGTCGCTATAAACATCCACCTGCCAAACTCACTGAAGAACTTTCAGAAGTGAACTGTTTTAGAAAACAGGGACATCGTACTGTAGAGTTTAGGCTCTGCTTTCGTTTTGATGATACAAAGCTAATTGCAGAACAATATAGAATGTGCTTCAAATCAGCTGAGATAAGGTAAGGCAAGATTTGTCTGACACAGGTCTCCAAGCAGATGGTTTGACTGTAGACACCTTCATAAATTGTGGATAACTGCATGGCATTTGGGAGTATTTGTAATTATATGTCAGTATGCAGACATTCTGAACCACTCTCTCTTGAAAAGTATGACAGAGTGGTAAATCAATACATTTTGCCTGGCTGTAAAAATATGCAAATGAGGTATCATTTCATGGCTGCCTTTGCCTTCTAATATCTTTAATTGTGCAATAGAACTTGCTTTTGATGCTCATGAGAATGTGCTCTGAATATTACAAGTGCCACTTTGATGTCTTTTTGTGGTGCCACATCACAATCATGTTCAAACTTATCATTGTCTGTCAGAAATGTATGAAAACATGTACTGTTTTCAACATCATGACACCACATTAAGTATTAACTTAGTTAACGCCTTAATATGTGTGTCTTTGTTATTTGGATATATTTGTCAGTGTATAGTACATAAGTGTATCGCTAAATAGAACCATGTAATGAATAATAAAGCCAAACATCCATCGCAGAATCTGCCGAGGACAAAACGGCAAAATAAAACTGACAGCTGATTGATGACAAAACCCTTTTGATAAAGTCAATCTCAGTCTAGAACACAGTGCTGCATCCATCCCAGAGGAATGTGATGGCTTTTCTTTGAACACATACACATATAATATCCCTTAAAGAGACAGTTCACCCAAAAATGAAAATTCAATCATCATTTACTCTCCAAACCTTTTCTAAGCACAAATGACTTAGAACATGTAGAGACATAGAATGTCTCAGCTGCTCTCTTTCATACAATGAAAGTGAATGGGGCCTATGGGATGTCAAGATACATAAAGAAAATAAAAGCATTATAAAATAAATTCAGACGACTATATTCCAGGTCTCCCGAGACCATACAATATATTTGTGTGATAAACAGACTGTCAAACAGGTTTCGAAAGACTAAATGAGTGAGGAACTGATGACAAAATTGGATTTCTTTGGTTAGATTACTTACATTTTTAGGCCACATCCACACTGATGTGTTTTTCTTAAAAAAAAAAAAAAAAAACATATAAACTTCACTATGTTAACGGCAAACTCCCATTAGAGGCAAGTCAGTCCTCTCGGCCACCATCTTAGTAACACACTTAGTAAGCTATTTTCTATCGATACATGTGACATAAAATACATAAAAAATTTACTTCAATGAGAAAAGACAGAAATCTTTCAAATGGTTGGTCAAGATTGCGATCAAAGATCATGCTAAAAAATATATTTTTCAGTTAATGTGCATGTGTGTTCTCGAGTTAAATGACAATGTCTTTATGCAGAAGGTGAATTGCTGTTTTACCTGTCAGGCAGGACTTCCTTTTCTACACCAGCTTTATTGGGTGTTCCAATTACTCCCATTCATTTGAATTAAAGTGGTCCATCTCGGGCTATATAGTCTCTATTTACGCCTCTCATCCACACTAGAATGGCATTCTCCTCTACTGAAATGGACCATTTCGAAAACGCTATCCATTGACGCATATTTTGCAATACGATGACATTAAGAATCTGAAAACTGTGTTTTCAAACAAAAACAGATTAGTGTGGATGTGGCCTAAAATAATTAGTAATAAATCGTTCTAAACTGTAGCCCTAACATTTTTTGTTTCGGTACAAGGAAAAATATCCCACGCCATTTTGGTGACCAGTATCATAAATGCATAAATGTTACCAACATTATCTTTTATCTGTTTATCACAGCATAGATGGTCTTATATCAGACGTACTGCACTATAAAGACAAAGAGTTTATCTCCACCCTCCCTCTGCAACTGAATAGCTTGAGGAAGGAGAAAATCCTCACTGATGTTGTCCTTTGCTCTGAGGGCAAGGAAATCCCATGTCACCGGAATGTTCTGGCATCCAGCAGCCCCTACTTCTATGCTATGTTTTGCAGCAGTTTCCTGGAGAGCCAGAAGACAAAGATAGACCTACAAGATGTTCCTTATGACACTCTCATGAGTATTGTGGAATATGTTTACACAGGGTCCATCAGCATCACCATGGAACTGGTTTTCCCTTTGATGCAAATTTCCTCCATGCTTCAGTATGGAAGGCTTTTTGAGACCTGCTCAATGTTCCTCCAGGCCCAGCTCAGACCAGACAACTGCCTGAGCATGATACGTCTCTCTGAAATCCTGCACTGTACTAGCTTGCAGGAAAAAGCAAGAGAGGTGGCAGTGAAGAGCTTCTCGGATGTAGTGGTCTCTGAGGACTTCTGTGAACTCTCGCTACCTGAATTGGTGAGCTACTTGGAGGACGACAGGCTGTGTGTTGGGGAGGAGCAAGTATTCGAGACTCTTCTAGCTTGGATCCACCATGATCCGTTCTCTAGGCGTGGCACCATTCACGACTTGTTCCGTCGGGTAAGACTAAGACACATCCACCCTTCGTATCTTTTTCAGTTCATTGCCAATGACCCCCTTGTCCAGTCCTCATCTTTGTGCACAGAAATAATTGAATCTGTTCAGCGTCTTCTCTTTTCTGTCGGCACTCATTGTCCTGGTGACTTGGAATCTCTCTGGGCAGCACCTCGACGTCAGAACAGCAAAGAGGCACTTGTAGTTGTTGGAGGTCGTAAGAATGGTGAGCGGACATCTCGTGATACACTGCTCTATGATGAGCAGACACAGTGTTGGCAGTGGCTGGCAAAGATTCCTTTGCGGCTCTACCGGCCATCTTATGTGTGTATGCACAGCATCCTTTATGTGCTGGGGGGCTTAACTATAAAAGCAGGAGGGGAGTGCACACCTAGCAACACTGTGTACACACTTTCTCTCAAAACAAACCAATGGAGAATGGGAGAACCAATGCTAATGCCTCGATATGCCCATCATAGTTCCTCCTACCTTCATTTCATCTTTGTACTGTGTGGATTGATGGCTGATGGACAGCTCTCCAGTGAAGTAGAGCGATATGACACCATGTTCAACCAATGGCAGGCTATGGCCCCAATGCCCACTGCAGTTTTGCACCCAGCTATAGCAGCACATGACCAGAGAATATACGTGTTTGGAGGGGAAGACGCCATGCAAAAACCAGTTCGAATGATCCAGGTTTGATAATTCAGGATTTCTAAGAATGTGTTATTCTATAAAGTATAACAACTTAAATGATTTTGTATGAATTTGAAGTGGTGGTGTTAAATATGTGTGTTCTTGATAGGTCTACCACATAGGAAGGAATCTGTGGTGTAAAATGGAGAATAGGTCAGTGAAGAACGTCTGTGCACCAGCTGCAATGATTGACGGTAAAATCTACATTGTTGGCGGTAAGGAGGGTTTTTAAGGGTTTGTGAAACATTGAAATCTTAGTATTGTAAAAAGAATGTACCTTCACATTAGTATCTTTATTTTTAACAGGCTATACAAGAAGAATGGTAGCCTATGACGTTAAAACCAACAGGTTAGAAAAATGTGCAAGTATGAAGGCAAGGAAGATGCATCATTCTGCTACTGCTGTAAATAACCAGATCTGTGTTACGGGGGGGCGTTTCTTTAATAGTAATGAGAGTGTGGAAGACTCAGACTGCTTTGACTGCTATGATCCAAAGACAGACTCGTGGGTGTCAAAAGGAACTTTGCCATTCAAGTTATTTGACCATGGTGCAGTACCCCTGGTCTATCTCTCTGATAAGTCTCTGTCTACATGATGGTACATTATTTATTTGACTGTGCTCAATGTAGCTTAGCAACTTAAAGGATTCAAATATAAATGACTGTTTGCAACCACTAAAATTCTTGATTTACAGTAGATGACAGATCATACTGAGACATTCAGAGGAAGATCTAAAGTAAAACAAAAATCAGAGCCTATTATGATAGCAAGGCAAAGAAAGATTTCTTTAAGTGTCTCTATGTGTTTGCACATGCTGCATTTTGAATGTGTGTGAAGGGTAAATTTCCATTCATTAATATTAGTTCATGAATTAGGCATCATCAACAAACACTAAACAATATTTTTTTTACAGCATTTATTAATCTTAGTTAATGTTAGTTAATAAAAATACAATTGTTTTTTGTTAGTTCATATTGCATTATCTAATGTTAACAAATACAACAATTGATTTTCAAAATATATTAGTATACTTTGACATTAACATTAACCAAGGTTAATTCATGTTGTAAAAGTTTTGTTCACTGTTAGTTCATGTTACCTAATGTTAACAAATGGAAGTTTTACCGTGTGAAGTTATTTTTTAAGATATTTCAAATGAAGAGCACACAGACAACACAACAGATGTGTTTACAGATGTGATAACATTAAGCTCACCCTGTCTAACATATAATTAAATAGTATTTGTGTTTATTATATCATACACTTTACCTTTGAAACTATTCACAATTCTCTCCTGTATTTAGCACTTGATACTGAATAGTTTCATAGTTGCATTCTTTGTTTACATGGGTACTTTTATTTAAACACATTCCTCAATTTTGTAAATTGATTATTTATTCATGGTTTTTCAAAGATGTAATGGTTATCTATTGAAAGTAATTTAGTGGAACAGTAATGCATTCAAAATGACAAAGAAAATTCTATTAAATGCTTCCTTAATATTTATAATTTTTTTTTTTTGTTGTTTCTTACCACAATGTTTACTTGTATCAACTTTGCATTGTTTTGTGGAACAATTTGTTTGTACTGTTAATTTGATCCTTTATATGTAATATTGCTTGAACTTTAAACAAATGTATTTTATAATCAAATAAACTGTGACATAACTCTGTGATATATGCGTATACATCCTACACAGACCATTATAGATGACCCTCAATTAAAAGTTTCATCATGTGTCATGCCTCGGAACATGTGAGGATCTGAGGGAGCAGATGTGTGAGAGAAATGTGTGTCTGGGTGTGGGTTATTGCCCTGTCTGAGTCTCACATATCTTTCTGTGACTTTGTTATTCTGTATGCGACAAGTGTCAGCTTGCCCAGACACGAAGCAATGATTCACAAAGGAGGCCTGAGGCCATAAAGAGACTTTGCTATCGTCCCTTCTAAATGTGTAAAATGCTGCAATAGAATGTATTCACAATACTGCTGCTGCGCAAAGGCAAAACACAGTAACAATACTTTTGTAGAAAACGTGAACAAAATCAGATCTCGTTCCAGTGAGAGATTGGTTTGGTCCGATTAAGAGAAAATTGCAATAAAACCAAGTAACTTTGAAAAAAATTTTTTTTTCTATAGTTACTGTTTTCCCTACAACCAATTACAACACACCAGTGACGGTTCTGGCTTACTCGGTGCCCTAGGAGATATCGGATTGGTTGTTTTGTTTACAGAACTATGCTTTTAACAACTTTTTTTTTTTTTTTTTTACATAACTATGCTTTAAGACAAATTATATTCTTAGTATATTTTTAGTTCATCTAAAAATGTAATTTCTATAATCATTTAATCATCCTCATGACATCCCAGATGTGTATGCAGGGTTGGGGAGTAACAGATTACATGTAACAGGATTACACATTTAAAAACAAAATAAAAGTAACTGTATTCCACTACAGCTACAATTTAAATAATTGGTAATAAGAATACAATTACATTCAAAAGTATTTTGATTACTGAAGAGATTACTTTGCATTTTATTGTCATTTGTTTCATTTAATATTTAGTCCTTTCAGATGGAAAACATTTATACATAAATTATTTGATCCAAAGTGCATTTGAACAGCAATGAAACACTTTCTTATGATGTGTTACATTCATATGAGCAGACAGAGAAGTAAGTTTGCAGAAGAAATAGAAAATAATCCTTGTGTAAATTGTCAGCTTTATGCAATGCTAAAATGCTGTTTCTAGACATTTTACATGCACATGTTAAGAAACTATACTTTAGTGAAAAATTTATTTTTAACATGTGTATTTTGTCTTTCTGTACTGCCAGTTTTTATAGTCAAAACAAGTGAAAAAATCTACCAGTGCTGAAGAAGTAATCCAAAGTATTTAGAATACTTTATTGACCTTGAGTCATCTAATGGAATATGTTACAAATTACATTTTACGGCATGTATTATGTAATCTGTAGTGGAATACATTTAAAAAGTAACCCTCCCAACCCTGAATATATGACATTCTTTCTTCTGCTGAACACAAATGAAAACAGTTTTAGAATAATATCTCAGCTTTGTCCATACAATTTTAAGTAAATGTTGGTTAGAACTTTGAAGCTACAAAAAGCACATAAAGGCAGCATAAAATTTGTCCATAAGACTCCAGTGGTTAAATCCATGTCTTCAGACGTGACAGTGTGTGAGAAACTGATCAATATTTAAGTAATTCTTTTACTCTATATCTCCACTTTCATATCTTAAAATCACACTTGATGCCTGTTTAGTTTCACTTTCAGATCTGATAGTGTAAGTGGATTTAGAGTAAAAATGGATTATTGATCTATTTCTCACCCATACCTATAATATCACTTCTAAATACATAAATTTAAACATAGAGTCATATGGATTACTTTTATGATGCCTTTATGTGCTCTTTGGAGCTTCAAGGTTCTGGCCAACATTAACTTGCATTGTATGGACCTACAGAGCTGAAATAGTCTGCTAAAATTTTTCATTTGCATTCTGCAAAAGAAAGAAAGCAATGTTTCTGGAATGGCATAAGGGTGAGTAAATTATTAGAGAATTTTCATTTTTGGGTATAACTAAACAATATTTATATATATATAGGCAAATTATATTAACATGTACATTATATATACAGAACTAAAATTGCACAATTACTTACAGATTGCTGCTTGTGCTATTACACATAATTCCTCATTTCAAATTTAAGCCTCCCCTCCTAGTAATCATCAATGACTTTGTCAAATCTTCCCAGCAATCACATGGTTGATACTTATTTTATCAAGACCATTGAGTCGATCCTGTGTCACGGTGTACCAATACTGTTGATTATGGTTATCTGATACTCTGTTCTGTGTAATGTAAATGTTAATTAAATTACATTAAACTTAAAGGCTGATAAAAAAATATAAAAATTCTATCTGTATTACGAGTACCCAATGTAAAGTGAGATCTATAGTACTACATGTGCTTTTGGGGGATTGCATTGATTACACTACTTCAAACCAGTTCATATTTCAAAATGTGAACTTTCAATCTGAACATTTTGTGCTGTATGTTGTCCTGTCTATCAGATGGGAGATGATGGGGTTCAGACCTTGCGGGTTATAGGTGATCAAGTTATTTTAGGAAACAAACAAGGTAGAACATTATACCACCAGAATCATGTGGCTGACCCAGGTTGAAGATGTGTTGGTCAAGCATGTAAATTGAAACATTTCACATTGTGAATCTGAGGGAATGATGAAATTAGTGCAAGAGTAAAAGCAACAGGTGTGTTAGTGTGTCTGATGTGTGCGTGCCCACCGACATGAACACAAAACAAAAACAGATCGAGAAAGTTCCATCACCTTCATCTCATTTAGATTTACATTCCATCTTCTTTAGTTTAGTAATTTTAACTATTTAACAGACACTGTTTTTCAATTTATAAAAAGGAAGTATGATTAGCCATCTTAATGTTCAGAAAATCCCCTCATAGGACTTGAGAGGCAAACTGTGAACATGGCTTGGGAAAAGATATTTTAGGAGCGGGATAAATGTCACGTTGTTGAACGTATGTGCGTTGCAATTGAGGCAAATACTTTCCTGATGTGACCAGCTAACCCTTTGAAATGAGAAGCTGATGACATGGATCTTAAGCCACAATATTACCAAAACACTTCAAACATCCATCTTTTTTATAAGTTTAGACTAGTGCTTAAGTAACATTATTTATACTGGATATCTGCCTAAATGTTCAGGTTGTTAATGTTCCTTAAATTCTAGTGTAGAAATACTGACCGGAGTCCAAACTAAAAAGATCAAATCTGATTATGAAACGATTAATGAAAAATTCTCAACGCGAAGGAACAACATCAGCACTGAAACTTGAAACTGCTATTTCATGACTATTCGTTCATTTATTTTGTGGAATAAAACAAAACATAAAAAACAGACTGTAAAGTGAATTAATTAATTAAAATACAAATTAAATATATTTTTTTCCATATTTACTTATTTGAATACAAAAAAAGTATTTTTAAAACTAATAATATTTTTTTTGACTTAATGTATTGATTATGCCTTTCAAAATGCCAATTAGTAGAACACTAAATCCAAGGTGCAATCTCATCCTTAGAAGAAGATTCCTTCTTGGAAAGTATGAAGCATTGGATTCAGTCAGTGTTATGAAGCAACATGGTTCTCTGTATGAACGTGAAAACAGTCACACTATGTACATGTGCTTGCTTATGTGTCTCGTTATGTGGCCCTGCTGATGCATCTTGTTGAAGACTCTATGACCTTTTGCACCACTTTGTACAATCTACCAGACTAGTAAGTGGCAGTAGAGACACCTGTTCTCGAGTTTTGTCCTCTACTCTAAACACAGTAGAAGGCAGAATTGTTTACACTGAGGTAAGTCAGGTTTCATCAGCACTCTAATGACTGTAGCGAGAAGATGAGTGGACAAATTGTTGGATGAATGTTTCTTGTAACTTTAATCAAACATCTGGCTAAGTTGTGAATGTCAGCTGACCTTTTAGCAATCACATAAGATGAATTTTCTCTGTTTATGAGTGTATGAGAAAAAATGTTGGCTCTCACCCTCTGAAAATACTCTTTCCCTCAGTTCTCTCTAAATACGGTGTCTGGCAAAACATTCCAAAAATATTCTTTCCTATTCAAACCAAGTTGTATTTGGGAATATTTACATTAACTGTGATTTGTTGTTACAAAAGATGGCAAATACAGATGTCACATCAGATTGCACACATCTATTGTGTTGTTGACATTAATTTAGGTGTCTTTCATGTTTAATGTCTCGGTGCTACATGAAACCATTGGTCCTCATAGTAATTACAATAAAGTGTTTGTTTCAACATCAAGCAATGTAAGACATCTTGAATATACATCTAATAAAAACATGCAGAAGCATGTTATTTTCAGATGAAAAAAAAAAAATGTCTAAAAGGAAACAATCAAGATAGACAAACTCCTATTAAAGAGATTAACTTAAAGAAATTAAATGATAAAAGCTTAATTTGTAGTTCATCCTTTCTATCAGCTCTTATTACATCATAATGTGAGACATCCACTGTAGAATCCCATTTATTGTTAACAGTGCAACTCATTAACAAAAGTGAATGAGATTTTGATGAAATCCACTTCAAAAGATTTCACTATCTCAGTGTGAAGTGCAGTTCTCTACAACAAATGTTATTTCAGGAAGTTGATTTTGTTGTCTTCATAAAAGTGCAGCTTGACTTTGATCATGTTACTAACCGGTTCAGTAAATGGTAAAACACAGTAAAGCTATTTTAGTATAGGAAAGTACAAAGTTAATTTATGCACATAAACAATTCTTCTAACCTGTTGACCTAAATTCCCAAACCTATCCCACACCTCTCATTACTATTTTAAGAACTCTGTACTCATGCATGGGTTGTACATACACAAATGTGGTTAATGTTGCCAACTTACCCATAAGGGAAAATCAAAAGAGGAGTCAGTTATTTTATTTTTAGCTCATGTCTGGGGATTTTTATGGAGTCAGTTTCTTGTATGTTTTAAATGATTAAAGAGTCAAATTAAAATTGACTACCAAATATTAAATTACCTTTACAGCTTATGATGCTTTTCATAAGCGAGTGCACGAGGACAGATGATCCAGCAGCTTACTGAACCTTGAGCGTGATTATGTTTCTAGAGAGGTTTTGCAATGTTAAGGAAGATGATAAACAAAGCCACGTGTTGAAGGAATCTGTCCAAAGGGGCGGAGCCAGAAAAACTTCCGGATTCTCCTCCTCACAATATAAATACAGCTGCGCACTTTTATCATCAGATACGCTTTCAAAACAGGATTTAAAATAGCAGTCACCACCCGAGAAAAACACTTCCTTTCTTCAAGTACTTTGTATTTTCTTCTGAGTTTTCTTATTTGCCTCCTCTTTTCTTGAAAATGCCATTTCTTGGACAGGACTGGCGGTCACCTGGTCAAAATTGGGTAAAAACAGAGGATGGCTGGAAAAAAACGATGACGGATGAAAACGAGACGAATAACAATGTTTCAGAACGAAAGAGGTCAGTGTTTAATATAGCGACATTTCCGTTTCAAGTCTTTAAACTGCTGGTTCCCTCTGTCGTACGCTTGTAGCATCATCAACCATATGGCGTAGTTACAGCAGACGCGAACTATCTCCGTATACATCAATAAACTACACTAATGTCAGGCAATGCTGTCTATCAAACACCTCTTTGCAACTCTTAAATAATAGAAAATATGACCATAAAAGATAAAGAGCTGATTGATTATAATGACAATTTAATATTAAAATACAACCTAAAATTAACCGTTAGCCTAGATAACGTAATTTATAACTATTTGTTTTTTAAGATTAAGTGAGGTGTAACGTTCTGAGAAGGTCGCTTTATGGTTATGAACCTTATACTAACGTTTGTTAAACGTTCTGTGGGGGTACACGCGCAATGATCAAAGAGGGATGACGATGACGCAGATCTCGTATTACAACACTGCAGTAAATAGCTGTCGTATGCTTTTGTTTACTTCTCATCTGTTAATCACCTTGCTATTAATACACTGATAGTAGGATAGGTCATATGCTCAACGTTTCCAGAAGAGTTGCAGTAGATACTGGCTAGGAATGGCTCTGCTGAAAAGATTAGCATTACCAGCTTATGTTGTGTTTTGGGTGCTGGTCTCCCAGCAAGGGATGATGGTGTGCTGGTGATTCTGCCATGCTTTTAAACTGGCTTAGAAAAAGCATGGCTATGCTGTTTCACCAGCACTAACCTGTATAAACCAGCCTAGATTTGTAGTCTTTGTAGCAGTGGGGTGAAAAATACTGCTTATTAGAATACTAAACATGTATGTCGTTTGATCTGTGCCTCTACTTTCTCCATAAACTCAATGATAAGATTGTGATAAACTAAATGAAATGGCCTATACAATCACATATTTAATATAATGAGATCAACTCTACTTTCAGCTACTGCAAAGAAGAACTTGACAAGGAGAATTTGATCTTCAGCATTAATTACGATGTGGCTGCAAAGAAGCGAAAAAAGGACTTGCTGAACAACAACACTAAGATTCCTTGTAAGCATTGTGGCTGTCTTTGATAAATTGCTGTTGATACACTACGGTCTGTTGTAAACACACACACACACACACACACACACACAAAAACACCTTTTGTTTGATTGTTGCAGATTTTCACAGAGATCAATGGATTTATGTCCACAAAGGGAGTACCAAAGAGGTAAGGCCAGTTAATGATCCAAATAGCCTTCAATGTGAATAAAATGTCAGACAAGTGGTCAACTATCTCCACTTTGATCACACAGCGTCATGGATATTGTACTTTGGGAGAAGCATTTAATCGTTTGGATTTCTGCAGTGCCATCAAGGACACCAGGCGATTCAACTATGTTGTAAGGGTGAGTTTTCCCCCTGCCTACTAATAGCATGGAATGCAGGGCAAAGAGTGACAAAAGCCATGCTCTGTTTCATAAGAAGAATGGGTTAAGTCTTCATTCTTATCATCTCACACCAGACAAGAGGGCTTCTGGGGCACTTTTATGCTCCGGCACATACCTTTAGTCACCCTCATAATGTTCCAAGCCATTATGACCTTATTTCTTCCGTGGAACAAAAAAGATGTTAGGCATAAGGTTAGCTTCAGTCACCATTCACTTTCACTGAATCTTTTTATACAGTAAAAATGAATGGTGACTGTGACTAAAATTATGCCTACCATCTCTTTTTTTGTGTTCTGTAAAAAAAATATTTTTTTTTTTCCTAAAACAGAATAGGCTGTTACTTCTCAGCTTTAGGATCATGAAACGAGCTGTGGTGCTTCTTGATTTTGTTGTTCTAGGGATGAAAGCAAAGCGCATTGACTAAGAGTAGATAAACACAGGTTGGTGTGATGTTGAGGTCACTGTCACGCAGTGTCCTAAGAGACAGCTGAGCTGAGAAAGGAGGAATGCAGCTTATGAAAACAGAATGGAAAATTAAATGACTTTGGTGCCCATTAACCCCCCTTCCCTCACGGGCCCTTCTGTTTGCATTGTGACCCTGAATTCTGATCTGATCACTTGATGCCACTGCAGTCTAGAGTCAACTATGAAGAGCTTAAGGTGCTCAAGAATTGGGTCATTAATCCCTGCAATCACTTTAGATGACAGGTAAACACAGAATCAAGGTCAAGTGAACCATAGTTCTTTACATGCACAATACTAAAATTAATTGATTTCTCTGCTTTGTATCTATGTTAATTAATTGAATGCTTTTATTTTTCTAGAAATATCCAGGTTGAGCACAGACACTGTTGTGACACAGTAGTGTCAGGTTTATCTTCGAGTTTGTCTCGTGGTTGTCTGGCCGTGGTTGTCTGGCCTTGTGCTGGTGTTGCGTTAGAGCTCAATTACAGAGATCAGATTAAGCAGGGATGGAAAACAGGCTTGTGAGACTAATTTAAGTTCCGCTCAACAAAGACAGCTATAACCATATAATACGTCATTATTATTGTTTTCTTCAATTTACTTTAGGTCATGATAACTGTGTAATACAATAAAAATTAGGGCTGTCAATCAATAATTTGATTAATATCAAACGAATTTCATTTTATTATGATGAATCAAATTAAATGCGATTTAATCATATATATATATATATATATATATATATATATATATATATATATATGATTAAATCGCATATATATATATATATATATATATATATGCAAAAAGAAAACCCCCTAAATAACAATAATTGAATATAATGATACATTTATTATCATAGTTATCATTTCAATAATTATAAATCTAATATGTATAATTTAAAGGCATTACTGTGGTAGAGAAGTAAAGCATTGATAAGACAATACATATTGTGGCTTTAGATGGCACTATATTTTTTTTATTTCCATATTATTGAACACAAATTGAATTAGTCTATGATAGATATATTATATCAATGTACATATACGTAAGACAGGCGCTTTTAGAGCGTCTCACTTTGGTTGCGTCGCGTCACAAACACAGCAGGGTTTTTTTTTTAAGTTGCTGTCAAGTTGAATGTAGCCGAGACTATTTAGTTGCTACAAAGACTTAGAATGTAGTTTGAAACTTGTGAACAGAGAAAATTTGTGTAAGCTGCCTGGTTTAACTAGGAGTGGGTAGAGACATCATATCCAATCATACTCCACATAAAGGTACTTGAAGTCACTGTCATGGGGGGTTTGATGTAGAAGAGCGGGGTGAACGTTGATGCTCACATAGGTTTCTAGGTTGCTCCATGATGTGGATTGGGCTGCCCTTACATACCGGCCATGCCTCTTGACAGCCTTTTGAGAACACAACTCTCCTCTCACTATCTGCTCTTGGCTATCCTTGCATAATGAACTTGGTGTTGGCAGGCTACTCTTACGAAATAAAATGCATGTACACAAAGTCCACGTTCGCTTCCATCAGAAACACTAATGCACAAACAACCTTTCATTGCTATTGCAAAAATGCATAGTTTAAGGGATAATTTGCCCAAAAATGACAATTTTGTCATATACTCACCCTCATATCATTCTGAACCTGTATCACTTTCTTTCTTCTTTGGAACTCAAAAGGAGTTATTTAGCAGAATGTCAAAGCGTTTTTGTTTTTTTCAAACAATGAAAGTGCATTGTGACCTCAGCGATCACAGTCGCCTTCAGCTTGCTCACAGGGGTTCTAAATACAATTATTATTTAATTTTATACACCATTTACGATCATATTTAATCAAACTACACAATGATCATTCTTAAAGACTTTATAGATTTTACAGTTACTTTTTTTTTATATGCATGATTCCCTGTAAAGCTGCTTTGAAACGATGTGTGTTGTGAAAAGCGCTATATACAAATAAAAATGACTTGACTTTACAGATGTAATCAAAAAATAATGACAGAATATTCATTTTTGGGTGAATTATCCCTTTATGGTTTTGTTGATATAAAAGTAGTGCATTCTGCTCCAGTCTGTTTAGATATGAATGAATGGATACTTTAGGAACAACAACACTGCTGAGACAGACAAAAGCCAGAGTGCATGTGTTAGGGGATGGAGCTCTTGAGAGTGGAATATAACCGTGGAATATAACTCAAATTTATGTCTAACATTTCAGCTGCTGGAGCTGATCGCCAAGTCCCAACTACCTTCTCTGAGCGGAGTGGCACAGAAAAACTACATGAACATTCTAGAAAGAGTAGTACAAAAAGGTAAGGTCTCACTTCTCCATCTCACACATGCACTTACACTCACTCGTTCCATAAATGTACAATATTATGGACCAATATAAAACATTGTTTTTATAAAACATAGGGTGTTTTATAAACACATAGGTGTTTAGTCTTTTGTCTGCAGTCGATCACTACAACATTAGTTTGGTGGCCTTAAACAGTAGCTGAATGGAAATTTCATAATTACCTGCAGTGGAAAAAGCGACATGCCTCTGAGAGCAAACAGAATCCTCAGGCATATTGTAAACCAAATGTAAGCCAAAACTAAACAAAGATCCTGGCTGTTATGGGAAACTAAATAGCATGCTTGTACATCATGACTTATTGGTATGATTGGGCTTCTAATAATCCCTAAACATTTCATTCCACTGTTAATATACATCTCTTTTTTTCCTTATTCCTCAGTAAAATTAATGACACAACTTGATTTTAAATGTTATTGTCTGAAATCTTTATCAAAATAGAAAGGTATGCTGTTGATATATACATTATGAAAGCAATTGGCAAGAGATTAAAAGTATCCTGTGACAAAAACCAGATCCCATCAACAGATGTTGTTGTGTGTCCTTGATTCCTTTTTATAAGCTGTAAATACTCTGTACTGTCTCATTGCTTGCTCAGTACTAGAGGATCAGCAGAATGTCCGGCCAATCAAAGAACTGCTGCAGACACTATATGCATCACTGTGCAGTCTGGTTCAGGACATGGGCAAGTCAGTCCTGGTAGGCAACATCAACATCTGGGTTCATCGCATGGAGAATATACTGCAATGGCAACAACAGCTTGACAACATTCAGATCAACCGGGTGAGTGTAACCGCCCCAGATGTTGCAAAGTGTCTGTGAATAACTCAATACATGTACACACGAAAGGGATATTTCACCCCTAAATATAAATTGACATTTACTCACCCTCATGTTGTTCCAAACCCATATGACTTCCTTCATTTGAACACAAAAGGATAACATTTTAACAGAGTGAGTAAATGATCAGAGAATTGTCTTTTTTTTATTGAACTATCCCTTAAAGCCTAGAGATGGAAAAACAAACAAACACGTGTTTGTTGCTTAAAAAAAGCAAACTGCTGCCTTGAGATTATTCAGATCACAAATTTGTGCTGAGATCTTCTTTTAAAATTTTTCCAGCCTACAAACACAGGTATGACATTTCTTGATCTGCCGGCTAGCATACAGCTGAATATCATGCACCGCCTGTCTGATGGACGAGATCTGGTCAGCCTGGGCCAAGTATGCCCCGACCTGAGTGTTCTGACCGAAGATCGTCTGCTGTGGAAAAAACTCTGCCATTATCACTTCACAGACAGACAGGTACAAGTTTATGGTTCTTCATATGGAGTGTAAGGTTAAGTTTTTGATGGCAAACCAGACAAATTCAAGTCTTGCTTTAACTAGAACAATAATCTTTGGAATGTCACTGACAATGTAAACAGGTCTGAAATATACTCATGAATGGCATTACTCCCTATCCTAACACTAAATTAGGATTAAATCATTTGCTGGGCTCTTTCACAGATCCGCAAGCGTCTAATTATTACGGATAAAGGGCATTTGGAATGGAAAAAGATGTACTTTAAGCTTGGCCGGTGCTATCCACACAAAGAGCAGTATAGTGAGACACTACAGTTCTGCACACACTGCCACATCCTCTTCTGGAAGGTGAGACTAAATTAAAGCACAGAACATGTACTAAATTTGATGAAACAAAATTGTTGCTTAAGATTAAAATCTAATAATAAGTCAAGCTTTCTATTAATATAACAATGTATTTTGTGTGTGTGTACACTACTGGTCAAAAATTTTGAAACCCTCATTCTTTATAAAAAAAATAAAAATTTTCAGATTTTAGTAAAGTCATCAAAACTATGGAATAACATAAATGTAAATATGGGAATTATGTTGTGACAAAACTAAATCAAAACCGTTTTATATTTGAGCATCTTCAAAGTAGTCACCCTTTGCCTAGAATTTGCAGACATGCACTCTTGACATTTTCTCAACCAGCTTCTTTAAGTATCATCCTGGGATGCTTTTTAAACAGTATTGAAGGAGTTCCAGATGGGAACTCCTTCAATACTGTTTAAAAAGCATCCCAGGATGATACTTCAAGAAGTTGAAGTATGTTGTGTACTTATTGGCTGCTTTTCTTTATTATTTAGTCCAAGTCATCAATTTCAAAAACTTTTTATTACATTTCAGTTTTATAATTAATTAAATTAATATGGTGGCACAATTTATGTTTTTGTCATTTCTCATTTCAAAAATTTAAGCATAAACCTTCAGATCAAAAGAATTTTAAGATCATGAGAAACATTTAAGTCAAGTGTTTCAAAACTTTTGACCGTGTGTGTATGTATATGTGTATGTACGTGTGTTTTTTTTTATATATATATATATATATATATATATATATATATATATATATATATATAATGACAATAATAACAGTTTTCCTTTATTTTGTTCACTTTAGGATACAGACCACCCTTGCACAGCTAATAACCCAGAGAGTTGCTGCAAGCCAGTGTCTCCACAGGGTTTCATCAACCTTTTCAAGTTCTAAAAGGCACTGCATTGCTGCCATGTATATAGTGTCAATAGTGCAAAAGATTCCTGGATGACTTGAGACAGGGAATAGATGGGATTGGATTAAGCAGGTATCATATCATTTTAAAACACTTTGGGGATGTCCGAGAAAGAATGCGTTTATTTATAAAGGATCTCTTTATTTATTTTGCATGAATCTTGTTTACTCAAATAAAAAGTTTGAACCATGGCTAGAAAAGGAATGTTTGAAAAGCTCCTACTTGCATAAAAAGCCCTTATGCTGCCAGGATTCCCTGGTCTCTTCTGTGAATGTTATATAGGTTTGATTTATGGCAACAAAAACATCTGTTGGACTATTGTTTAAATTTAAGATGGCATATTGGTGCTTGTGGCAAGAGAAGTGCATGAAGGTACTGTATGTTTACCAAAAATGGCCTTAACACTTGTGTGCAATACTTTTCCAAATGCATTTTTGTTTTCCTTTTTTCACTTTTATACATTTTATATTTTTAGTAGTTTGAGTTTAAATATGCGTCTAAATATAATAAATACATGAGTTAATACTAATGCATCGATCATTAAATGTGCCTTACCACTTTGAGTGGTCAAAACCAAGGCTTCCATGTTTGTCATTCACTTGCAAATTGCTCTATCTGAATAAAACATGTATCATAATTTCGTTCAGCTATATGGTGGAATTGATTAATGAATTTATTTGGATTTTGTTGTGCAAATTCTCACAACTGAATGTTCAATAACTCTTGCATGCGTTGAGGTTTTGATACCAAGAGGTTTCTTTTTTGTAACTGGTCATTTCTCTGCATATGTTATTTTGGATAAGGAAGACAGGCTAATGGATGTTTAAAATATACAAGTCTAATGCTCATGAAGAGCTACATGTCACTGGTCCTGTTGATGATTAAACCAAAAAGACAACTATCCTTTCCTTGTGAGACATTTACCGTCTTGTGGCTTTTCAATGGTATATTCATAAATGTATTTTATGCTATTTAAATTTGTTAGACATTTAAACAAGTTCAAGACTAGATTTAAAGATGTGGTTTGAAAATGGTTGTTATTTTGAGCAAATGTTTTTGTTATTCAGATCACAGTGTTCTGGAGTTGGATTTCTTAACTAAACATTTGTTGTTATACATTAGTTTGAATATTTTGGCATATGTCATAAAAATAAAGTGCCCTGTGATGGGTTATTTAAATATCACTGACAACCATGTTAATACAGAAGACGTGTTCAGCATATTTTGCTGTTACAAGACATTCTCAGCCATAAAGAACGCAATTAACCAAAATGAACTAAATACTTTATTAATGTGTTCTCAGTAATACTTTTTTTTTTATCATTAAAAAAAGTTTACTCCTAAAGAAGTGAATTGTAATTTTGAAAACTATGTATAAAATCATGGCTGCTCACATGAGATGAGGACTCATCTAGTCATATCAGTAACCTTATAAAAGCTCCTTTATTCTACATGGAGAGGGTCTCTCATGGGGTCTGCCTTTTTGGGATAACATGTCCAGCCAAATACTACTGGCTTTTTCGCTGTAACCGCCCTGCCGGACACTTTCATGCATTGTTTAAAGAAATTAGACATGGTCAATTGTGAATTTCTACAATGGCATCAATAACTGAGCATAAATGCGTTTGAATGATGCTGCATTCAGGCCGCTAGGTGTCAGAGTAAGTCCAAGATGACGTTTATAAAACAATCGCTAAACTGTATGCTGTGTCCCAATTCGCCTACTTATACTACGACCTAAAAGTATGTACTCTTTTTTTGAAGAAAAAGTACATACTTTTGAGTGTGTAGCAAAAGAGTATGCATGTTCTGGGACATACTACGAAGACGTCATGCAATGGAAGAGAACGTGGTTGCCTAGTTACGCACACCGCGACAGTTAAACAAACATCGTCGTTGGCAATGCGCCAGTTAATGAGGCGCTCAGCGTCTTCATCGGACCCTACAAGATAAACACGGTACTTTTTTTGCACAACACAAATCCATTAATATTATGAGACAATAAAATATAACTTTAATTAGCGCTAAACGTTTAAGTTCTTACACTTAAAAACTGAGGGCGCATCTCCGCTGCCGCATCCGGCCGCCATGTTTGCATCATCTCAAAGCTCCTCCCTCCCGCACGCAATGGGTTGTGGGCAATATTAGCCGTTAGAGTGTGCATCGATCTGCACTTCGGATTCTGACCGGAAATAGTAGACCATCCGGGTATTTTTGGAACACTCATTTCAACACTACGATTTGGGACATACTAATTCTATTTTCGAATACTATTTAGGACGGATAGTATGCGAATTGGGACGCAGCATGTTTCTTTAAATCTGTCGTGTCTTCTTGGACTTACAGTGACACCTAGTGGAGTGTGTGCAGCATAATTCATAATCAACAGTTTTCAGTTACAGATGACATAGTAGAAATGATCTATTCACAATCAGCCATGATTAATTTAATCCATAAGTGAAAGTGTCCAATAACAAGACTGTTATTGAGATTAAGTGAGTAGATTTGTCATGTGATTCTACAATGGCAGCCCCCATGAGGGTGCCCCTGCCCCATGTAGAATAAAACCACTTTTATGAGGTTAATGATATGATTAGAGTCCCCATCTCATCTGAGTAATCATGATTTTATACATATAGTATGTTTCAAAATTACAATTACGTGCCCATAGAACTTTCTTTATTGGATTTTTTAAAAATAAAGTTAGATGCCTACTTGGCACATTTGCATTTAAGAAGCAGATATTCATTAAAACATCAAATGGAACCAACTAATGAAGACATATTCAAGCTGTTATTTTAATAAACATTCAGCAAATATCCTCCCGTACATTTTTACAGATAATTCTGCCTTAACAATATAAGAGCCAAATACATTGTTTTAAATCCAAAGTATGGGTCAATATTTGAAACTCATCATTGCTACACGGCTATAGTTATAAAACAAGTTCAAGTTTTTTTTTTTTTTTTCTTGTCATCAAGTCCTCGAAACAAGTGAAAGTTTGTTTATATCTGCTTGGTTAATGTTACATCATGGGGGGAAAGATTCTGGCTATTTTTTTCCAGCGGAGGAGTGCAACAGTTTTTCACAAGAAGGTCACGTCATTTCACTTATGGCCTATGACTAAAAATGTATTATTATTATTATTATTATGCTTTTATTAACAGTAAAGAACCATGATATAATTTAATTAAAATAAACTTAAATGAAATAAAACAATACAATTATAGTTCATAATGTTGTACTAAATGAGGTTCAAATTCAGTAAATTCAACCATCTGATAATTAACAGGTAATAAAAAATAAATAACAAAAATCAGTTTAACTCAAGTGAAAAATGGTTTGGACAAGCAAGAGAGTAAATGGTTTGAACCGGCAATAGTTCATGTTAAAAAGATAATTCATGTAGAGACTGCATATCTTGTCCTTATCATTTGTTTGAAACTAAACATAAATCACTCAAGATGTTTCCAGTCTGCACAAGTGAGGATTTATTTTTTCTCGAATGCATAATTTTAGTAACTCTAGTAAAGGTGCAATATGTAATATATTTACTGTACTAAAGCATAAAATTATCATATGTTATCAGAGATTTAAGAAACACGCAAAGTTGAAATACTGGCTTCTCCGAAAACAATGCTACGGCCAGCATATTCTGCTTTTGAAATGTCCGTTTGTGTTTTGGCCTGTGATCCCCCACTGCCCAATTGTAATTCGACACCCCGGGTTGCCAGGTTTGAATCAAGTTAGCGGGCAAACACAGCACGCTGCAGCCACGGAAGCCAGCAATACATCCAGCGAACATTGAGTTTTACAACCTGGAAACCCGCGTGGGCTTCGAGTCTGGGGAGGAGGGGCACGTCTCTCTCCAATATTTTTAATTGGAGAATTTGACATTCTGCAGTACCCATTTTAAACGCTTGATGTCAACGTTACATATTGCTCCTTTAAAATACCTTTTCATCATCTAAACTTTCTCACCAATAGGGGGCTCTAATATCCCTTAAATATCGTTCAACATATTTACATAAATTAATTTAATTTGTCCAAAACTTTAAAGTCCTTATACTGAATTTAATATAATGAGAACTTTCAAAGACAATAAACCATTCATTATTCATAATTTAACAAACATATTGTGTAATACTTTTCCACAAAAAATCAATAAACCATGCTTTGAATACTGAACCACAGCTGTATTATAAGAATAAAAGAATAAATACACCTTTGTTGTTTTTTCCAACATAAATGCTCATAAATGAACAAAAAGCCTCACAACTGTGTTGACAACAAAATAAATTATAAAGCAGCATAAGCTTAGGTTAAGAAAGACTTTCTTAGTTAACACTACAAACAGACTTTTGATAAGTTATCGTACCTATCCTACATGTTTTAGCTAAACATTATAGGTAAATTACACTTTTAAAACTCATGCAAAACTTAACTTTCAGAAACAAAAATGTGGAGGGAAAAATTAGATAGAATCAAAGTCGAGATGTTTTTGACAAAACCGCCTCCAATCACTCACACACACACACACACACACACACACACACACACACACACACACACACACAAAAGATTAAGAACACACCAAAAGTTAAACTATTATTCTGAAATTGAACGTGCTCAATTACAAATAAAAATCCAATTGATACTGGGACCCCTGTTGTCACATTTAAAGAACACTAAAATAAGAGGTAGTCAGTGCATTCGTAATTTAAAACGACATTCAAAACTCTAAACATTTCCTTCTGTAATAGTGCAATATTATGAGGTTTTAAATCCTTTTCACATCAGTGCATAAATGAACAATTCTGACTACCCTGACACACTTCATACAAGCATCAACACAAAGAAAGCTGGGGTAAAGTCAGGCAGGCCCATTCAAGGTTCCAGAGATGGTGATGCTTATGTCACTCCTGATCATGTGGTCTGCATTCATGGTCTCTAAAAGCACAAGAGAAACAAGCATTGAACATTTTAATGTGGTTACACCAGCTACACAAATATATGTACTGTATATTACAAACATTTATGCCTTATCTTTCTTAGAATTTATGTGATAGCCAATTTAACCTATACATATGTTGTGAAAGATAAAACAGAAGAATTAGACACTAATGAGGTAACATCTGGTTTATACCAACCAAAAACAGATGCTAGATGAAACGTTACCACTGTTCAACACAGGTCACATAGAGGGAGATTCTCCCTTTCAGAGTTTTGGATTATCCACTCAATGGCATCCCAACCCTATAACAAATAATGATAATGATAGATTAGTCACGTTACAAATCATATCCTATCAGGTTCAGCTTTAGTGATCATCTTCAAAGCCTACAATACTGTATGAAGTGCAATGCTACATAAAATGTATTAAACAGTTTTCCATAACTGCTAAAAAGACATGAAACTACTAATGAAACTATTCTTTTTTTTTTTTTAAACATCCACAAAAACGTTTGCTAGCTAGGGACAAAAACACATGGTCTGCGCTTTGAAGTGACTTATTCATGGCACTTCTCTGATTATGTCACCAGAAAAATAGGAACTACTGCTGAAGTTCCCATTTATGCATGAAGTAGGAAGTAAAAAATTCCATCAATAATTTTTAATCATCACATGAAAACAGGATGATTTTGAATGAAATATTCCACCAGAGTACAACGAAAGCAGTATGCGTCTACCTTTCTTGCATTGGCTGACATCGTTAGAGCCATCAGTCCCTCAAGATAGCTGCTAAGACTGACCCCCTTCACTGTGATAATCGCTTCTTGGGTTAATACAGTGCTGTAGGAGTGAAGCAGAAGTCATCGTCACCACTGGTCATGAAGTTTCAGTTAAAAAAGGAAATCAGAATAGGCTAAAATTATGAAAAGCACTGTTCAGTAGCATTGCTAGAAATGGGATCAGTAACAATGCTGAAAACAACTGGCGATTACCGTAACTGATTTTGTCCAGTCAGATATGTTTGCCTTCTTTCTAATGCTGTAACCAATTTTAAATTTCTTTTTTGTATTACGTATTGTTGTATTACTTACCATTTTTATTGTGTGTACATTTAGATTCAAGTATTTCCATTAGATGACAAAAACAATAAAGTGAAATATGTTTATGAGCTGATTCACTTACACGTCTGGATTTTCTGGATGAGGCCTGTAGACAAGCCTTTCATCCACAGATATTAAATTCGTTAGGCTTATCTAAAAGGAAAAAATGTATTTCTTTAGTACAAATTAATCTGAAAATAGATACACATTTATCACTGTATTTACAGTAATTTATTTAACTTTTTTTATTTTTAAATGTGCTCCTTTTCTCTACTGGATAAAAAGTTTGGATAAAAAGTCTGTTGAATAAATTCTAAATAAAAAAACGTAACGTAATGTTAATTAAAAAAATGATCATCACAACATTCAGAAGCTCCATTTAATAATCTAATAACATTTGCTTCCTGTAACAAGTAGTTTAAAGGTAAACAAACACTCACGTTTGTTGAGCAAAGCTCCATTTTCTTTTCTTCTGGGTCCACAATGGAATGCTCTTTTACATATGTGATGGTTCGGTTTGTCCCTAAAATCTTTAAAAAAAAAATACAAAATAAATAAAAGGTTAAAAATTCTTATCCCACACTCTGTTATCATGTTGCTATAATTTTGCAATAATCTTTAATTGTGCATTGAAAATTTTTAATGACCAACCAAACAATATTCTACATTTCATGATTTTAGTTTTTTGGTTATTTTAAGTTAAATTCAAAAGTAAGTCCAAAAATCCTATTAACTCATAATAAAGGGAGCTTCCAAAAGTTTCTTATATGTTTCTCATGTTTAGCATCTTATCTCTGAGCAGCTGTCCCTAAAGACTAAATTTAGTTATATGGGGGTCAAGTGTATGGGGGAAGCATAATGCCTAACCGCTTTGACAATCCCTGGAAGACCCCACTCCGTGCTCAGGAGCCGATGACTGTGAAGACGTCCACTTGAGTCCAAGTTCCTATCAAGAACATCTACTCCAACAACACTAGGGTTCATTGGATTGGGATACTTCCTCATAGCTGCTTTGATCACTGTCTCCCAAGGGTAGCTGTGTGAATACAAAGACAACATAAACAAAACGTCATACCAATAGTTTGCAGTGGCTTATGAGGAAGTGCAAGGTCTAACAATGACCTCATCGGCCACATTCAAATGAGAAATTTTGCATAAATAAAAGCAGCAGATGTTGTGCAATTGTAGTTAATGAGGACTATCACACCGCACTGCTGCAGTCCATCCTATTATCTACAATGACCATCACGTCCATAACAAGAGATTCTGGGACCTTAAAACAAAGGTTTGTTCAAGATCATTAATTGCCTCATAAGTCTTTTTTTTTTCCTGGAGTTAAACTATTAATTATACTGCTTTTACACAATTCTGTTTCATGGGCCTGATGAAATACTGTACAGAGCCTACAATACATATTAGTTTTCATATTATCCTATACATATTGTTAATTATTATTATTAGATCATATTGAATTAGTATTAAACAATATTCACTATATCATTTTCACTGATGATAAATGATATTGACTATATAATTTTCACCTCACTCAGTATATCTAATTCTGCATATCCGTGAAAACATAATTATTCGTCCTTTGTAATAATGTAATGCATGGTGAATTACAAGGAGTCGTGCCGTATAGGGCATGCGATGCATAACTGTGACCATACCGGCTACTGGCTATCATAGGCCCAAATCAATGTATGAATCTGTGCTCACGAGCACTACGTTGCTTCTCTACCTGAATATGTGCTCCGTGCTCCAGATCTTCATTTCTGCAACTGAAAGTGCCTCCAAACGAAGCCTACTGTTATCATAAAATCATCATTTCACTCTCTGCTCCCCTTACACCGGCCTGCATCACTGTCTTATGAGACGTTCATATAATCAAGTGCGACGGAACCTCCCTATTATAACGGCAACCGCCAATAGACATCAAGCTTGGAGTGACTGACGCTTTTAGACGACTTGATGTGGATCAGCGTTGCGTTGAAAAGGTGCAAAGTAAACTTTGCGGCTGATGCAATCGATTTAATTTGTGTACAATGCATTTCTTTTAAACGCTTTATTATATTAGGTGCAAAATAAACTAGATCAATCGTTTGACACTGATTTCCCCCGTCATTTGAGAAATAAAGCATTGATGCATGGTAATGTCGTATGTGTGAAACTGAATTGTATTTACTGAACACTAGGCATGACGTATTTGTTTTTTAGTTGACATTAAAAACTGCGGTTAACCAAGATGACAATGAACGAAGGGGAATTCGTCTCGGTAAAATTTGTAAGCGCATGCGCACTCGCAGCTACTCATATCAAGGCTAGTGCTGCTGTTTCGTTTTCAAATTGCTTCAGATTAGCACTTTACATTTGGGTGTTTGATATGATCTGCGACCACTGATAGATGGACGACACGGTTGTTATATCATATGGTAAGTTTTCTTACCAGTCTACATTCCCGTATGTCACATTAATGTTACCTGTTTTGGCAAAATTGGAAAGAATGTGCGAACAAGGAACAGAACAGCAAGAAAGTTATAATCGGTTGTAATTTTATGCTACATTCAGTAATAAAGCAAATTTAATAATGACTAAATATAGGGTACAAATGGTCTTAAATCACACTTTAAAGGACATTTAGCTTTTTCCTGGTCACAAAGTGTATCAAGAGTTAAGAAATACGTTTCTGTTATTGAATATTGACGGAGCAATATAATTTGTGTTAAGAAATAATAACGTATGGTTGTTTTTGGCATTTGGACCATATTTGTCATTTCATAACATCTGAAGTGTTCTATTAAAAAAATAAAATAACTCCAGTTCTATTATATCAGTCAATGTGAGCCCACTTTGAACATTCTTCATAACAAATCTATTATCCCAAGTACTATTCGTTCACCCATTGGACAGTTATTAAAAAAACCTTTTGATTGAATCACCTTGAAAATGACAAATACGTCTTTTGCCTCAAAATAAATGTGAGAATTTCCAGGATATTCATTAGCAACATAAATTTGCAACATTTTAAAAATAATTAAATATTAGATCAAATGACCTCAAAATCAAACTTTAGACATTACACACAATGATCTCATGGATCAAGAAACTTTTGCAGTGCATAGTGACAAACAAGTCTTTAGGAATGTGCTTTGATAATTTATGTTGCTGTTTAGTGTGTTCAAATGTGAATTTTACACCTTGGGTCCTTTAGCCCCATTGTACCCTGAATATAAAAACTCATATCTATTGCATAGCCTACACCTTAGTGGAATTACTACATTATTTCTCTTTTGTTATGTTTCCCAACAGAAAAGTGATTACAGCGATATTTATGTTCCCTCTGTAAGTCTATGCAGGGGTTTTAGTTCAGAGGATATCCAACTGTTTGTGCAGGTCACGCACAATCACAAAGTTTGAAGGTCAGGTTGTCACATCGCAGGCCACCAACATGCAGAAAGCCTCCAAGCTAATGCAGATCGTCATCAAAAAAGGTTACAATGCATGCAGCTTGTTCTTCAGTTGCCTCGGAATTTGTGACCCGGCATTGTATGAGAGTGTTACAGGATCTCCAGGTTGAACTACTTGTCAAAAATGTAGCACTCCTCTATCAAATAGACCTGTATCGCTGTATGTAGTGTATACTAATTTCCTTTATTCCTTTCCATTTTCTTTATTTCATGCGTTTGACATTCAGTACAAAATAGTCACGAGGACCATCACCATTTGGAGGACATCCCACTTTCAGGTAGACATTTTTGCTTGTTTTCCTTCATACCTGATACCCCAAGACGTATTTGCTTCTGTTTTGCTTTTGCAACATACAAGTTTTTCTTAAAGGGACAGTTCACCAAAATGTTTTAATTCTCTCATTATTTACTCACCCTCATACCATCCTAGATGTGTATGACTTTCTTTCTTCTGCAGAAGACAAAAAAAGATTTTTAAGAAGAATATCTCAACTCTGTAGGTCAATGGTGACCAAAACTTTGAAGTTCTACAAAGCACTTAAAAGCAGCATAAAAGTAATCCATACAACTCCAGGGGTTAAATCTGTCTTCAGAAGGGACATGATAGGTGTGGGTGAGAACCAGATTAATATTTAAGCCTTTATTTACTATAAATCTCCACTTTTGCTTCCCCATTATTCTTCTATTTGTTTTTTGACGATTTGCATTCTTCTTGCCATCTACTGATTGGGGATGGTCAAATGTGGAGATTTAAATAAAAAGGACATAAATATATAAATATGTTTCTTACCCACACCTACCATATTGCTTCTGAAGTCATGGATTTAACCACCGGAGTCATATGGATTACTTTTATGCTTCCTTAATGCCCTTTTTGGAGCTTCAAATTTCTGACCAACATTCACTTGCATTGAATGGACTTACAGATATTCTTACTAAAAAAAGACTTTGTTTGTGTTCAGGAGAAGACATAAAGTTGTACACATTTGTGATGGCATGAGGGTGAGTAAATGATGAGAGATTTTCCATTTTTAGGTGAACTATTCCTTTAATATTTGCTTGAGCTGCATATGCCTATATTTAAGATTTAAGCATTTAAATTTCATAACAAAATTCCATCAAATTGTTAAACAAAATTAAATGAACAAAGCTTAAAATTTGATTATTTTTTATTTAATTTAAGATCACTCGATTTGATGGAATTTTGTTATGAAATTAATATGCGTACATTTTAACATTACTATTATTATTGTTATTATTATTAATAATATTTACTGTAGACAACCTATTTGCTTGTTTTCTTTACTCTGTTATTATAGTGGCACTTTAATATTTTAGGAAGTCTCAAGATAGTCTGGCCTGATTAGGTAGTAAAATTATTTCACTGCTCCTATTCAATCGCTATTCGAACACCTTACTTCCTATTGTGTTTTACGGTTGCTTCCATGATTACCTCACACATTTTTGGTATAAAAGTTATTATAAAAAAAAAAACACACGCTATGTTACTTCCCTAAATTAGCACCAACTAAGTGCTTTGTTTATCTGTTTCACATCCTTTGATGTGTTTGCTGTTGCTCACGCCATTGTTCTACCTTTTTGTCTTATTTTATAGAAAAACAATTGCCACTTCAACCTTGTATCATAAACATTCATAACTCTACCCTCATCAACTGCATTGTTGGGAACAACAACAGCCAATGCATTACCTGTGACCAGCATTATTGGCTCTCTCAGAATGATGCAATCAAAGGTAAGAGGTTTTGAAATTAGGTCAAATTCTCTGCATGTGCTGCTCCACAAAAAGACTTCACACTTAACAGTGAACTTATACTAATATACTAATGTATGTATAGATATTACTCAAATATGACACTTGTATTTTAGTCAATCACTAAAGCAGATGAGAATGGTGTTAAAATTACACCATTGTATTTAAAAATTACTGTATGTAAAAAGGAAGAAGTTATTAAAAAAGTATATAAATTTGTTTTTATTGTTGCAATATGACAATGATCATATATAATCACTACATAATAATGTACGTATTCACACATAACTATTTATTTGATAAAAACCTGTTTTTATTTATTTAAACAGTCGATGAAATGGAAGAAAGTCAGAGTCATGACCCCATGATTCCAGTGCAGGACACAATGGGAGGCAACAGCTTTAACGTGAAGAGCTCCCACATAGAGTAGTATATCACCATAGGAGACCACAAGTGCATGGTTGTCAGCGATAGCTTAGAAGTTGTGGAATATACAGAGATTGTTCCAAATATGTATGGTTAATTCTACACTGAAGGTTTTATGTGAAGGGTCAATCATGTACCACCCCATGTTCAGATACTGCCAAACACAAATTGTTTACTCATTGAAACATTATCCTTCATGGGTCATTCTAAACCTGTGTGCCTTGATGTGGCCATGGTATTTAAAATGGTCCTGCATGCTACAGAACATAACTGTTTCACAGTGCTTTCAGACTCATGATTATAGGGTACATTAATATGTCAGAAATGAAATCCCATTATACAACTAACAGTGCAATTATTTATACTGTCTTTTTGTAAGCTTTTCTTAACTTTTTATATTTGTTATTTCCAGTCTGGTTTTCAGTGATATCTGTGAACATAAAATCTATTGAGTTCTTACGGACCTTCCTGATGTTTCAGTAGATGTTCTGTATTTTTATAACTGTATATTTTATATTTCTATCATTCTATCATTTTTCAGAGTATTCCCATAAGAATAGTTCTGTTGGAATTTGTCTTGTGGAAATTGCTAGTATGTTTTTGAATGTGGGTTTTGAGGGAAACTTTTCTTCTGTCCTGTGTTGGTTGGGATTTTCAGCTGACCAATGTTGATCCTGTGGATTGTCTGTGTTTACTGTGCTTGTATATTATTTATTTGGAATGCACTTTGACACAGAGTTGACTGGTGATGGCTAAGGCCTAAAATGGATGATATCTGTTGATATAGTGTTTACACTTGAGGACTTAATTATTTCATAATCCCACTTAATAATTATCTACTGATTAGTCCTTGTGACTAGCAAGTGATAAAACCTTATAAGGTACAAAGCCATTTACACACATTCGTTTGGAGTTATATTTTTAAGGATATGAGATTGTATTTTGAAATTGTATTTGTATTTAGAAATGTACTCTATATTTTTCTATACTTTTGTTGTTATGCTATGAAACTTAAATTGAACAATTTATGACAATACCTCTAGTGTTTTAAAACTGTGACCTCTATGAAGTTTTGTAAAAAATGTTTACGTTGACAAAATAAAAAATAAACGTGACGTATTGAATTTAGGGATCCAATTTTTTGTTTAAATTTTACTATTAAAAAAGGTCACGTGACATTTCCTTCAACAACTCCAATACCCACAATGCCAAAAATGGTTGTTTACGTGCGTCAGTTCCGCTAACTGAAGCTTGCTGCTTCACCACTGATCTATATATATAACGGTGGTCTTCAGGTAAAGTTGTTTTATTTCCATCATTTAACAAATACGACCATGATTTATTTGCCATCAATGGATTGATCTGGAAATTATACTAAAATCCAATTACGGGTATGACCGACTATCATTGCTCAATAAATTGATGGGGTTTTATAAGCTGTGATTGAATTTCCCGCTGCGACGCATGTATAAAGGCGGGAGGCTGTCTGCTTGTGAATCCGCAGTGTGTCCCTCTCAACATGCAAGTTACACATATTGGATCTGGAGAACATGGGAAAATATGGCACCGAAAATTAGTATCATCAAAATTTGTGGGTAAGTTTGGAATAACCATCTTGCAGCAAGATGTGGAACTACAGTTTACTATAGTATAGTGTTGTCCTAAAGAGAGAAAGCCCCATCTATTGTTCATTCTTTTTATAACAGACACCCAGGCAGTTGGTGAGCTGGATGCGGGGTCATGAGGGGGCTGTTTCTTCTCTGTCCATCCACAGCTCAGGCTGCTATGCCATCAGCACTTCATTGGACACAACTCAGCTCTGGAATCTTGACACCTTCCAGAGAAAGAGGAAACTCAATATTCATCAATCAGTTTGTATACAAAAGGTTAGATACACAACCTATCATGTTAGCAAGTTGGTCCCAAAACAAATATCAGGGTTCCCACGGGCACGTAAAGTCTAATCTTGTGCAGGCAAAAGGTCCTTGCTGTACTGCCGCATAAAAATGACCAAGAACCATCCACTTAGACAGGAGCCATTTGTCATATATGTAAGAAGATCAGTCACAGTTTTTTGTTATTGTGTGCTGTTTAGAGCGGAGTTATTTGACATATTATACCATAGCAAGAGACTGGTATGAAAAACAAATGGAAAAAAATTAATAAAATATATATATGTTCGTGCTTCAGTCTCCGCAGACAATTGCACAGAAAACAAATTGTGCAAAATGTTTACGCATCAGGTTAGCATCAGGTTAGATCGAGAACACTTTCCAGTTTTGTGGGCAATATGCAGCAGACGAGTTAATTGCACTTTACCAGTAATCGTGAACAACTGGAAAAATCATGGAAAAGTCATGGAAATTCATCAGTCAAAAGGTGTGGGGACCCTGAAATATCCTGAAGTAGAGTTGTGCATAAAGGCCTCATTCCCGTGTTTGTTCTGCCATTTGTTTTAGGTGTTTTTACTCCCACTCAGTAACACCATTCTCAGCTGCTTTATTGATTGACTCAAATTTTGCTTGGGAGAGCGACACTCTTTTTTTTTGTTGCAAGTATCAGCTGCCTTTTCCACAGGATGGGCCCAGAATGCACTACAAAACATTTGCTGGTAATCAGTAAGACTTTTGCTACTGACTGTTGGTCTTATGCCCAAAACTATGGGTGAGGTTTCCATTTGCATGCTGGATGTAATCAGTTGTTTCTTTGTAGGGATGGGAAAACACTTGCTGCTGCTGGACACTCCAACTTAGTCCACTTGTGGTGCCTTGAGAGCCGACAGCTGTTGAGAGTAATCCAAATGCCTCCAAAAGTCAGTACCGTGAGATACCTGGATTTCCTCCCAGATAGTTTTGATGGTGGATCCAACCATGTACTAATAAGTGACTGCTTATTATTAGTTCATGAGGTTAAAGTGAAAATGTGAAATTAACTCTTTCTCTAATGCTTACTTGCCAGAATCTGGGTGTTTTGAGCCAAGATGGCATTATGCGCTTCATCAACATTCAAACATGCAAGCAGTTCTTTGAAATAGGGTCTTATGAGGATGCCATAACCTCAGCAAGCATTTGTCCTACGGGCCATCATATTGTTGCTGTAATGAACAGCGGTGCGCATAAAGTCTATGACATACACCAGAAATGAGTAAGGTAAATATCCTGCCGTGATTAGTCTTACTTGGTCTTAATTAGGCCTACAATTAAGTGCAGTTACTACAGAATATTTTTGTTTTACTTCTCAAAATAACCAAGTGGTTGTGTGTGTTTGCAGCCTCAGTCTTTGTTAAAAAAAGTCACTAAGGGCAACAGCAATCAGAGCTTCTGTTTGAAAATGAAGGTACACAGTGGAACAGGTCAGTTTCTGGTCAAAACATTGGGATGAAGAATCCAAACCAAAGTTCTCCCACCGCCCACTGTGTCTACACTGGATGACAAAGAGGTTTGTGTGTTTGTTTGTTTTTTTTTTCTTTTTCTTCAGAACTCCAGTTCTGCACTCAGATGACAAGCTTTACCACTCTCCCGCAGACAGACACATGACCACGCCCCCATCCCCACACTTTCATACATTGTCAATTAAGCAGGTTAAATTAATTTATTTTTGTTGGCTAATTACAATATTAAAGGCATAGTTCACCCAAAAATTATAATTCTCCCATCATTTAGTCACCCTCATGCCATCCCAGTTGTGTATGACTGACTTTGATCTGCTAAACTCAAATTAAGATTTTTAGAATATTTCAGCTCTGTAGGTCCATACAATGCAAGTGAATGGTGGCCAGAACTTTGAACCTTCCATACTTCCATAGTAATCCATACCACTCAGATGGTTAAATGTATATCTTCAGAAGCGATTTGATAGTTGTTGTTGAGAAACTGTAAATTTACACTCACGTTCACATCCAGTCTGGTACTGGTTGGGGCTGGTCAAAAATTAAGGTTCCTTTTGGACCTTCTGTGTTCTGGTCATAATTCACTTGCATTATAAGGACCTACCAAGCTGTGTTATTCTTCTTTAGTCTCTCAGGGAGAACATATCCATTTTTGGGTGAACTGCCCTGGTGACAGTGTTCTGTATTCTGTGAGCTCTACTTGACCTGATCTCAGAAGGGCAATGGCTTCTTTATTATGAAAACAAAAATGTTGTCATAGCAACTTTGCAGTTAAGACTTCAACTCTTCAAATCAAGACCACAAAGTCCGTCCTTTGTTTGTTATGAATGATTTGGATATTATTGTGTCTTAAAGCAGAAATAAAGTTATAATCAATTTGATTATGTGCATCGGTTACTGGTTACTTGCATGTAAAAATTGTAAATTCAAAGATGAAACCGTTTTCATGGAGTGCCTTTTAATTATCTTTTTGGACAATTCACTCCACCCAATTCCCTTTTCCTTTTTGCATTTCCTTTCTTTCTAATTAATAACAGACTTCTGTTTTGCAGTTGATCGCTGAAACATGTTTTGATGCAACCTTTTTCAGATACTGGAAGTGTCTCTGGCAGAGTTTGGGCAGATGGAAGTGGATGCCAATTGGCAGGCTGAGGTAAAAAAGCGATTGGTGAAAGCTGAGGAGAGGCAGAAACAAAAGCAAAGAGAACAATTGGCAAACCTCAGCAAACAAACACTTGCTAAGGAAGAAGAAATAGTTCAGCTTAATGCTGGAAGTGGAGGGAAAGCAGGTGAGAAGCCTTAACCTGCATGCATGTTAGTTCCCTTTGAGGCAAGCAGACACGTTTAATAAAGTGTTATTCATTTGGAATAACTTATTTGAAAGAAAACAATGGCATTACTTCGGTATGGTCTCAGTGGGATGATGTGGTAGCTAAACAAGCTGGACTGGAAGAGGTAAGGCAGGCAGCCGTAAACGTCCAGTGGAGGTAATTTATCTCTCAGGAAACAGAAGAGACTAAGCAACATCACGGCAAACTGCAAAAGAGTCTGGAGGATTCACTAAGTGAGTTATGCAAATCAGTTCACAAGGAAATATTTTATATAAAAAATGTATTATGGTTAAACAGTTTAAAAGTGCCATAGCAGTACAGAAGTACTTTGAAATGCTTCTTTGTCTGGAAGGAATCATTTTAAATGAGTCTGATCAACTTTTTACATGTTAACAACAATTGGTAATCAAGATGTATTTTTAGTGGTTTCCAGCCCTCCGTGTGTACTGTTATTTTTTTGTGTTTGTAGATCATCAGAAGGAAAAGAGGCTCCAATCTTCCTGCTCTTCCAGAGAGCTGCTGCACAAGCCCGAGTGAGACCACCAACATTTCCTTGAACAATCATTCCCCTTCAGAGGATTCTTCTTACTGTGAGTATTATTTTTAAGTGTTTGTTTTGGCTTTTAGTCCATGTCTATTAGCTATTGTACTCCTAAAGGATGACAAAACAAACTTTTAGCAGGCACGCTCTTTTAAAATGCACTAATTGGTTTTCTCTAAGGAGAAAACCAACCAAAAATATTAATGAATCACAAATTAAACTCAGGTCTAATCAAATGCAATCTAGGGGTGATTTCGCACTTGGTTTGATTGCATGGACCACACCCGAGTTCTTTTCCTTCCCCCTCTTCCTGCTCCCGCTTGTCTCTGTTCACAAAATATTATTTCGATCCGAACTCGGAGTCATCAACGTGAGTACAAGCGTCAGCTGTAACTAGGTAACAACTAAAGAAGTGAGCTTAAAGGGATCGTTCACCCCAAAAATATATATATTTTTTTTGTCATTTACTACCCTCATGCCATCCCAGAAGTGTATGATGTTCTTTCTTCAGCAGAATACAAACAGATTTTTAGAATAATATCTCCGCTATGTTGGTCCAAACATATCCATACAACATATCCAATGAATCCATATCTTCAGAAGTGATTGGTGTGGGTGAGAAACATATAAAAATGTAAGTCCTTTTATAACTCTAAATTTGTTGCCTATTTAGTTTTACTTGCATATCTGAAAGTTAAAGTGGAGATTTAGAGTAAAAAAGGACTTAAATATTGTTCTGTTTCTCACCCATACCTATTCTATTGCTTCTGAAGATTAACCACTGGAGTCAAATGTTTCCTTTGTGATTTTTGGAGTTACAAAGTTCTGATCACCATTCACCTACACTACCGTTCAAAAGTTTGGGGTCACTTACTCATTCTTTATTTATTTATTTATTTCACATTTTAGAATAATAGTAGTCAGCAAAACTATGGAATAATAGAAATGGAAATATGGGAATTATTTTGTGACCAAAAAATCCAAAATAAATCCAAAACTATGTCATATTTTAGCATCTTCAAAGTAGTCACCCTTTGCCTAGATTTTGCAGACATGTACTCGTGACATTTTCTCAACCAACTTCTTGAGGAATCACCCCGGGATGCTTTTTAAACAGTATTGAAGGAGTTCCCATCTATGTTGGGCACTTATTGGCTTCTTTTCTTCATATTTTGATCCAAGTCATCCATTTCAAAAACTTTTTTTTTTTTTAGGAAATTTTAGATTTGTAATTAAATAAATGTATATGTTTTGGCAGAATAATATTTTGTCTACAAAGTTAATTTCAAACTTTTAAGCATACACCTTCAGATCAAAAGATTTTTAAGATCATGAGAAACATTTCAGACAAGTGACCCCAAACTTTTGAACGGTAGTGTACATTGTATGGAACTTCAGAGCTGAGATGTATTTCTAAAAATCTTCATTGGCTTTCTGCTGAAGAAAAAGTCATGCATATCTGGGATGGCATGAGTGTGAGTAAATGAGAGAATTTTCATTTTTGGTTGAGCTATCCCTTTAACTGTTAAGTGAAGCATTAAAGTTTGTTAAACTTTACATGCACAAGAAACATCCATTTGACTGCCGCAGATACATTGAATGTGCAATGATGTGAAGAATGTTAAGAGTTGGTCTGCCATAATCCTGTGGATGCATTGTAAGAAATGTGAAAAATGTGAGCTGTTTTCTGAAGCTGAATCATTTGGAGACAAGCAGGTATGATAAATGATTTATACCTTAATAATTGAGATTTGGAGCCTGCAAAGACACAAACTACATGTCATCATTAGCGGTTCACTTCTGTGATTTGGTTAAATTGTGTTCAGATCAGCAGTGATCTGTACCCCAGACTACCTTTTCAAGCAGTTTTCACATCATCCAAACTTTGGTGTCAAACGAACCTCAGTGAGCACCAAAAGTGCTATTGTGAAAGCACCCTAGAATAAGAAAAGGTGTGTTTGACTTCATGCAGTGGTGCGAAAATTAAGGCCTTCAATGCCATTAAAAAGCATTAAATGTTATTCCTACAAGCATTAAAAATGTAGATAGTTTTGAGAATTACATCACCAATTTATTTTGAATATAACCTTCATAAATAATAACTTCGATTTGCTGTAGCAAAAACGTTAATTGGTGTGATAAACATGCAGAACCAGTTTGGTAATTGCCTCCGGCTGGTGCAAAATTGCCATAACACCGGATGTTTGGACAGCGGCGGGCTGGGACCTGGAGGAGTTAGAACAGAGAACGTAAATTTATTAAAGTCGCAAAGAAAGGGGTAAGTGTAAATTCCAGCTAAAGTGTCTAGAAGACAAAGAATTTAAGACATGGTTGCCAACTTGGAGCCGTTAAATCTCAGATGCAGTCCGATGGCCACAAATCGGCTGTAAAAGGCAGACAGCAATTAACTATCACTAGTTACTTCACCGTGACAAAGTAACCTGTTCAACAACAACTACTACCAACACAACTGCTGCTGTATTGACCACCGCTTCCTGCGGAGCCACTACCGAAGGAAAATCGATCGAACTTTGAGCAGCGTTTGGTTCGATTGCGATGCCGCAGTATGAGGTGCAGCACCACTCATATGCATCAAATGAAGGTGTTTCTGAGTTGTTCAAGGGAATGTTTCCTAATTCGCAAATAGCCAAATCTTTCAGCTGTGGAAAGGACAAAACCAGCTACATTTTAAAATGTGGACTTGCGCCATACTTCAAAAATAAACTGATTTCTGCGATTTTTAACAATACATGTAGCCTCACCCAGGACCATATACAGGATCAGAGATGATCTCTTGATGAAGAGAGGAGCAAGAGAGAGGGTGCCATGTGTGGACTTAAGAGAAAAGCTTTGGAAGATGAGCTGGAAGAACTGAAAAAGAAAAGGGAGGTGTTGATGAGATGTGCGCCAACCTTCAGAATGATGTCGATCAACTAGCTGAGCAGGCCAAAAACAAATCTAACACACTCATGGCTCAAATGATTACAAAATCTAATACTATGAGGAGATACAAGGACAAATGCAATTAATTGAAAAATGTTGAGTCAGAGTTGGAACTAAAAGTGAGCGAACTAAGGCACATGGATTAATTCTCTTATTTACACAAAGTTAAAACTGTGTAATTTCTATAGCACTTGAATTTTGTATTCATTAAGTTCCAGCCTTAAAAAGTTCAGAGTTTTTCCTTCACTGTCCAGACTGATAGAATTTGTGGTTATAGTTGAAGGAGGTCACGTGTATTCGATGGTGGTACAATTTACACAAACAGAAACTTAATGGCTTTTTCCAGTCATGGCCTTTTTTTTTTTTTTTTTTTTCTTTTCTCAGTATGCCTATAGCATTCAATATCTAGTTGATTGGTACTATGTTCAGTTAAATTTGACATTTGCAAATACATTTTGATATTTTAAGCTGTCTCCTGAGCCATTTCTAATTCTGTTCAGAGTGATAGTTTATTTAAATTATGTAGATTTTCTCAAATATCCAAGGTGTGTGTGTGTGTGTTACACACACATATATGCATACATGCACACTAATATATATATATATATATATATATATATATATATATATATATATATATATATATATATATATCACACATATACGTGGTTAGTCATGGGTCATGTGTGGCATTAAAATGTTAAAAATGGCATTAAATTAGATTTGATGATACTTGCAGAAACACTGAGTTAGAAAATGTATCCGACTAGAAACGTCACCACCACTTGAGTAATTTGAGAGCAGCAGTCTTGCTCAGCTGCTGCAGTTGCTCCAAAGCAGCTGCACAAGCTTTTGAATGACGACAGCTTATTCATGATTGGCAAGACTCACAATGTGAAGCCGGTAACATGTTTTCATGGGCTGCGTTAGCAAAGGCATACTTCTGATACTACTCTTACTACTACTAATGAAATCACCACACTTGGCCTATGTTCACCCACCTTTTTTACTTGGTAGCAAATAAACAAATCACAGATATGCCACAAAATTAAGTTACATTATTTTAATTAATCGCATATTTTCTGGATCAAGTTGTGGAAAAAAAAAATCACAATTGGTACTTTGTTGCTCCTCCTCTGGCTTTTATGATGGCCTGATTTCTTTGAGGCATGGACTTCACTAATGAAAAACAATATTCTCCATCAAGCTGGTTCCAACTTTCTCAAATAGTGGTTGACAGATCAGCTTTGCAGGATGGAGCCTTGTCATGGACCAATGTTTTTAATTTCCACAATAAATTTTCAATCTGAGATCTGGACTGTTTGCTGGCCGTGTCATAGAGTTGATATGCCTTTCAAGAAAAACACTCTTTGCTCTGTGTCAAGATGCATTATCATACTGAAAAATGACCATCACCAATCCTATTTTCTATCAATGGAATTAGAAAAGTGTCCAAAATTTCAATGTACACCTTTGCATTTACGGTTGAGGTAATGATTGCCATCTCCCCTGGTCGTTTAGTTGACATGCAACCCCATATCATTAATGATTGGAGAAATGTGATTGTTTTATTCAGGCAGTCATCTTTTATATGTTTTATTAAAAAGGCATCTGACAAAAGTTCCAGCATCATCTCCTTGGCCCGTGCAGATTTGTGATTCTTCACTGAATATCACTTTCATCCACAATCCATGATTGCTTCTCTTTAGCCCACTGTAGCCTTGTTTTCTTCTGTTTAGGTGTTAGTGCTGGTTTTCATTTGGCTTTTCTATATGTTAATCCCATTTCATTCAGCTGATTTCTTGCCGTTCTGTCACAAATTTTGACTCCTGTTTCCACTCATTTGTTTTGTTGTGCATTTTCTATTTAAGGCATATTGCATTGAGTTTTATATCCTGACGCTGTGACGTTTTCCTTTTTATAACCTTGCCATTTTGTTTATACTTAATACCAAAGTTTAAACACAGCTGACTGGGAACAACCAACTTCTTTTGCCACACTCCATGTTGGATTTCCTTAAAGGAGTTTTTTTTTTTTTTTTTAATGCTTTCCATTGTTTCAATTGACAACTCTCTTGTTGGGGCCATTGTTTCCTTTTCAATTAGTCCAACAGCTCGTTAAGGTCTGTAAACATTTAACTGCAGACTAATTTGCATTTTTAGACTTGTGCTGGTATTTGTTTTAGAAATGCAAATTACAAGGTGATTCCATAATTTGGAACTTGGTCTGGAAAAAATATGCCATAAATTAAAGTACAGTAATTTGTTTGAGGGATGTTTCACAAAGCCAGAATGTTCAGCTATTAAGCAAAAATAGGTTTTAATCTCATCTGGTTTTTTTTTTTTTGTTTTTGTTTTTTTTATTTATTTAAATTTATTATTTGCTGCGAGGTAAAAAAGCTGGGTGAACATCCTCTTGGTGTGATGATTCCATAACTTTGTCAGGGGTTGTAGTATGCCATTACCACGGTGTTTATTCGACTGATTGTTCAAAATGTAAGTCCTTTTTTGTTTGAAATTCTTTTCCATGCCCAGTAGGTTGTGATATGCCTGAAGAATGTGAATTTGCAAAAACACAAGAAGAATGTGAAAGTGATCACCCACACCTATTATTGTTTTTGAAGATATTGATTTATCCGCTGAAGTTGTATGGATTACGTTAATGCTGACTTGTGTGGGGGTGTTTTTTTGGAGCTTCAGAATTTTGGAACTTTCATTATATGGATCTACAGACCAGAAATATTCTTAAAAATATTCTAAATTATTTTGAGTTTAGCGGATGAAAGAAAGTATTGCACATCTTGGATGGCATAAGGGTGAGTAAATGATGAAAGTTTTTATTTTTGGGTGAACTGTTCCTTTTAAGTAACACGTGACACTTTAAATTGAATAATGTTTCTGGTTATTTTATTTAAAATGTGTGCATCTGTCTATCTGAATTTCACTTCGTCTGCAATAAAGAAAACAAACCTCACGTGATCTTCTGTGTCTGACTTGGTTAATCACATGGCAGAGAGCACAAAAGTGTCTGGCCTGATGCCTATTTTCAGCTCCTCCCCTGACTGCGATCGGTTAAAACAAGACGTAGTTCGAGTCAAACACACCTAAGATGACTCACCACCTAATACCATACTTCAGACTAGCCATAGCAAATGACAAATCATGGTTCACTGCTGTGGTGTCAACTAAAGCCTATTGGCTATATAAAAGATGATAAGCCAATCAACATGTCCCACCCCAGCTTGCTTTTTCAATTGAAAATGCATCAACATGCATCAACTGAGCTCATCAAGTGATTTCATGAGATTGATCATTACTTTCTGGAATTGAAAAAAATATGCTTTCATGGTTGTGCAAACTGTGCACTTGCTTTTTTTGATGTGTTGGAACAAGTTTCCTTATTGGCTGTGTGTCATGTCCTCTTGTCTTTGTAGTTTCTTTAGATCATTGCCGAGGGGAGCTTGACTGTAATAAAAGGGAGTTGATGCAGGAAATCGGAGAATTAAGGACAAAACTATCTTCCAGGGCCAGAGTGACTGACTTCACCTTGCCTTCTGCCAGCTCCATACACTCATTGACAAGAGTCAATGTGGGTGGAACCAGGCACTCGTTTTGAGAGAATGTTTTTAGATGATATGAGAAGCCTATTGTGTAGTGAATTATTTGACTTGCACTGACATTAATCCTTACCGGGCATTGATACTTTTTCAGTGTAGAATTGCTGTTTTTTTTTTTTGTTTTTTTTTATCAGCTTTTTAAATACATTTTATGTAATTCTGTATGTGAAATAAAACATTTAGAATCCCTTTGTCTTAATGGATTTCATGATTGTTTCAAAAGCAAATTAAAATAGTCGTCTTTTTCATGTTTTGTATTTTAAAGTGAGATATTTGTCTTAAAATGTGCCAAGTAAAATTTTCATTAATTGTCTTTTGACATCAAATGGATTGTTCGCTTTTACATTTTACACTCTTATATAGATTTAGACATTTAAGTGCATAAGCAAGATGGAACAATAGCATGATTTCCGATGTAATATTGCTTTCATACAACAGTTATATGCAACAATTCAAGCCAAAGCATCAAGCACAACTTGCTGTCTGCATTGCACATACTCTGGTTTTGAACTAGTGGTGTTTCGTTTGTAAACGAATCTGTGTTCTTGAACAACTCTTTTAAGGGAATAAGTTGTTCTCGATCACTATCATTGTTTCAGTGGTGTTTTAAAGGAATCTGGAATCAGATTGAATGTCTCACAATGTAAAAGGGTAATCTAAATGAACCATTAATTATAATCCCCACCATTATTTCGAAAGCCACAACCATGGAGAAGTAGTGTGGCACAAATAGTGAAGTGTCCCTGTGCTGTTGGGCTGTATTTTAGCATTTTGGAACGTTGCTTGTCCAATCAGATTCGAGGGCCACAGCGAACTTTTGTATAAATTAATTCAGATCCATCAGCATAAATGTACAGGATGAATGCGCCTATAACATTCATATTTATAATGTTTCATTGTTTTGCTGGTCGTTGAATAATAGGGCTACGAAGTAAAACAACGTGACCAGCTGCTCCCCTTTTATATATTTAATGTATGCGCTCCTAAAAGGCTTTGGTCACTACACTTGGAGAGCTGACTACCTAGACAGCCTTTTTAGTAGGCAGTAGGCGAATTTCACGTTCGAAAGCTGTCTAGGTAGGCAGCACAATTGGGTTTGAGACACAGTCATCATCATGTTTAAGACGCGCGCTGTTGCTGGGAGGCGATGATGACGTATCGGAATTGGACACTTCCGGCTTCGGGTGCTGATGAGACTGGGGAAATGATTTGAGGATGTCTTGTGTTTTCATTTAGATTTTGGTTCTGATGTGTAGATTTATAGACTCTTGTTTCTGCGTTTACTCCAGAGAATACAGCAGAAACAGTCCCAGTTGGGTCGAGGTATTCAAAGATAAACGGTAGAGTAAAATCGTTGCATTATATCTATCACACAACCGGCTTTGTTGCGGACTGCATTGATACATTCATCAACGACATGAATGTATCAATATTTTAAATAATATTTGTAATTCATTTGGCTCTTAAGTGACCTCTATTATTGCTTGTCAGTTTACAAGAGATCAAAATAAGCATTCACGAAGAAATAAAACGCCATCAGAACAGAGTTCAAGTGCCAGAGAAATGTCATGTCATTCATCCATTTATGTGCAGGGGTTTATTTTATTTTGTATTTTTAGTTCATGTTTATTTTCCCATTTTATAGTGCAGTGCCGTTTTATTGTTGCACATTGTGCTTTCAAATAAATCTTAATATTCTCAACGTTTCTGCCTTTTATGATATTCTGTGTTCATTTAGATAAAATTGTCATGGTTAAGTTTGTTTGTGTGCCTATTAGATGAATGGACCTCTACACTGGTTGATCTTCTCTGTGCACATCCAAATTAAACACATCCAAAAGAAGCTAGATGTTTCATTTAATTCATTGAAATAAGGCCAAATGCTCAATGTAGACCTGCAATTACCACCCATATTATATATAATTTTGTACCGCCATGTCTTATTCAGGTTTTTCACTATTTATTTACTTAACAGATTGTGTAGGGTATAACATTTCAGATGTTATTTATATGAATGAAAAACATAAATTTAACTGTAAAACACACAACAGACTGTCTCATGATAGTAAAACCTGACTACAGATTGTTGGGGTGGCCCTGTACATGGAAGGCTGAGTTGTATGACAGTAAATGTATGTTGAAGCATGACAACATTCATCCACGAGTGCTAAAATTAAACCAAACTACAACTGTTCACACTATACCTAGATTAAACGGCATAGAAGATGACAGATAGAAGTGACATAAAAGCTGAGCTTGAGCGCAAAAAACAGCGTTTAGCCCAGATTCGAGAGGAAAAGAGAAGAAAGGAGGAAGAGAGGAAAAAGAAAGAGGTAAGTGCTGTTTTTGTTGAATATCATTGCTATTTTATCTTCTGCAAATATTTATTTCTCAATGTTTGACCTGTGATGCAGTCCGATATCCTGCAGAGAGCCGAGAATGTGTCGGAAGTCTCAGACCTAGACAGAAAGAGAAGAGAGACAGAGGCCCTCTTGCAGAGCATTGGAATTTCACCAGAACCACCTTTAGGTATATGATACAAAACACATCCCAGTGTATGTGCATGAACATATTTAAATGTTATCTTTGTGAATGTGCTTCTCGTCTGCTTGAATGGTCAAAAGCATCATCAGAAGTCTTTATAATGCAAAAGAGACCTTTTATTGCATCTCACTCAGCAGCCTTTAGAGCTAAATGCTATATTTGTGCTTAATGTTACTTAAGAAGGGGGTTGATTTAATAAGGCTTGATTTCATTATGCTCTGCTTTCCCCTATGGATGTTTTAGAGCTCAAATAGGATATTCCTGTGTTCTATACATAAAAGGTACTTATCAGTCTGAGCATATCAGTTTTGACCTGTATTTGAGTCCTACATTTTTATGGGTCCTCTGTGCAGAAATGACTTGAGTCCACTCTCAAGGATTTGTTAGATCTAAATGTGGTCAGATTGTGTGTTTTATTTACAGTATTGCAGAGTTAGGTCATCAATTAGTAGGATTCATATTTTCATTGCATTGTTTCATCCTCGAAACCATTACTACAATTTTTATTGTATTTATATAAAAAAGTTAGATCAGTGTACCACAAGATGTTGTTGAACTCCTTTCATTTAAACTATGACTGTGCTTGAACTAACCTTAACTGTGGCTAACCCAAATAGATTAAAAAGGTAATATTCAATGTTAACAGCTAATATGAGAAATTTTAATAATCAGAAATCTACAAATGATTAAGATTAAATATGAACTCATTAAAATTCCCTTGACAATGTCTCCTGTTGTTTTTCCTTTTGGATTTTTTCTCTTTGATTTGACCATTTCAATCCATTCTGTTATTTTTATTTGCCTGTGTCTGCCACTGCTGGCCATCAGTGCAGCCACTGCAGCTTTTAACATGGGATACCTGTTATTTTCATTATTTAGTCCCAACCCCTATGTCTCCCTCTTCGCAATCAGTAAGTCCAATCAGTGAAACTGGAAGTCAGGAGTCCATAGATGGAGGGACAGTGGGAAGGTATGACATCTGAATGTGTAAATGTTCATAAACCAAACCACATCTCAATCTTTAAGCCATATGAAACACAACTATTTAATCAATGAATTGCTATAATATTATTTTTATAGATATTTTTTGACAAACGGATGTGTATGGGAGTAAAACTGTGGTTGTTTTAACGGATGAAAGGTTTGATCACTTACATTTATATATAATTTATAAATAATTTCCATATTGACATCTCATTCTTCTGATGAAGATCAAATAAACTACATTATGGTTGATTTAGGGGAATAAAATATATTTGGGGAAGATACTTTGAATGTGAATTTGGAAGAATTTCATGAACATACAATATTTTATTGTATTCTGCTATTGACATATTATTATTTTTTTCATTTTCCCTGCATCTTATGATGGGGACATCAGATATCGGTAAGGAGCAATGTTGATGTTTTTATTATTATTAGGATAATTTGTTGATGTATCACCCACCAATGAATGTAATTATGTTTAACTAGTTGGTGCCACAGTCTAAATGTAAAAGCGTATTATGTCATAAAACCATGCATGAAAGAGTGTTATGCACTTCTGGGCCTAATCGTGCATGATCTTATCTCTCATAACATTATATGATTTATTCTTGTGACATCTCTAGGACGCTGCAGTGGGACACTGACCCCTCTGCTCTTCAGCTTCTTGCAGATTCTGTTCATGGGTGAGCCTGCCACCTTTTCTTCAAAAAAGTCTCCCTCAAATTTCCAAATGACACTGTAAAGATTTAGTCTCTAAACAAAATAATTAGTCTCTAAAGTCATAAGACTGTAGTAGGATAAAATAACAGAGGCTTTGGTGAAGTCTATTTTTGATCTAAGCAAACAAAAAACAATGCACTTGAATGCTCGCTTGCTTTCTTAGATGTAGGATGCAAAGACTTGGAGCATCAAAAATTGTTCAGATTGACTTCATGCCAAAGGAACTGGTGACATACTCTAAAGAGACACAGACTCCTGTTGCAACTGATCAACCTGAAGGTAAAGTGCTATGGAACAAATATTAGAAATATTTGAAATTACATTTGATAATCTGAAAACTTAGCTTTGAGTTATTCTGTTATATACCCATACATATGACCAACAAAAGCCTTCATCAGCCAAACAAGGACAATTGCATCTAAGTGAACTTCTGGAATTTAATCAAGGATGGACTTCAAAGACACTGGTCACTAATCTTGCAGTTCAAACACATTCACTGTCTAAATACTGACCCTTAGCACTTAATAAGTTTAATAATTTTTTAAATCATGTTTTTTGACTATAAATAATTCTTATTTACATTATTCATGATGTTAGCCAGAGGGGAACTGGCCCCCACAGTGAGTCTGGTTTCTCCCAAGGTTATTTTTCTCCATTAACAATCATCTTTTGGAGTTTTGTGTTCCTTGCCACAGTCGCCTTCGGCTTGCTCACTGGGGTTATTAATACAATTATTATTTAATTATTTTTAAACACGATAAAGAATCATATCTTATCTAATTCCACAACAGGGCTCCAAACAAAACAAAAAATCAATTAAGGAGCCAATGGCTCCTACAGGGGGAAAAACAGGCGCCAAATATTTTAAATTTTTTTAACTCCATCCATTCCTTTTCGTCCCGCAGCTCGCTAACAGTGTAGTCTGTGGAGCATTCTTCGCAATTATGTGATCACGTGCATTTTTATGCTTGTTACTGTCACCGTGTTTTCTAACAGTCTCTTTTTTGAAATTGTTAGTTCCTGCAATGAACTCCGTTTTCCCCGCTATTTCTTTGATATAAACTTTTGTTATGTATCTCGGGAAATGTAATGCAAATTTTAAAATCAAAAGGGAGTAAACTTTTACTGTCGCCAATGGTGACCTTGACAGAAATTACGCTCACAAATAAATTTATTTGGTCACAAATGCGACCATTTTTAGTCGCAGTTTGGAGCCCTGCACAAGGATGATGATTTATCGACTTTATAGACATTACATTTTTATCGTCTGTTAATGCTGAACTTCTGTAAAGCTGCTTTGAAACGATGTGTGTTGTGAAAGGCGCTATACAAATAAAATTGACTTGACTTGACTTGACTTGACATTTAATATGATGAACTTGCCTACAATACACACAATTCACACAAGGGTCTGCATGTCACTAATAATACTATATATTAACTGAACAATTAGCCTGAACCCTAAGCAGTTGGGCATGGAGCAATGCTATTATGTGCACCACTCACCAAAGTGTTCCTAAAATTAACTACTGTATATTTTCCACAGAGGAGGAGGATGAAGAGCTATCTGTGATCAAATCTGAGCCTGTGCCACAGCAGTTGGAGGAGGAAAGCTCTCAAGAGGCCAAAGAAGGCAAAGACAATCATATAAAAAAATATATAAATACTCTTTACAAGAAGTTTTACAGTTTAACAGCATACATCATTTTATGAATATGTGTATCTTAGTTCACCCTAGAGAACTGACCAACGAGGAGAAAGAGCAGATAATTCACTCTGAGGATTTCCTGTTTTTCTTCGATCAAAGTATCCGTGTAGTGGAGCGTGTGCTGGCCGAGGACACAGACATTTTCTTTGACTACAGTGGTCGTGATATGGAGGATAAAGAAGGGTCAGAGCAGAGTCTTCTTACACTGCTTTATGCAACAGTCAAACATGTACAGATTTAAAATGACACGCATGTTCCCACAGGATTACAGAACAGTAAAAATCGTGTTGTTGTTAATCAGATGAGATTGTACTAGAATTCAATGGTTTGTCTTTTATCAGGGACATGCAAGCTGGATCAAACTTGTGTTTTAATCGACATTTCTACAATGAGTATTGGTCCAAACATCGAGTTGTCACTTCCCTGGATTGGTCACCACAGGTACATGATTAATAACAACATTAATAACATAAACTGATATTCAAATGTAAGCATGCCTTGACCAGACAGTGTGGTTAAAAGAGTACACACTGACAATCTGGGATTTAAAATCTAACTGAAACCTGGAAATAAACTTTTTGGATTTTGACACATTTTAAAGAAATGTTATGACAAAATGAATATATTTAATAAATATTTAAGATTTAAGTTTATAGATCACTAACTCAAAAAAGCACATTTGTGACACTGCTCATGTTAACTCTCATTGTATAAAACTTCAGATTTAATTCTTGTCATGCTGGAATAACATAGATCATTATGATTGGGATTTACCAAATAATAAGAAATTGTGAAATGTATGTTGATTTTACAATTAAACAATTCACTCAAATTGTTATGCTCATCATATAATTTGTAATTGTATTTCATTAGAAAAATGCAAAAAAGAAGCATTTTCAGTCTCCAGCTTAAGTCAGACCACTTGGCAGCCATCTTTGGATTGCTCTCAGCCAGGCTTGGCGGCTATTTTTCTATGTAAACAAGCGGCAAACAAGTACAGCTCCTATCGACTTGAATTGAGAAAGACCAAAATTTCCAAAACAGATTGTCAAGATTACAATCAAAGAACATATTTAAAATCATCAGTAAAATCTGACAACGCTGGTATCATATATTGTGCTTCTTTAACTCAGATTACGCTAAAAAACTAAATTTTCTCTGCACGTATAGATAATGCACATATGTATTCTTTGTATTCTTGAATTGATTGACAGGCTATGTCTGAATCCAAAAGGTGATTGGCTCATTTACCTGTAAGGCAGGACTTCTTTTGAACTTCCGTTGGCTGTTAGACATTCCAATTTCTCCCATTCATTTTAATAGAAGTGGCCCATCTCTGGTATGTCACAGCCATAGTAAACACAGACTAGCATATTAAATTGCTTTGGTTTGTAGGTTTACATCCATATATGAAGTCACTCTATTAATAGGGAAAGAATATGCATAACGATGTCAACATGCATTGCATGAAATCAGTAAGACTGTTTCTTGTCACATTCATTTTGCAGTGTCCTGAACTGTTAGTGGCCTCTTACAACACTAATGAGGATGCACCTCATGAGCCAGATGGAGTTGTGCTGGTCTGGAATATGAAGTTTAAGAAGACAACCCCAGAGTACATATTCCACTGTCAGGTTTGAATTCCCATTGCTCCCAAATAAAATAGCTTAAATGTTTGAAAATTGTTCCTTTCAGCTGCATTAAAAATACTTCAATAACATGTTTCATTGTTTAATGAGTGTGCGTGTGTGTGAGTAATCAATTTTTAATGGAAAAGCCTGAATCAAAATTGAGTTTTTGTCAATTAAAATGCACAAACTGTAGAGCACAAATTTGGATGTTGTCTATGTCACTAATAGAATATCATTTGTGTTTGCACTTTGAGTGAACATTGCCAATAAATTTACTCTCATTGTCCAGCTTATTGTCTGCATTTTCCCACTGTGCAAGTTGACATTTATGTCCCTGATAGAGTGCGAGCTGGCGTCATCTATGTTAAAACATTAACCATAGCAAAAGAAAACAGAATTATAAAAAACAGCACTGGTAAACAATTTTTTTATTTTTTGGCTTTCCCTTATAGTCATCTGTGATGTCAGTGGGCTTCGCTCAGTTTCATCCTAACCTGGTGATTGGTGGCACCTACTCTGGACAGATAGCACTGTGGGACAATCGAAGTCACAGGAGAACCCCAGTGCAAAGAACACCTCTGTCTGCTACTGCACACACTGTAAGAACACACATTATAATCTTGCGCCTTCTGAAACATAACTTAGTGTGTGTAAAAACATGTTTTGTGTAACAATGTCGCAAGTTTGAATCCAGGGCGTGCTGAGTGACTCCAGTCAGGCTTCCTAAGCAACCAATTGGCCCGGTTGTTAGGGTGGGTAGAGTCACATGGGGTAACCTCCTCGTGGTCGCTATAATCTGGTTCTCGCACTTGGTGGGGCACGTGGTGAGTTGTGTGTGGATCTTGCTGAGAATAGCGTGAGCCTCCACACATACGTCTCCATGGTAACGCACTCAACAAGTGATAAGATGCGCAGATTGACAGTCACAGACTCGGAGGCAGCTGAGAGTTGTCCTCCGCCACCCAATTGGGCATTCCATATTGGGAGAAGAAGAAAAATCTGAGCTGAAAACAGCGTTTGCAAGTTTAATTTGGTTATTCAGAAACTGCACTGTAAAAAATTGGTTGTCTGAAAACCTAAAAAATGTGCGTCATGTGGGATCACCTACAGTAAATTAACTTGTTTTATTGAAGTCAAAATTATTACTGCTAAATTATTATTACTAAAACAACCTACTAGTTAACAATGTAACTTTCAGGGTTAGATCCTTACAATCCAATTGCATGCTACCACATTTTACAAGTTTTTACTTATGTTTTACAACTAAGTTGTCCTTTGAATTGGTTTAGATCAAAATGCATCTGATGAGATTTACAGACAGATTTTCCATTTCTTTATGTGGCAAAACAATCCCTTATTTTGTATATGATAAATATCCTTACACTGTAAAAAGGAGCTATTTCTGCCTGATCTAACCCTTAAAATTGGTTTTGTTGGTGTAACCTAATTTATTCAGTTTGATTCAGTGATATTAAAGGGATAATTCACACAAAAATTAAAATTCTCTCATCATTTACTCTTCCTCATGCTATCCCAGATGTGTATGACTTTCTCTCTTCTGCAGAACACAAATTATTATATTTAGAAGAATTTTTCAGCTCTGTTGGTCCATATACTGCAAGTGAATGGGTGCCAAAATTTTGACACTCCAAAAAGCACATGAAGGCAGCATAAAAGTAATCCATATGAAGTGATATGATAGGTGTGGGTGAGAAACAGATAAAAATGTAAGTAACTTTTTTGCTTGAAATTCTTCTCCCTGCCAAGTAGAGGGTAGTATGCATAAAGAATGTGAATCATCAAAAACACAAGAAGAAGAATGTGAAAGTGATCTGTTTATCACCCACATTTATCACATCGCTTCTGAAAATATTGATTTAACCACTGAAGTTTTATGGAGTACTTTTATGCTGACTTATGTGATTTTTAGAGCTTCAAATTTTTGCCACCCATTCACTTACATTGTATGGAACCACAGAGCTGAGATATTTTTCTAAAAATCTTAATTTGTGTTCAGTAGATGAAAGAAAGTCATACTCACCTGCGGTGGCCTGAGGGTGAGTAAATGATGAGAGAATTAAAATTTTTGGGTGAACTATCACTTTACATATTATTGTTGACTTTAATAAAAACTGGTAATTTAGATGTTACCACATGAAGTACATTGTTTGGGCTAAAAAAAATTCAATGTATCATTGTCTCTCTCCTTTTAAAATACAATATATGACAAAAATGTCTCACACTCCTTTCAATTTCAGTCATTGATGACTGACATAGTGTTACCTTGTGCATTTCTGCAGCATCCGGTGTACTGTGTGAATGTGGTGGGAACACAAAATGCCAACAACCTGATAACAATATCCACAGATGGCAAGATGTGCTCCTGGAGTTTGGACATGCTCTCACAACCTCAGGTGCACAGATTTAGAGATATCTATTTTCATCATATGAGATTTGACTTAAAACAATATTCCGGGTTCAATACAAGTTGAGCTCAATTGACAGCATTTGTGGCAAATGCTGTCCCTCCTTTTCTTTAAAAAAAGCAAAAATCAACATTGCAGTGAGGCACATACAATGGAAGTGAATGTGGCCCATTTTTGGAGGGTTTAAAGGCAGAAATGTTAAGCTTAAAATTTTATAAAAGCAAATTGCATTCATTCTTCTGTTAAAACTTGTGTTATTATTTGAGCTGTAAAGTTGTTTACATCAGCATTTTTACATCAGGGTTTTAGGGTTTGTTGACATTACATCGTCATGGCAATGAAGTTGTAAAATTGGCTACAATTTTACAGAAAAGGTTGTCAGTGATTTTATCACACTAAAGCCATGTTTACGCACATATTTTTTTTTGTCTAGTGGCTATACTTTTGAAAAAAGTATTTTCAAAAATTGGCCCCCATTCATTTCCATAGTAAGTGGCTCATTGGAACCCAGATATTTGCTTCTTTTAAAGAAAAGGAGGGGCAAGTCTATATACATTTTTGTGGTAATCAATATTATGCCACAAATACTGTCAATTGAGCTCAACTTGTATTGAACCCGTAATTTTCATTTAACTGATATCGAACAATCAATAACAATTGTTATTAATCACAGGAGAGTATGGAGCTTATCTACAACAAGTCAAAACCTGTGGCAGTCACTTGTATGGCCTTCCCTGATGGTGACGTCAATAACTTTGTGGTAGGAAGTGAGGATGGCACCGTTCACACTGCATCCCGCCATGGAAGGTCATTGGTTCCTGCAACAGAACATCTTTATTTTTGAAAACAATTAAAAGAGAAGAATGTTTGTAGTATTGTTCCACCTTGCCTTCTTTTCTCAATCTTTAATCTCTTAATAACTTTGGGTGGCACCCCTAATTGATTCCTCCCTAAAAATGGATTCCTCTCTGAAAATATTTTAACCTAAAAATGTGCTTCATGTGATAACATCTGTATATTTACTGGTTTTATTCAAGTCAAAATTACTATTTAACATCATTGAATAAACACAATACATTCCGTTACACCAAGTTGCAGGTGACCACTTTTTTTATACTGAGTAATGCTCCATCTAGGGCTAGCATGTAAGATAAAAAAAAAAAAAAAAAACTGGACTCCTTCTGTTCTGAACCTACCAGTAACAAAATATTTTTTTTAATTATACACAAAGTCTTCAGGGGTGTAGGTCATTTGAAATACCAAACAAAACATCCTGAACCATTAGAACAGGTGATTAAAGTGCACTTGAAGCTGCAGCAATGCAACTAATATAATTTCCCGTGATATCCACCCTTTTGTCACACCACACACAGGGAGAAACGATTACTGTACATGTGTCACCCAGCCTAGGAGGTGTTGTGAAACAGAATACTCAGAATAGAAGGCAGGGCAGGATATTAGTGAAAAAACAATATAATGAAACTTAATTAACAATGTCTGTGCATGTAACAACATTTCAAAAAGCAACTTTACTAATTCCACAACCTTGCTTAACTTGTTCCATACAGTAAGGCTGGTATTGGTGAAATGTTTGATGGACATCAGGGTCCTGTGACTGGAATCAGTTGCCATAATGCTGTGGGACCACTTGACTTCTCCCATCTCTTTACCACTTCCTCATTTGACTGGACAGTCAAGCTGTGGTCAACCAAAGTAAGGGTTGCTTTTAATCTCTGTGTTGCTTTTGCATGTGAATGGATGCTGCGGGCACACAGATATAGTATATTTTTCCAATGAATCAGACCATATTAATCTCTCTTAGTATTTCAGACCACATTTTATAATTACTTTTATATAATCAAAGGGGCAGTGATACATGTGGTCACCTACATTAATCTATACAGCACTTCTATCTTGATATGTATTCCGATCGATAGCATTATATCAATATAACTATGCCATTTTTGTTCTTTCTCTTGACTTCCACAGCATAACAAGCCCCTCTGTTCCTTTGAAGACAATGCAGACTATATATACGATGTCATGTGGTCTCCAGTGCATCCAGCCGTCTTTGCCACAGTGGATGGCGTGGGTCGCATTGACCTGTGGAACCTCAACAACTACACAGAGGTCAGAAGGAACAGTGATCACAATTCATTGCATTCTTTAGTCATATTATATATTTCATTCTATCCTCAGCTGTCCAATTCTTTCAAAAGAGAAAATTCTGTCATTGTTTACTCACCCTCATGTTGTTACAAACTCACAATACTTTCTTATTTTTCATGGATCACAAAAAGAAAATGTTAGGCAGTATATTAAGTCTATTCACTTTCATTGCATCTTTTATGTGAAAGAATTAAAAATTGTGGGTATCTATAACTATACCTTTTATCCACACAAATGTATTAATTGAATGTTTTGGATTCACAACCAAACCAGCTAAAGTTTTCTGTGTGCACCAGGTGCCTTCTGCAAGTGTAACAGTGGAAGGGGGGTGTGCACTGAATCGGGTCAGATGGGCATTGGGGGGCAAAGAGATAGCAGTGGGTGATTCAGAGGGCCGTGTTTGGATCTATGACGTTGGAGAGGTAAAACTTCCTCCATTACTAAGTAGACGAATAAGTCATTCTCTAGTATTTAGATACATTTATAAATAGCTGGGTTTCCATCCAAAATGTTTAGCATTTTTTATGCACATTTCTGAATATTCGACTAAAGAAAATGCTAATCATTGCGCATTTCCATCCACTACATTATGCACATTATCTTGAGTGAGCTCGTCTTGTCATGATGGAGCCTGTTGCTTCGAAGAGAGTTATTTGTGGTGTTGGACATCGTTTTATTAAGTGCTGCCAGAAGACATTGAAGAATGAGTGTAATATCTCAAAAATGAGGGTTGAAATGTCTGCTTTACCCATACGCCAGCACCTCCGTATATACACTACCGTTCAAAAGTTTAGGGTCACTTACTCATTCTTTTTTTTTTTTTTTTTCACATTTTACAATAATAGTAATGTCATCAAAACTATAGAATAATGGAAATGGAAATTTGGGAATTATGCTGTGAAAAAAATTAAATAAAATAACTAAACACTATATTATATTTTAGCGTCTTCAAAGTGGCCACACTTTGCCTAGATTTTACAGAAATGTACTCTTGGCATTTACTCAACCAGCTTCTTGAGGTATCACCCTGGGATGCTTTTTAAACAGTATTGAAGGAGTTCCCATCTATATGTTGGGCACATAGTGGCTGCTTTTAATTATTCGGTCCAAGTCATCCATTTTTCCAAAAACATTTTTTTTTTTAAATAACATTTTATTTTTTGTAATTAAATTAATATGTTGGCACAATTATGTTTTTGTCTACAAAAAGAATTTCAAACATTTAAGCGTACGCCTTCAGATCAAAAGGTTTTTAAGATAATGAGAAACATTTCAGGCAAGTGACCCCAAACTTTTGAACGGTAGTGTACCTACAAGGGCCCACGCTCAAAATGACTAGATGTGAGTTTAAATTTTTTAATGTCAAGGGCTTTGTTGGAAGAATTGTGTGCTATGATCGGACCTTTTGTTGGTATTGCACACCCATACCAACCAACGAGCATTATGCCATTGTGTTTTACATGCAGAAATTATCAAAACATGTCATCAATATGCAAATAAACTGTTTCCATCACCTTCATGCACATTTGAACTAATGCAAAACTCTAGTAAATCCACCTCCTCCTAGCGCATTACATTTCTATGTGAATTATGAAAGTTTATTCGCATATCAAGTATCAAATATCAAATTTCCATTCAGGATCTCTTCCGGGCATTTTCAAAATGCTCATCAAAATAGTTGGATGGAAACCCAGCCAGTATTACACTCTTGGGCAAATACAGACAGATCAAATAATGCCAGCCAAGGATAATGCACTAAAATAAATTGTACTATATATACTGGCAGCCAAAAGTTCTGAATAATGTACAGATTTTGCTCTTATGGAAAGAAATTGGTACTTTTATTCACCAAAGTGTCATTCAACTGATCACAATGTATTGTCAGGACATTGATAACTTGAAAAATTACTTTGACAATTGTAATTTTTTTTAAACTACTTCAAAGAGTTCTCATAAAAAAATCCTCCACATGCAGCAATGACAGCTTTGCAGATCCTTGACATTCTAGCTGTCAGTTTGTCCAGATACTCAGGTGACATTTCACCCCACACTTGTAGCACTTGCCATAAATGTGGCGGTCTTATCGGGCACTTCTCACACACCTTACAGTCTAGCTGATCTCTCAAATGCTCAGTGGGGTTAAGATCCATAACTCTTCCAATTATCTGTTGTTCAATGTCTGTTTCTTTGCCCACTCTAACCTTTTCTTTTTGTTTTTCTGTATCAAATGTGGCTTTTTCTTTGCAATTCTTCCCATAAAGCCTGCACTTCTGAGTCTTCTCTTTACTGTTGTACATGAAACTGGTATTTAGCAGATATAATTAAATGAAGCTGTCAGCTGAGGTCATGAGAGGCATCTATTTCTCAAACTAGAGACTCTGATGCACTTTTCCTCTTGTTTAGTTGTACATCTGACCTTCCGCATCTCTTTCTGTCCTTGTTAGAGCCAGCTGTCCTTTTGTCTTTGAAGACTGAAGTGTACACCTTTGTATGAAATCGTTTTTTGGCAATTTCAAGCATTGTATAGCCTTCATTCCTCAAAACAATGATTGAATGATGAGTTTATAGAGAAAGCTGTTTCTTTTTGGCCATTTTTTACCTAATATTGACCTTAAGACATGCCAGTCTATTGCATACTCTGGCTCAAAAACAAACACAAAGACAATGTTAAGCTTCATTTAATGAACCAAATAGCTTTCAACTGTGTTTGATATAATGGCAAATTAAGTTTTAGTACCAAATTAGCAATTTAGCATGACTACTTAAGGATAAGGTGTTGTAGTGATGGCTGCTGGAAATGGGGCCTGTCTAGATTTGATCACAAATGATGAGTGCTGTTTTTTTACATCAGTGATATCCTGACTATACTTTGTGATCAGTTGAATGCCACTTTGGTGAATTAAAGTACCAATTTCCTTCTGAAACTTTTGGCTGCCAGTGTATATATTTTATTTTTAATTTTATATAACATAACACGGTTTAACTTGATGAAATTTTATGAAATTGAAATTCATAAAACTTAAAAATAGGCTAAAATATTTTATGTGTGTAAATGCCAACAGTCATTAATACTAATTCTCTGTTCTACCATTGACATGTAACACTTAAGTTAGTTGTGTGAAATTCATATTTTAGCAGTTGGCCGTGCCCCATACAGAAGACTGGAGCAAATTTGCTCGCACTCTCATGGAGATTCGGGCCAACAGAGGAGATGGACAAGAAGAAGGTGCTGTGGAACTGCCTGCCTGAGAGCCACACAAACAAATACATTAGCATTTAGTGAAAAACAAGTAAATGTATGCTAAAACAGATGCTTCTCTAGGTACAGACTGAGTGAATCACACATCCACGCTACTGTGGTCGCAGATCTTTTTTTATGCCTATAGAAGCTTATTTATAGCATGGGTGTTTGCAAAAAGTCCTCTTTCCAGTGCTTGTACTGTAGTTAAAGGAAGAGTTCACCCCAAAATATAAATTCTCTCATAATTTATTCACCTTCATGCCATCCCAGATGTGTATGACTTTCTTCTGCAGATCACAAAATTTTGGCCACGATTAATTTGCATTGAATGGACCTACAGCGCTGAAATAGTCTTCTAAAAATCGTTGTTTGTTTTCAGCAAAAGAAAGACAGTCATACACATCTGGGATGGGCTGAGGGTGAGTAAATTGAGAGATTTTTTTTTTTTTTTTTTTTGTGAACTATCCCTTTAATTCCAGAACACACAGGTGTGGTGAAAAAAAAATACAATTTCAATTTACTTCAAATCAGTTAAACTACATAGTGTATTTCTTATTATGTAAAAGCTGTTTTACAGCCAAACTGAATTATGCTGTTATGAAAATGACAAATTTTCCCCTAAAAATCTTTGCGCGTGTGTTTGTGTGTGTGTGTGTGTGTGTGTTTTAATTCCATCTCTGAATTAACAGCTGCATAAAAGCTACTGTAAAGGCGTAAACTTATAATAAAGGTATCTGAGTCTCACATTTTGTGTTTTAATTCTTAATTTGAGGAGACATTTGTCCAAATTGTTGGATAATTTATTATGTACATTTTGAATATCAATGCCACGATGTTTCATTGCGTTGAACATTTTATATTTTATTCGCAATGAGAAGAGATTCTGGTTATCCAGGATTTTTTTCCTCCCATCATCAGCAACTTTCATGGACGCACACGGCGCACGTAGAAGGCGGGATTCTGTTACCATGACAATTACGTCAATATTAGTGTCGGGTAACTAAAGGTCAAACTAAAGACAAGCCAGAGACGGAAGGATTCAGGCTCGGAATGGCGGAGACTAAATTGTTTTGTTTTTTGTTTTGCAGAAAAAAACCGGAGGAAATCACAGTAATAAACTGCGGCTTAATCGCGTTATCGCATGAACACTGAAATTGAACAGGATACTCATGCTACAAGGTACTGGTGTGGCGGAAAGGACGGACCATGCTAGTTTAGTCTGTAAACTGGAGCAAAGCTGTAAGCGCATATAGCTACCGTTAGTTAGCCAAGCTGTTATTTCATTAAAAAGCACAGTGACTTTAGCTAACTATAAGTGATGTGTTAGACACAAACAAAACGACTCGATTGCTTTTATAGCTTTAGTGAGGGTCAAATGCGGTACAGCTATGGTTTGCTTGCTTCTTCTCTCAACTTGGTAGCTGGTTGTAGCTTAAGCTTTCTTGGTTCAAGTTGTTCTCATCATTGCAACTATTTTAATGTAGCGTTTTATGGCCGAGTCTGTCTCAAAATTGACAGATTTTCCTCATCCAGAAGTATCGACACATGGATGAGCCAATGTCATTCCAGACAAGCTAGTATTTTTGTTTTGTTTGGCTGAAACTCTGAAGCATCTGGCTGTGTTGTTTTTATGGTGATGCTCATATGAAAACACTGCAGATCCAGTATTTTTTGGTTGTTGATTGAAGCCCCCCATATAGATGTAAAGATTTATATATTTGTTTGTATTATATGTATGTGATAAGACCATGGCACTCTCAAATCTGCAAGGTCTTCATCCTTATCACGGTCTCTTTGTCATTGACGTGAAGGAGAGGACCTTTAACTTTCAACTCCGCTTTTGCTGTTTTTTTTTTTTTTTTTTTCATTTCTCATATGGACTGTAGGGGGCAGCAAACTCATTGCAACATTTCCCCTAGTTTCGTAGATGCAATTTTATTACATTTGTTACATGATATTAATCAAATTTCAGATATATACAATATATATGTGATTTTAACTGGTTGTTCATGGCTGTAAACATCCCCGACTGGAAGCTGTGTTACAAGTGGGAAAAAAAGCTTTCAGTTGGATGTTTGCTGCCATCGTCCAGTTCTTTCCTCATTGATCTAGGATCAATATGCATCACTGACAGTACTGCGTCCTAAATGTATCATACAAATGTATTACAGCATACCTTGATAGATTGATTACACGAAATGTTCATGCTAGAGTTCATCATATGTATATCATCTCAAACATTTATTCCATTGTAGTCTTTGTAAACATCCTACACTCAGCTGTAATTTGCATACTAGGCTGGGAGGAGGGTGTTTGCTGTGACTGACTGGAGAACCTATGTGATGTTGGACGAAATGAATGCTTAAAGGGAAGAAAGTTGAGGATCACCCAGAGACTATTGTACTGTACATTTGTTTTGGCATTCCCAATATACAAGTTATTGGGGAAATGCCTTTCCCAGTTCATAAATGAGATCATTGTAATGGATTTTTGTTTATTCTCAAAAATGTATTGTTTGCTTTTTCTTTTTCTCCTGTTACATAAAAGGGGGGAGAAATTTATTTTTTCATTTAGTTTAGTTAGTGTTAAATTCTGTCACCATAAACCCATTTAATATGTTCTGCTTTCTGAACTACACCAGTACATTAAAACATTTTTAGATCACATAAGACAGGGATCAAAACCATTAATATTTGTAAGTATTTTTACTTATTTTACTTTGATGATTGATTTATTTTTGAATATTTTGCAACCCCCCTTATTCCTTTCATCTTTTCATTTCTTTCCTCTGTTTTATTGTAATTGGTATTTACTCAGTTTATATGATGTTCTTTATATAATAATAATAATAATAAAAAAGAAGGCTGAGGATGATGTAAAAACATTTGTGAATCTGTTATATCTCTGCTTTAATATGAATTATATCGTTTCTATAGTGATTTTCATTTGGGCTTAACGATCATGTCTCTCTGCGGGAAAATGCCAGAATGTCATATTTGTGTTTTCAAGAACACAAGCTGACTTTACGCGATTCTTTAAAAATGAACTCCAATCAGCAGATGGCGCACGTTTGTACACGGACGTGTTTGTAGGAGATCAATCGCCACATTTGTTATCGCAGATTCGACAGAAACCGCTGCAGAAGTAATTTAAAAATAATAAATGCATTTAAATGGAGTGTTGTATCCGGTATTAATTTATTAAGAATGGATCCAGTGGATGCAGGTAAGCAAGAAGTGGACCGTTAGGTTTACAGCGCTCCGAGGAAACGGCTAGTGCCGACGATTCGATAAGGATAAGTTGGGTAAAACTTGTACCAGTAAAAGCTATTTTTGTTCCAAGGCTGTTTTAATTATACATTCACAGTTATGTCAGTTCTTGATAACCGTTGTTATACACGTCTTTCCCAGTGTTGCCAACGTAGCGACTTTTCAGTCCCTTTTAGCCCCCGTCGAAGAAAGTTGCCAGTATTGCCCCGCGAGCGCAAGGTCTTCCTTTCCCGCCGCAGACACACCTATCGCAGCGTGTACAGTGAGTGGTAGAGAGGAGCGGCACGTTCAGTTGACCGCACGGCAGCTGCCTGACATAGACGTGAATGAGCTGCGCATGTGCAAACAGTAAGACCAATCACCAATCTGTATTGTTTGCGCCTCATTTGTTAAATTTTAATTTGACCGTTTAATTTGATTTCTAATTTTATCACGGGGTTTTAGTTCATTCCCGTTTCCGAACTCTCTGAATTCAGATCATTTAATTAGTATCATTACATTAGCAAGTCATTACATTACTTTATTAAATCACATTATAATATACTTGATTAAACTTATATACACATAATACAAATATAAATAAAAATACATACAGCCTTGGAAATTACACATTAAAAAAAAAAAAGCTAACAGAAGGCTGCGCTGTGAGAGAAAAAATAAGACATTCTGTTGCTTCTAACTTTCTCTCTGAGTGATCAGTTTACATGTAAATATAGCCGAAACCAGAGCACAGCCGTTGCCTTTAATATGTATAGTGATTTATGTAGCATTCCCGGCTGAACAGATGCAGTTTACTCTCAAGGACTGATGTTTAAATAATTTTATTCCCAGAAACACCAGTCCTTGAGAGTAAACTGCATCTGTTCAGCCGGGAATGCTACAGTAAGAGCTTGTGCCCTTCATCAGCCAGGAGCTAAGAGGTAGAAAGAAACCTTTTTAAAGCTATATTTTCACAGTTTGGAAAACTCTCATCTCACTTCTCTGGTAGCTTTAATCAGAATGACGCGTTACATAGAAAGTGCGCCAACATACGCACAGCGCGCCTGTCTAGATTTGATCAACAATGATATTATTTCAAATAGTGATGGTGCTTTTTTTTACATCAGTAATGTCCTATACTATACTTTGTGATCAGTTGAATGCCACTTTGAAGAATTAAAGTACCAATTTCCTTCCTTCTGAAACAGCTAAATCTGTACATTATGCCAAATGCCTGTGTGTGTGTCTGTGTGTGAGTGTGTGTGTGTCTATATATATATACACACACACACACATCAGAGTCAGACTCAAGTGGCAAATTTGAGGACTTGAGACTTGCTTGACTAATACAGGTAAAAGACTTGACTTGACTTTGACTTGGTATTCATGACTTGAGACTTGACTTAGACTTGAGACAGATGACTTGATTTTGATTTATTTGCATTTTTCTGGATATCGAGAAGCCTATGTAAAATCTTTAGTTACGTTTTGTTCAAGGAACATGATAGGGTGATTTCTATTACAATGCGCGGGGACCTGGCAACCTGAACCTACCAGGATGCGTCAGACCAGCAGAGGCAAAGGCATGAAGCAGCAATCATGGAAGGGGTCGTCCCAAAAATAATAAAGTTTGGGTTCAAGGATTACGTTGTAGATGACGGTTGTAAGAAAAGGACAGTGGTCTGCAGCTCAAAAATCAGTGACACAACCACCACAACATCCAACTTCATCCATCACTACAAAATCCATAAAGAAGGGAAAGTTACGTGATTGTGTCTTTTTAGCTAACTGGCTGGTCGGTCGAACATAAGCTAGCGTTAACGTTACACCCAGTTGCTACCGGTAACGTTAGTTTATTAAGACCACAGAGCTAAACGCATTATAATACACCAGTCCTGCAATAAATTAAATATTCAGTATTGGATTAAACAAATTTAGAGAGCTGTTGATTCAACTGTGTGCTCATTTTGTTTAGCTGCAGTTTGTGGTGCGGTTGTAACTAACATTAACGTTACGTTATTGACACGTGTTTCTATTATATCATTAACGTTACTATTTGCCACGACATTTCAATCGTCAGTGAAGCTAGTAGTAGACTAAATAACAGAAACACAAACTACATGTTCCAAAAAATCATACAGTTGAATCGCCACCTCTCAAACTGTTTCAACATAAACTGAACATTACATGAAGGGGGATTTATTGTAGGACTGGTGTATTAGACTGCATCCGTTTTAGCTAGGAGTAGCCTTATTTTACCTAGTAAACTGTTAACTGCATGTATTCTTCAGCCAATTCACACAAAATTGGATTTCGATATGTGAAATGGCAACTTCCACATGATTTTCTTACCTCATCTTCTGACTGCTATGCTGTTAATATTTTGAACATACTTACTGATTAAGTCCTAGCTATTGTCAGCAGTTCCAGTATCAATATAAATCTAGTTTGATTCTCATTGGTTTAAACTTTCTAATTATAAACTATGCAATGAAGATCATAATCAGATCTTTTCTCTCTCTTCTGTTTATGTACAGATATGAAGAGTACATCCATACCAAAATGACTTTTGATCTTAACCAGCCTCTGATCTCCTAATTTGCAGAATCAAGGACTGTGCCGTTATGCAACTACAACATCCCCAACAGAGAGCCATTACAAACTCAATATTGTCAGACCTCATTATAAATTGCAACATGCCATTGTCCATCATCGAACATCAAAGCTTTATTAATTTTTTGTTATTAATGGACAACAAGTACTCTCCAGTGAGTCGAAGAACAATCACTTCCAACCTTGACAGTCTGGTGGCAGATATGCAACTGAAGCTGAAAAATTAACTAGCAAAGGCAAATATTGTGTCAGAGACTCTAGACATATGGTCAGACCATAGGAGGAGGGGTTTTCTCGGAGTCACAGCACACTGGATCAACATTAAATATGACAGTCTTCAGTTGAAATCCCAGTTACTTGTTTGCAACCGCTTCAAAGGTTCCGATGCAGGGGAAAGAATTTGTGAAGAGTTTGAGCAAATGTGTGAAGAGTACCAGATAAAGAAAAAGGTTGAACACATAACTTGTGACAACACTGCAAACATGAAAAAAGCATTCACTACATGTTTTCCAGGACTGGGAGATGAAGAAGATGACCTTGATGATACAGACATTTGGATGATCTGACAGTAGAAGAGCAAGAGAGGGTTGAAAATTCATGAAAAGACTTCAATGTTTTGCACACACTCTTCATTTGGTTATAGGAGATGGCCGTAAAGACACTAGATTAGTTAGTGCAGCTCTCGCCAAAGCTTCCAGGTTGAGCTCCTTGCTCCACACAAGCACTTCTTTCAAGGAAAAATTTGAGGAGTTTGGACAGTGTGGAATTCCTGCCTCTGTTACCACACGCTGGAATTCTACACTGAGGCAACTGAAATCAGTGCTCATCTGTGACCACATGAAACTGTCTACAGTTCTTGAAGATGGGGGACACAAAGAGACAGTATTCACAGCTAGAGAGTGGAGTAAGAATAGGGAACTAGTGGATGTCCTTCAACTTTTTGGAGAAGCCACAGACCTTACACAAGGAGAAAAAATTGTGACCATAAGTGCTGTGGTACCCTGTATCCTTTCTCTTAATCACCACCTGAAAAATCAAAAACAGAAAGTGCGCTACTTGGGTGGTTTGATCTGCAGCCTGCAAGGATCACTTCATAGAAGATTCAGAGGGATCTTTGTCAATGTGAGTATGGCAGATGAACAGAGTGATAGAGCAACCTTACCCCTCTCTGACCCTCTATACCTAAAAGCTGCTCTGCTGGATCCTTCATTTGGCAACATGTGGTTGACCCATGATGTGTTGGCCCCCGAAAACATCAAGTAGGCTGTGTCTGTGATGATAAAAAGTAAGTTGTGTTTTTGGTAGTAGTCCAATTTAAGTCAGACCATAGAAGAAATGGGCTACACAAATTGTTTTCAGTATGTTGATATAGATTGTCATGACATGGTTGCTTATGATAACCCAATTTTGTGTTATAACTGTTAGTATGCAGTATGAGTGCATGTTGTGACTACTGTTTTTGCTTATCGTTTGTCAGACTTCTCAAAGAGGTGTGCAAGACCACCCCAACCACCAGTGAGCAGGAACAAATGACAGTGGCAGAGCCAGAGAGTCAGTCTGGGCTGTTCTCAGCATACCGCAAAAAACAGAAGAGAGACTCAAGTTCCAGTCCACAAATTCAGCTGAACCACTATTTGGACATTTGTGATGGACAGAGCTGCCTTCAGTTTTGATCTATGAACAGGCACACACTCCCCTCTTTGTTCAAGGTGGCAGTAAGTGTTATGGCAGTCCCTGCCTCAAGTGCACCTGTTGAACGTGTGTTCAGTCATGGTGGGGTGATTATGTGACCACATCGCTCACAATTGAGCGACAAAGTGCTATCCAATTACATTTCTTGCAAATGCAATGCATTGTAAGTGCTAACAGCTTGCTGCTTGTGTAATTCCACTTCCCATGTGCATGTGATGCAGTATCTAGAAATGGTCCTTTAAAGTCCGTCTTTGAATGAAAAATACACACACACACACACATACACACTCACTAGCTCGCACACAGGCACACGCACAATCAATTCAAAAATATACATTGCAAACAGAGGCACATGCACACACTACCCCCAAGCTGCATCTACGCACACACACGCGCATACACTCTCACAAATACCTTTATACATACTACTAACATTAGAACATGCAATATCCTTTCCACCACACTCACACGTAGGGACACACACACACACACACTGTCTCACACTCTTTCTCTCTCTCTCTCTCACCTCCATGCACTAAGTTACACAAGGATGCCTTCAAAGTCCATCAATTTTGAATGAAAATAAAATCTTTGTTTTTTAAAAAGAGAATGACCTAAACTAAGCAGTCTTGTTAATATAGATATATGGTGTGTTTGGTTTGGACATTTCCACACTAGCTAGTATCTCAAAGTTAAAGGGGATATTCATGTCAAAGTCAGGCATGCTTGAAGAATGCCATTTAGTGGCATACTAAAACAATTATACTTGAATTGTTTGAATGTTTTTATGGTTTGATGTAATGTCAAAAATGTTAATTTGTTTTTATACACTTGATTTTATTTTCTACTCCATTCTGTTTGTATTTGGCTTTGATGTAGTACTATTTGGGCACTATAACATTGCACAGGAAAACAATGACACAGTGTCATATGAGAACCACTTTAGACAGATGCCTTAATAGGCCAAGGAGAAATGCAATGTTTGTTAATGTTGAAAATAAAACTCAGCTTTACATTACATGTACTGTCTTTAAATTGATTTGGAAACTGCAGTAAATCATCAGAATTTCATATGACTTGAATTGTGACTTGCTTGACCTTAGAAATGACTTGACTTGCTTGACTTATGGCAGGGAATCAACTTGACTTGCTTGATTCTCTCCACAGTGACTTGGGACTTGTTTGAGACTTGGAAGTTAAGACTTGAGACTTGCTTGTGACTTGCACACAAGTGACTTACTCCCACCTCTGATATACATGTTTATACATAAAGAGCATTGCATTGTAATTATGCACCAAATCTTTTTTTCTGGTGAATTTTATATATATCTATATATATATCTATCTATCTATATATATATATATATATATATATATATATATATATATATATATATATATATATATATACACACACACACACACAGTGCTTTGAAAAAGTATTTGCCCTTCCTGATTTCTTCTATTTTTTGTATTTTTCATACTAAATTGTTTTAGTTCTTCAAACAAGATATAACATAAAACAAAGGCAACCTGAGTAAACACAAAACACAGTTTTTGAATAAATTTATATATTTTTATTGAATCAGGATGGGGGCAAATACTTTTCACAGAATATATATATATAATTTTACCAGATAAGTTTTATTTTTATTATCCTCAAGATATGAAGTTGGAGGCACGATCTATGTGCTCACTTGACACATTTCTATATGCCCTCTCTTCAATTTAGAACACTTTATTTATCTAATCAAAATAACAATATGCATTGAAGTGAGGATAAAAATATGGATGAAGATTGTCAATGATGAAGATTTAAATGCAGCAAATCACTTACAAGTTGTCAGTGATTGTTTTTATTTCACTTCTAGAGGTCTAGACTTTAGAATCCTCCAGCACTGGCCACAGAGGAACATTGAGGAATAATAATAAAGAAAAACCAATTGTTCCAAAAAGCAACTTTCAGCACAGATTAATCAGTTAAACCAATATAATGGTCTACCTACTATAAACACAACAAAAGCAGTTGGTTGTAAAAACAAAATCCTTCTTGTTGCATTTTTATTGATCTTAGGGTATTTTTGGTACATTGATGATCACATATGATGTTCCTCGATACAGGTTAGTACAAATGCAGCTGAAAATCTTCACCTGTGAATATTGCAAGTCTTTAAAATTCAAGCATTCACTGCTGGCCCACTTACGAATCCACACCAATGAGAAACCATTCAAGTGTACAGTGTGACTATGCCAGTGCTATAAAGGCTAATCTCAGTGTTCAAATGCGCAAGCACACAAGGGACAAATTCAGCTGTGAGCTGTGCTCATTTAACTGCCGCAGAAAAGGACACCTCAAAAGTGCACGTGGAGCGAGTGCACAAGAAGATTAAGCAGCACTGTCGTTTCTGCAAAAAAGAAGTACTCTGATGTGAAAAACCTTCTTAAACACATCTGTGAGAGCCACGACATCAAAGATAAGTACAGTCTTCAAACCAGGGAGGGCAAAAGACATTCTGTCCAACTGTCAAATATGCGACCGCAAGTTCAAGAATGAACTTGAGCATGATAGTCACATGATGGTCCATGGAACCAAGCGACACTTTAGCTGTGAGTTATGTGATCACGGCTCAACTAAATTTCAAGCCTTGCAAGCCAATATCCGAAAGCACACCTTCAACTATATATGTGCCATTCGTCAGCTCAATGTGACTGAGGTTCCATCTCCGAGAGCTCCACTCAGAAATTGACAAGTCCTACTCTTTTGCAGACTCCATCAATCCAGATTTTGCCTGCTTAAACCAGGTGATGACATTCAGAAGGACATGTTGAATCAGGATGAGCTTGAGATCACCAAGGAGCTGTTTCAGCTAAAACAAAAAATTAGTTGCATGGAACAAGAGGAACTCGGACTCAAAGCACTGGTAGTTTAGTTATGGAATCTGACCTGCTCGTTCAGAACTCACAAGAGGGAATTCTTCGTACAGATATTCCAGCCAATAAGACAGACCCATCTGCAATAGCTCAAACACAAGAAATGGCCTGTGAGGATGTAATAAATAAGCAGAGACTCCAAGATGAGGGTCTTCAAATAGAGTGCAGTATGACTGAAGAACAGAATCCAGCTCAAGAATCTGCACCCTTGCCTTCAGAAATTATATCTATTGAGCATCTGATATTAAAGGATACTGTACCTATTGCAGTTCCTCAGACTAACACTACCCTCAGTGGCGATGATGACTTCTGGGTTCAGGGCAGGAGGAAAAGTCTGCTTACAAGCAGATTATAGAGCAGATGCAAAAGCAACAACTTAACATGGACGATTTTGAAACCATTCGGAAATGTTACGGAGACCTTGACTGTGAATATTGTGGTATGAACCTCTATCTCCTAATGCAATTTTTTTTTAAAATAAAGATTTCTCACCCCACTAGCATGCTTTGCTTTTTTATTTTTGTATCTCCTTTTCTCCCAATTTGGAATGCCCAATTCCCACTACTTAGTAGGTCCTCGTGGTAGTGCGGTTACTCACCTCAATCCAGATGGCGGAGTACAAGTCTCAGTTGCCTCCACTTCTGAGTTGTCAATCCACGCATCTTATTACGTGGCTTGCTGTGCATGACACAGCAGAGACTCACAGCACAGGGAGGCTCATGCTACTCTCCACACAACTTACCACATGCCCCATTGAGAGCGAGAACCCCTAATCGTAACCACGAGGAGGTTACCCCATGTGACACTACCCTCCCTAGCAACTGGGCCAATTTGTTTGCTTAGGAGACCTGACTGGAATCACTCAACACGCCCTGGATTCGAACTCACGACTCCAGGGGTGGTAGTCAGCATCAATCCTCACTGAGCTACCCAGGCCCCCAAGCCTTTCTTTTTTAACAATCTTTTAACAATATACATGTGTGAACACACATGAGAGAACACCTTCATTACTGTTCTCTGTGCAGTTACTCTTCCATCACTAAAAATTGCCTGAAGCGGCACATCATACAGAGACATTCTGACATTTTACTCAAGTGTCCCTCTTAAGGATGCCAGTACTGCACGCCTCAAAAATATGAGCTTCAGTCGCATCTTAAAACTCATTTGAACATAGTGATTGCTAGCAGTCTAATATATATATATATATATATATATATATATATATATACCGTCAAAATGCATGAATCACCTTCTTGATGATCAATGTCTCTCTTCTTAGGTCAAATTAAGTTTTACATGCCCAGTTTGTCAGGAGTCTGTTCCAGAGGGTAAAGTTAGATCTCATATCAAAAGTAACCATCCAGTTAAGAAAATTAATGAAACACTCTCTAACGTCCCAGGCGAGCCCTGGGTGGACGTAATGAATGTACACTTGCTGTACAGATGTGTGATTGAACTACATCTCAGAGACACTGGGAATACATGTACATGTGCTTCCAAATACCCATACTGTGACTGCTTCTTCACAAGGAATGGGGCAGATATGCAGCAGCACAAATGGGGTCATGAAGGTGGGTTTTAAGTTTACTTTTTACTGCATTCTAGAACTTATCCACAGAAAACTTTAGTGTATTTGTGGTGCTTTGTTCATAGCTCCAGGAGTGAAACCATACAAATGCTCACTGTGTGATTATGCCACAAGAAGTAAGAGCAACCTTAAGGCTCACATGAACAGACACAGTACTGAGAAAACACATCTTCGTGACCTATGTGGGAAAAAGTGTGATGGTGAGTCTTTTACTCAGGATACAGTGTTTTGGGGTTCATGTACCTACTTAAAATCAGTAAGAAATGGCATTTACAACCCATTTTGCTTCTATAGTTCTCTGAGTGAAACAGGATATTAAACAAGAATAAAATGTAGGCAGTGACTTAATTTTGTACAGTGGGAATTGATTGGATCATAAAAAATGGGCATTACATACCAGAATAGATCCAGACTGTAGGAGGGGTGGGGTTGAAAGTCATTACATTTTGATGAAAGATGTGAAGTAGATATGTATATACAGGGTTGGGAGGGTTACTTTTTTAAATGTATTCCACTACAGATTACAGAATACATGCTGTAAAATATAATTTGTAACGTATTCCGTTAAATTACTCAAGGTCAGTAACATATTCTAAATACTTTGGATTATTTCTTCAGCACTGGTAGATTTTTTCACTTGTTTTGACTATAAAATTCTGCCAGTGCAGTAAGACAAAATACACATGTTAAAAATACATTCTCTGAAAAACTTAAATATCTTATACAGTGTTGTTTCTAAAACCAGATAAATCAAATTAATTGATTGATTATTAGACATTTTTACAGGAAACAATACAAAATTATTATCGAGAATATGATTATTGCCCTAATATCAAAGGTCTCACTAGAAAAAAAGAAATTGTGATCCAACGTGAATTTTCTTGATAAAAAAATATGATCGTGCCTGGTAACACGTGCATAAAAAAATGTCTAGAAATAGCATTTTAGCTTAGTGAAATGCTGACAATTTACACAAGGATTATTTCTATTTCTTCTGCAAACTTACTTCTCTGTCTGCTCATATGAATGTAACACATCATAAGAAAGTGTTTCACCGCTGTTCAAATGCACTTTGGATCACATTATAATGTATAAATGTTTTCCATCTGAAAGGACTAAATATTAAATGAAACAAATGACAATAAAATGCAAAGTAATCTCTTCAGTAATCAAAATACATTTTGAACGTAACTGTATTCTAATTACCAATGATTTAAATTGAAACTGTAGTGGAATACAGTTACTTATATTTTGTATTTTAAATACATAATTCCGTTACATGTATCCATTACTCCCCAACCCTGTGTGTGTGTGTGTGTATATATATATATATATATATATATATATATATATATATATATATAAATTATTTGAAATAATGTGCAGAGATGAAATGTGCTCAGTAAGACCAAGAATATGTAAGAAGACAGTAAAAACGGTCCATTTTGATTTCGGGTTTATTTTAAAGTGATAGTTCACCCAAATATAAAACTTCTCTCATCATTTACTCTCTCTCATGCCATTTCAGATGTATGACTTTCTTTCTTCTGCTGAACACAAACAAAACATTTTTAGAAGAATATCTCAGCTCTGCAGGTTCATACAATGCAAATGAATGGTGACCAAATATTTGAAGCCCAAAAAGCACATAAAGGCAGCATAAAAGTAATCCATATGACTAATTTTTCACTGTTCATCTTGCCATTGCAGTGTGTAGGCATTATCATGATTTCAAGCTCAATTTCACTTCCTAGTGCTTGATGCATGCACAGAGCGCTAGATGGTGCTATTGCCTTTATGTGCTTTTTGGGCTTCAAAGTTTTGGTCTCCATTCACTTGCATTGTATGAACCTGCAGAGCTGCAATATTCTTCTAAAAATCTTTGTTTGTTTTCCACAGAAGAAAAAAAGTGGGGATGGCATGAGGGTGAGTAAATTATTTTCATTTTTGGGTGAACTATTCTTTTAATGTTGTTTAAAAGCCAATTCAAAAAATTTGACATTAAATATAATATTCCTTTTTATTATTTCTATGGTAGGTATCATAAACAATACACCGCTAATTAGAAGTCTATTAGAAAACACTCTATTAGAAAAATTGTATATTCATTTTTATGTTATAGGATAATAGTTAAAATGCGCCGAATGTGACTTCACTGCTGCACAAAGACCACATCTCCTTCATCACATGGAGCTGCATGCTCTTTCAAAGTATTTTTTCCTGAAGACGTCTTTCTAGTCACCTTTAGCAAAAACCTATTTTGTTTTACTTAATTTAAATAACCTACAACTAACAATGATGCAAAATGTTTTCCTTTTTACAGCCTTGTGCACACTGCCACTACTCATGCAAAATTTCAGGCTCTCTGAACAGACATTATAACAAGAAGCTTCCCAAAGCGAAGTACAGTAATGATGGAACAGGGGCAGCCACTTCAGAAACTGTGATAGAGCAAGATAAGTCCTGCCAACAGAATTAAACCAGCATTAATTGTCTGATCAGAAGAGGCTTGGTAAATATAATGCCAGATATATATTGTTGCCTCAAACATCAGCTCAACTTCGGTAATAAAAAAGTGTGTGTGTGCTTATTAGGTGGAGTGAAATGCCATGTGTGCAATTATGTTTATGGCACTAAATGGGAAATGAAGTGGCGGAGAACAACAGTCTTGGTCTGAATCAGTGGGAGGTGAGTCTCAATTACAAATACATCCCAGGTTAAATTTAGCAACAACAACAAAACACACACACACGCACAAGAGAACAAAAACTTGAAAATTCTTGATGAGTGCAGTTTTCTGTCCTGTGTTGACATATTTTGAAATTGAAAGAAATGGCTTTAGTTATGTCACACTAATGAACCATGATTTGATACTAGCTGGTCAGTCACAGTGGGAGGGGCATTGGTTACAAATTTGTGCAGTGCTGCATGAGTCATCCATATTTTTGGTTTATTTTCCCTGAAGAGAAAAACGCATATACTGTTTTTGCTAATAAATATGTTTTGTCAGCGTTCAGGAGTACACACATGTGAAACTCTATTTTTGATTTAATTGGGGTTTGAAAGGAGGCAAATTAATGTAAATTAATATAAGTGACTGAGTTTCATAAAAGAATGTTCTCAAAATCAGTGTATAACTGTTATAGTGCCATACATTTACAACATATTACTAATGTTACTAATGCTACTAGAATTGCTTGTGAGCCTATTGATGTGTTTATTCAGGTAGTGGAGTCAGTGGAGGAGCCAGCCATGCAGGACCTTCATATTACCGAGACTGAGGATCCACAAGCTGCAGTATCAGCTTTGCCCGATCTGTGCTTCAATACACAGCACAGTCAGTACATGCCCCTAATTATAAACAATTGCTTTATTTCTGTAAAATTCAACTCAGCTAAACTCTTGTCTTTGTGTTTTGGTGTTGTGTCTGCCACAGCAACAGATAGATTAGACCCAACATCTGTTAACATCCTCCAGCAGATAATTGAACTGGGCTCAGAGAATCATGATGCCACTGTGGCTTCTACAGTACAGTCATAATAGTGTCTGAAATATATTAATTTAATGATTAGAAAACTCATTCCTTCATCCTAGGTGGCAGAGGAGGAGCAGCAGTCCTACCATGCCCTGATGATTCAGGACACACTACAGCAGGCTACTGTGGGCCTTGGAGAAGAGCATCATTTGGTTGTGGCTTCAGATGACATGGAGGGCATCAAAACTGTCACAGTGTACACACTGGTTGAAGATACCTCCCAGTTCATTGTCTATGTTCAGGAAGCAGTTCAGGAGGCTGTGCAAACTGAGACCACCAAAGTATAACAATCTATAAAGGGTGTGCTGGCAAAATACATGGGGATATCTGCTATCTAGCCCAAATGTTCTAAATTAGTCTGTGATCTTTTTAGTCATAGTTACCCCAAGAATTTAGCATCCATCTATTATTTATAGTGACCCAAGCAGCACAATTGTAAATGTTATATCAGTAACTAGTCATAGCTCTGGTAACTGCAAAAAAAAAAGGATTATGGTGGCTTTATGTAACAATCTGCCTTTAGCAACTCCAAGGCAATTCTTTGAAAAAAGCAAACTGACAGGAGCAATAGTTTTAAAGGGATAGTTCACCCAAAATTTGAAATTTTCTCATTTACTTACCCTCATGCCATCCCAGATGTGCATGACTTACTTTCTTTTGCTGAAGTAAGTGAATAGGTACCAACATTTTGAAACTCCAAAATACACAAAAATGCAGCATAAATGTAATCCATATGACTCCAAAGGTTTAAATCCTTAAATATGATAGGTGTGGGAGAGAAACTGATCAATATTTAAGTCAGTTTTACTATAAATTATCCCCCTTGCTCAGTAGGTGGTGATATGCACAAAGAATGTGAATCACCAAAAACAAAAGAAGAATTTGAAAGTGGAAAATGTATAGGAAAAAAGGACTTAAATATTGATTTCTCGCCCACACCTATTATATAATTTCAGATGATATGGATTTAACCACTGGAGTCTTGAGTTACTCTTATGCTGCGTTAATGTGCACGTTGGGGCTTCATAATTTTGGTACCCATTCACTTGCAATGGGAGGACTTACAGAGTGGAGATATTCTTAAAAAAATCTTTGTGTTCTGCAGAAGAAAGAATGCCATACGCATCTGGGATGGCATGAGGGTGAGTAAATAATGAGAGAATTTTCCATTTTTTGTGAACTATCCCTTCAAGCCTTCAAAATTAATGAAACCTGGCCAGGTGTAACCTGTTGCACAAGAAGCAAACGCTCAGGCTGGTGTGTTGTATGATTTTTTGCTACCTAAATAATCAATGCTTGCAAAAGAGTTACTGTGCGACACTGACCATTCCAGGTCTTAATTTTAGATTAGATTGTTTAATGGCCTGATAAGGACCATGCAGATAACAGGGCCTACCCTTCCTTACTTCTGCGCTACTTTAAAACACCCCTGAAAACTCTTTTCCAAGATGTTTATTATACAGAAAACTTTAAACAGTGTATCATTGCAAGTCACCAAAACAATGCTAATTTCAGTGTCTCCTGTTGTCCTCTCCCATCAGTTGTGAGACCTGACTAACCACCAGGTTGTTCTCACTGCTGTCCTGCCCCTCTTTTTCCTCTTTCTGTAGGCTCCTAACCAGCAGGAATTCTTTGAAGTGATATCATCATCCTTGACCCGTTTGGATTTGAGTTACTTTTTCTCTATGAGTTTCTGCTTGTGATATCTGCTAGTGTGTCCAGCTGCTCTTGAGTTAGTTCTCCTGCAGGACTTTGTGTGAGCGAGTCTCTAGAGGCCTTTTGTTGTTTATAAGCTTCAGTCTGTTTGTGCAGTGCATCATGATCAATGCCAGATTCTCCAGATTACATTGGTTGCAGTCTGACACATTGGGAGATTAAACTAATTACAAAATCGTTAAAAAAAATAACTGAATTCCATTTTCTTAAAACAAAATTCTTCCATCTTCGTCTGAATCATAATCTGTAATCTTGAGAAGGTTTTCAACCTGATGCATAATAACATGACATTTAATAAAAAAATTAAATGAGCTATTCAATCACCAAAATGCATGAACCACTTATACAACTGCCAAAGACTGAAGGAAAAGAGTAAATATGTGGTCTGTTACCTCCATGACAGCAGCATATTGTTTATCTCTGATGAAAACTACAGGCGGAACTCTGCCGAGGAGTTGCTGTGAAAGGGTAGCGTGAAAGGGTAGCTATATTTTTACCATATAAAGATTTTTAATTTGCAATAATAGCTGAAAATTATACAGCTATATTTTCATGACAGCTATACAATAAACACACTTTTAATAGAAAACGTATGCTACAATACATTAGGGTGCAAAGGCACACCTTAAGGAAAATGTATGTTTGTTTTGTTATCCAGTCACTTAGTGTATCAATAATTATGAAATGCATTTATTTTTATTTAATATTGATGGAGAACTTGTCTGAAAATAAATAATAACAGATGGTTGTTTTGAGTAATCGAAAAAAAATGTATGTGGTGATTTGGAGAGAAAGGTCCCAAGGGGTGGGGGGAGTTAGTGAAATATAGGGACAACATTCATGAGGTAAATGGTTCCTAAACTTGTGCAAATACTTTTGAGACAGCAAAATTCTTGTTTAAAATAACCACTTTAGAAAAAGGCTAACCAATTTCTTTTCATCTTTAATCACATTTGGCATTTCATAACATCTTAAGTATTCTATAAGTAAATGAATCTCCATTGCTATTGTATCAGTCAATGTGAGTCCACTTTCAACATTCTTCATTACAAATCTAATCGCCCCTTTCACTTATTGGCCAGTTATTGAAAAACTTTTGATTGACCTTGAATTTATTTTATTTTTTGAAATGACAAGTATTTTGTCTCAAAAAGAATGTGATAATTTCTGGGATTTTCATTAGCTACATAAATTTGCAACATTTTAAAATATTACATATTAGATCAAATTACCTCAAAAAATGTTGTTGCTAGCCCCCATTGTACCTTATTGTTTCTTAATGATGACAAGTCATTCTCGAAATTTCAATAAAAAGTGTCTTTTTTTTTTGTCATGGTGACATTTTTAAATCAACAGAATTCGTACCAACAGTGGTACAGTACATCACAGAAAACCAAATGTGTAAGTTTGCGGGGGCCTGGGTAGCTCAGCGAGTATGGACGCTGACTACCACACCTGGTCACGAGTTCGAATCCAGGGCGTGCTGAGAAACTCCAACCAAGTCTCCTAAGCAACCAAATTGGCCCGGTTGCTAGGGAGGATAGAGCCACATGGGGTAACCTCCTCGTGGTGGCTATACCTTCTCGCTCACAGTGGGGCGTGTGGTGAGTTGTGCGGAAAATAGCGTGAAGCCTCCACACGCCCTATGTCTCCGCGGAAACGCGATCAACAAGTCACATGATAAGATGTGTGAATTGACAGTCGCAGAGGGAACTGTAGTTCGTCCTCTGCCACCCAGATTGAGGCACTACGCCACCACGAACACATTGGGAATTGGGCATTACAAACTAGGGAGAATGTGGAGCTCAGAAAGTCTGTCACTGCTTTGTTAGATGATGTTGTTCAGGGTTCTCACACAAACACTGTCCTCTTGATTTCTCTTCGTTGATGGTTTCAAAAAGCCAGTCTGACCAAAAGATGTAGACTGAAAGGGGAAAATGGCTTAAAGGAATTTTTCACCCAAAAATTAAAACGATTCATAATTTACCCTCATGCCATCTCAAAAATCAAATTGGCATAAAATAATATAACTGATTTCAGTGGTTAAATCAAAGTCTCCAGAAGCAATATGATAGGTGTGGGTGAGAAACAGATCAATATCAATATTTAAGTTCTGTTTTACTATATATTTTCCTCCCTGCTCAGTTTTCACTTTAATTTTCACATTCTTTCTTTTGTTTTTGGTAGTTCACATTGTTCATGCATACACGCCCTACTCGGCAGGGAAAATAATTTCTAGCAAATATTAAATATTGATCTGTTTCTCACATCATATCCCTTCAAAAGATCTGGATTAAGACACTGGTGTAATGTAGATTACTTTTATGCTGTCTGTATGTGATTTTTGGAGCTTCAAACATTTGCCACCCATTCACTTGTATTGAAGGATCTACAGAACGGAGATATCCTTAATTTGTATTCTGCAGAATAAAGTCATACACATCTGGGATGGCGTGAGGGCGAGTAATTTTTGGGTGAACTGTTCCTTTCATTTCTGTACAAGACCAACATAGAGCAATAGCACCAATGGTAAACAGCTTACCTGTTGAGGAGCTTCATACCTCTGTTACAGAAACAGAATGTCGACAATTTCGTGATTAGAATGAGCAATTCTGTTTATATATTGATAGAACGTTGAGTGAATTAAACATGACGGTGACATACTTCTTGGACAGCATATATATCAGTTTATTACTACTAGCTGTGAATACTCCTTTCTTTCAACTTCACAGACCAGCACAAGCGCTGGCCAACCAGTAACTTGGGTCGTGATTTAATTTTACAGAATATTCTAATTACTGCAGTTGACACGGACTTAATGTTCAGTCTTTATAGAAAATAAATCTCATCACAGCCAACATGATAGTCGCCTTGCATTCACGTCCCATTCTGAAGGTGATCAATTCTTTACTGACTGAAACACACACTTGTAATGTTTAGTCACGTTTAATTTGAGGGTCAAATACAACTGCAAAAATGAAAGAGGACACTGAGGCACTTATCTTTTTCACATTTCTGAAATAAAAGTGTCCTATATGAAAGAATGAACATACAAACACAATAAAGTGTCCCCCACAGTGATGCAACTGATAAAATGCTAACTGGTTTGACAGTTAGTAGTATTAGTTTACTTTATTAACAGTCCTAGTATAAATGTTAGATGCAGAACTATTTCAATACAGCCTTCCTCAAATTTATATTAAGTGTCCCAAACATATATGACTTCAATATAAAATGCAAAACTGAGAGTTTTTCTTACAGTAAATATGTGTACAAAAACGTTTGAACATCGTCATATGAACTATATACAACAAAAATACAAAAATATAGAGTGTAGAGTTCAAGGTTGGTGATCGAACTACTTTTCAGCATTGCTGTAATTTCCCCTTTTCAGAACTGACAAAAGCCAAGAGGAAACCATCTCATAAACGCGGAAAATTCATTTTAAATAAACATCTTACAATGGTTGACATCCTAGTCTGAACATGCTGGATACAAACATATTTCATCTACTAAACACCTTTATACAATTTTTTTAACAGGCTGCACCTCTGGAAAAAAGAGATTATGTTTCAACTTGTTAACATCATTCATTCTGAACCCAAGGCGCACACGAACCTTCTTCTTCTGAATTGCTTTCAAGCACTTGGTGAGCTTGGAATTAAAGTGAGTCTTTACATCAGCTTTGTTTATATACAAAAGGGAAGCAAGCATTTCAGTTTCAGCCATTGTCAAATATGGCTTGAGGTGGAAGTACCTTGAGAGGAATGCTTTTCTGTCTTCAAAAGATGCAAACGCCATCCCTGCTGGGTCCAAGACAAGCTGGACTGGAGTTTGAGGGACTTCTGCCTTTGAAAATCTCTGATTCCTTTTTCTGCTCTTCTGCACATTTACCTCTTTCTTTGCCATGACAAAATCCTTCCCACCCTGATTGGCAATTTCTGAAGAATCTCCCACCTTAGCAGAATTGTTAAATTCACCATCAGTGTGTCCTACTGGATCTGGATTCAGTTGCCTCTCTGCATCCTTGATTGCTTGGGGAGCACAGCGACACCGTTGCACATGGATGGAGATTGTTTTTGGTGTTGATTTTTCAGAATACACCCCAAAACAATATATGCATTTGAAGGCAGGAGTTTTTAATATTGCATGAATGGTGGGAACAGTGTGGTGTTTTGCTTGAAGATGCTGCTCGTAATCTTCAGAGATCTCGAACTTGACTGGACAAAATGGACACTTTGTAGATGTTGCCTTCAATGTGGTTGGGTATTCTGCCTTATCTGGATACATTTTTATGTACATTTTATCTTGAGAGCTGGTGATCAGTGCAAGGTTGAGTTCTCTGTTTTCAATGAGATCCTTGGGCACATCTGTGTTTAAATTAAAGGTAGTAAACATCAGGCTGCCCTCACTGTCACTATCAAGATTAAACTGTTCTTTTATGAAATTACGGTTTTCCTTGATTGTGAGACTGTGCTCTTTATTTGTGTGCTCCATGACTTGCTTGAAGGAGTAGAACATCAGAGGGCAGAACAGACACTTCAAGCCATGCAACAAATGCTGAAAAATTCCCTGCTCTCTCAGGAAAATCTTGCACTTCAGACACCTGACGGTGCGATCATCATGTTTTTTTAAAAATGGAGCAAGCACAGCCAACTTGTTCGGTACACTATTTTTGTTTATTGCTCTCTGAACTGTAGGCATAAGACCAACAGGCACTACTGCCGTATTTGTAGGCTGGCTGACCTGAGGAGTGTTTTGTGTCAAAACCATTTGAGCAGGACTGCCCTGGACAGGCATTGTGACTTGAACAGGTGCTAGAGTGTAAGTCGGAACACCATTTACTTTGTTGCCTGTTGGAATGAGACGCACAGATTGTGAGGCTAAGAGAGGAGCTCTGGGAACTGACTGATTCAGCTGAAGACCTTGGGTAACAAGGTAGGGTGGACGCACACCCACTTCACCTGGGAGGTTGACCTGAACAGTGGGTGGAAAAAGAACCTGCTGTGGTTGCTGACCTTGTGGTCGCCTGGGAACGGTCATAGTAATGGGCATTGATTTGGGTGCATTTTGTGACATGTTTGGCACCACCATATTAATAGATTTCACCACTGGTGAGGTAGGCATGACTTGTGGGATCCCAGAGTGGGGCTGCTGATGTGTAGTCACAGCTGTGCCTGAGAGTAAAGCTTGTGTTTGTGGGGACAGAAACATCTGCCCTGAGCCAGGAGAACAAAACAAGGCAGTGTTGCTTGGCCCAGCCAGAAATACTGCACCGTTAGGCTTTTTGACACCATTTCCATTTGTTTGGTGCTGGATATAGTTCGGTCTTGCAAGCAACGTGACCTGTTGCATTGTTTTTGGTGCAAGGTTTAGCAGATTTTGTTGTCCAACAATTTGGTTTGTGCAGTCCTTTTCAATGATGGAAGGGATTATCTGCCAGTGAAGGTCCTTGTGCATCTCTGAACTCAAAATATGATAGAGCAGATGCTCAATAGTCTCCGCTGGCAGTTTGCACACTTTGCAGTAATATTTTGCAGTGATGCCATCACGTTTTTGCTCACCATCACCCTTCTGTGTATTATCTGAGCCAAGCCCAAAGTAACGATCCAACAATGCAGCATAGTGGTTTACCAAGACGTGCTTTTTCATTACATATATTAAAGAGTCATGATACCCACAGGTTGCACAGATATATCTGTCATCGGCAGCATCGGCAGAGACGGTAACTGACACAGTTTTTGGTGCGTGGAACAAAGTGTGGCTAGTGTAGTTTTGAACAAACTTGGGCTTGGCTTTTGAAGACAGGATGTGGAAAAACCTAATATGTTGCTCTGTGACTTTTGGAGCGCTAACAAATGGGCAGTAAGGACACATTAACAGACTGGCCAGGTCCAACTCCTCCTTGTGGTAGCGATGAATATGACTTCTAAATGTGGTTACTGACCGGCTGGAGTACCCACATAGATTGCAACACAGTGTCTGGCTTCGGTATGGATACTGCATGACAAAAGAAATATGATCAATACAACTTATTGAGATGACGTTAACTAATACCGTGTAACATAATGCATTACAGAAAACACATGTGCAGGGCATAACATTAAGGATCGCAGGAGAAGACTGATTAATATTCATGAGGAAAACAATACCTGATTGGACGGTGAAACATTATGTCTTTGACGTTTGCCGTGACTGTACTGTAATAACAACCTCTGAGGTATTACCATTGGAGAGCGCATAACGGTCAACTAGCAGGTTACGAAGTCACCATTTGCAAGTACCTTTCAAATTAATGGGAGGACCCATAAACTGACCTCTACCTGCCACAAAATTGTCTGTGTCTTCTCTTAAAAAACAGCAATTTTATAACAGTAAACTTCAAATATAGTTAATTCCAAAAGCACTATTTAGTCGAAAACATGTTGATAATTAGCAGACAGGCAATCATTCAATTAAAGTGTTCAGCTGTTTCCTCACAAAAGCAGTTTATTCAGCACACTGAAGCATCTCCTTCATAAACATCTATAAAAAAATTGCTCTGGTCTCCTTGCCAGTGTACCGTCCATAGAAAGTTTATTGGACTGCCGCATTATACATTTAGTTGCAAACCTTATAGGCTCCCCTTGGTAGAAGGGCTCTGATTGTACTACTTCTTTAGTAAATCTGAGCAAATAGGGCCGTGAGTGTGTGTTGCGTTGTAACTTAACCTTACACGCACATTTATTTGATGCATTGTATATTGTTGTTGCCAATGTTGAATATTGTTGATTGTATTACAAGCATAAGTGGGTGTGGTTTGAAAATTATAAACAAAAAAAAATATTATGTTTAGCACCATTTGCCATCATTTTCCAACAAGTGTTTATAAATGTATAGCTTTTGTGGAGCTACACTATAGCTCTCTGGCAAATTAAAAAAAAAAACTTTTTTAAAAGAAAGCTTAACATTTAATAAATTTAAAAACCGGCACATGGCATGTAAAAAAATACATCACAACAAATAAAATTCATTGAATAAAAAAGAAAAGAATTCTGGTGGGGCCAGCAAAAATGTTGGCAGGCAAGAAAAAAATTCTTACTGATGAGCCTTGCATGAATGTTTGAAATAGTAGTATTAAAAAGTACATAGCTTGAGTGAGTTTTGAAATAAAGACCTTTCTTTTCCATTTGCCAACATGACCATCACTGAGATCATCCCAGTCTGTGTTGTTGAAACTTGCATCACCAGCATCAAACCCTTTGTATGTCTGTTGTAAATTAAGTGAAACATTTGTTAGCAGACGATATGATATTCAAGATATTTGACAGACAAAATTATAAGGATTTACAATTTACCTCTATTAGGTCTTGACATTGCTGCATTCCAATGTCACACAAAATACTTTTGACGCGTTTCCTTGGTCGTCTGAGTTTTGTCAGGTTCTTTACTGGAATCTGATACATTTTCCTGTAAATTAAAACGCAATACATCGCTGTCGGCACCCTGTCACACACCAAAACATTTTCTGTTAATTTTCCGATAATAATCGTGGTCATATCAAAGCCTCCTCCAGATTAGCCTAAATTCTTAACATAGTTATAAACATACAGCTCGTTGTAACCATGTACCTAGCGCCTGTTTTAAACCTGCATGTTAGATGCTTTTGGTAAAGTATAATTATTTGAAACCAAGCGTGTCTTAGTATTTATGGGAGAATTGTACTTTAGTCCTCCTTAACTCATAGTGTTACTTGAATGATTATAAGTTTTATCATAAACCTGTTCTGGCGCAGAACTTCCGATTGAGTGGATGATGTCTGCATGCGTGAGTACGTGCGTGCGTCCGTTTTCTTCCGGCGTCACTTAAGGCGCGCAGTATGGAATCAGCCAATTCAGAATGTGAGGCATCCGAGTTGCGCTCAATCCATGTTCCTTATCGCATTGGTGATCGGCTGTTGAATCTGAACCGTGCACAAGATTTGCCCACTTTTGATTGTCCCTCAGTAAAACATCCTCCCACTCCAGCTGAAAAACATGGCGCACAGGAAGACAGGAAGTTACGTTTTCTAATTTGCATACTGCATAGTTCAGCTCCACCAATGGGAGCTAGGTGGGCCGATCTTGCAAAGTTAATCACTGTAATAGTCAATGGTTTATGGTATAATCAAATTATCCCAAGACCTTGGCTGTTGTCCTTAACCTGTGTATGATGTAGAGACACCTGTGGCCGGCCAGTGCAAGGTGGATTGACATGCTGATAAACTGGCTGAAAAATTGACAGACTGTGCTGCTTGTCTACTACTTTATTATACTATGCAATGGCTTCTTGTTCCTCATTTAAGTGAGCTCTTGCATCAGTAAAGATGTCATCACAGCATCTTCACTTTCATAGCAATTAAAAATATGACTATCTAAAACCAATAACATCCTGAAAAGGCTCCTAAACTTTAATAGCAGTTTAAGAACATAGGCCAACTGTCTAAGTAAAGCACATACCTGCGCCCTTAAAGGGAACTTGACATAACTATTTTTACAGCAAATTATCTCCCTAATAATGGTATTATTTGAACAGAGCATGGACATTATTCAGAGCAGTGCCATTTTCAATTTGTGACAGGAATGAAAACGAGGCTATGAGGAATAGCCTACAATTACAGTTATACTGCTGTACTGTAAAATGGTGTTGATTGTTCATTTACATTTACATTTATTCATTTGGAAGATGCTTTTATCCAAAGCGACTTACAAAAGAGTTGTTCAGTTGGCAAAAAAACAAAACCAAAAAAAAAACACGAGAAATCAAACTGATCTTGTTTTACTGGAAACAATACAAAAATTATTATCAAGATTATGTTTTTTTTTTTTATTTGACCTAATATCAAAGGTCTTACTAGAAAATAATTAATTATGATTCAATGTGAATGTCTGGTAACGTGCATGTAAAATGTCTAGAAATAGCATTTTAGCATAGTGAAATGCTGACAATTTACACAAGGTTTATTTCTATTTCTTCTGCTCCAAACTTACTTCAAATTTTACTTCTATGTCTGCTCGTATGAATGTAACACATCATAAGAAAGTGTTTCACCGCTGTTCAAATGCACTTTGGATCACAACATTTATATGTATAAATATTTTCCATCTGAAAGGACTAAATATTAAATGAAACAAATGACAATAAAATGTAATAAAAAGTCAGTAATCAAAATACTTTTTGAATGTAACTGTATTCTTATTTTCAATTATTTAAATTGTAACTGTAGTGGAATACAGTTACTTATATTTTGTATTTTAAATATGTAATCCTGTTACATGTAATAAATAAAATACTCCCCAACCATGTGTGTGTATATATATATATATATATATATATATATATATATATATATATATATAAATAAATTATACCAAAGTTATAACAATATTTACTTATATTTAGTTACTTATATTTTGTATTTTAAATATGTAATCCTGTTACATGTAATCCACGAAATACTCCCCAACCATGTGTGTGTATATATATATATATATATATATATATATATATCATCATATTGTCAATAAATAAAGAACTTTACAGCTCAAATAATACACAAGTTTTAACAGAATAATTAATGCAAGGGCTTTTATAAAATTATAAGCTTTACATATCTGTGTTTAAACCCTCCAAAAATTGGCAACATTTACAATTATTGTCCCCATTCACTTCCTTTGTAAGTGCCTCAATTTAAGCTTGATTTAGGCTGTTTGTTATTTTTTAAAGAAAAGGAGTAAATTTTTGTGGTAATAAACATTATGCCACACATGCTGTCGATTGAGTTTAAATTGAACTGAACCTGGAACATTCCTTTAAAACATTAGTGAAGGTAGACCTGACATCCAAGTAGTGTATACACAGTGCTGGGTAGATTACTTCTGAATTGTAATCTGGTACTGATTACAATTTATATAACTAAAATTGTAATCAGTAACCTAATCTCATGGATTACATTTTTAAATCAATCTAATCTGATCAATTATAGATACATTTTTTAATGCTTCTGACCCAATTCTTTTTATTTTAATGTCACTTGAGTAAGGTAATATGGTACCATATTGACAAAGTTCTTTTTAAATGCATTAAAGAAAACATAATTAATTTGTATGATTTTGAGTGTGTGTTTTACTCACTATTTGCCTGTTTCTGAGTGAAATAAATATACACTAAAAATGGTAAAGTGTGGTAACTAATCAGACCACATGTACATTTTGAAGCCAAGTACAAAACCAATTCGCCCAACTAAAACGAATTTAACCACACTAATGAAATCGGTTTGAAATGTATGTGTGGTTTCTGCTCCATCTTCAGTGTAATTATAGCTGATGAGTTTTCTAATTTGATTATGTAATCCAGATTACATGTAATTCGTTACCACTCAGCTCTGTATATATAAATAATTTTTAAGCAAAATCCAAGATGCACAAGAAATCTTGCCAACAGCAAGAATTCAGATTCAAAAAGTGAAGTGCAGGGAAGATTTATAATCCTTTATAATATCACAACAATTCCAACTTCTTCATTGCCCCCCTGGGACAACAGTAAATGATGTCTCAGATCTATGTGCCATATGCTTAGAATGTCATGAGTACTGCAGCTTGCTTGTCTGATGACCGGATAACAGCCATAAGGCTGCTGGGAGGTCAGATTCAGAATCAGCTTTATTGCCAAGTATGCTTACACATACAAGGCATTTGTATTGGTGACAGGACCTTCCAGTGCACAAACAATACAGCAACAAGACAAAGGCAATAATAAAATAATAGAATAAAAATAAAAAGTGAATAGAAAATAAAGTATATAGGAATACACAATAGGACAATATATATATATATATATATATATATATATATATATATATATATATATATATATATAGATCACTCAGGGGAGGAGGGTGGAGTCCAGTCATGGGCGAGGCCTGTTCTAAAGTGATGTCACTTTAGAGCAGAAACGAAAACCGTTAATTTTGACACACTTTTTGATTAATAGAAATATAGGAGAGGAGTGGGTGGACTTTTAACATTGTAGAGTGGTTGTGTACACACACTGCTGACTCACATTTATGTACAAACAGGTTTTTTTTTTAAGGTAAAAACTCAGTACAATTCAAATGGTTTATGCAAGTTTTGATGTTTTTTGGTGATAGAGAGTAACTGGATCGAGTAGTGCCAGTGATCACACGCCAGTGAGAGCAGATCATGGCTCGGTTGGCTGGAGTCTCTGATGATCCCCCGATCTTTTTTCACACAATGCCATGTATAGATGTCCTAGAGGGAGGGAAGCTCACCTCCGATGATGTGTCTGGCAGTTCGCATCACTCTTTGCAGGGATTTGCGGTTGAGGACCGCCCTCGCTGATGCCATTCCAGGCAGTGATGCAGCCAGTCAGGATGCTCTCTATAGTGCTGGAGTAGAACCATGTGAGGATGTGGTTGTTCATTCCAAACTTCCTCAGCCGTCTCAGGAAGAAGAGGTACTGGTGAGCCTTCTTCACAATGGCCTGAGTGTGGACAGACCATGTAAGTTCCTCAGTGATGTGGACACCAAGGAACTTGAAGCTGCTGACTCTCTCCACCGGTGGTCCATTGGTGGTGATGCAGCTGTGTTCTCTGTCTTTTCTCCTGAAGCTCACCACAAGCTCCTTGGTTTTACTGATGTTGAGGGAGAGGTTGTGCTCCTGACACCAGCGTGTCAGAGTGTGCACTTCCTCTCTGTAGGCTGTTTCATCATTGCCAGTGATCAGACCTACCACCATCATATCATCAGCAAACTTAATGATGGCATTGGAGCTATGTGTCGCCACACAGTCATGTGTGTACATACAGGAGTGGGCTGAGAACACAGCCCTGCGGGGCTCCAGTGTTGAGGGTCAGTGATGAGGAGATGTTGCTGCCCATTCTAACCACCTGACGTCTGCCTGACAGGAAGTTCAGGATCCAGCTGCACAGTGAGCTGTTTAATCCCAGAGGCCAGAGTTTCACATCAAGCTTGGAGGACACTATGGTGTTGAATGCTGAGGTGTACTCTATAAACAGCATTCTCACATATGTGTACCTTTTTTCCAGGTGGGAGAGAGCAGTGTGTAGTGTAGATGCAATAGCCTCATCAATGGAGCAAATTGCAGTGGGTCCAGAGAGGCAGACAGCACAGAGCAGATGCAATCTCTGATTAGCCACTCAAAGCATTTGCTGATGATGGGGTCAGAGCAACAGGACACCAGTAATTTAAGCCAGTGATTTTGGATTGCTTTGGTACAGGCACAGTGGTGGACATTTTAAAGCATGTGGGGACCACAGACAAGGAGAAGGAAAGGTTGAAAATGTCCATAAAAACACCAGCCATTTGGTTCATGCACACTCTGATGACGCGGCCTGGAATGCCGTCTAGACCCGTGGCTTTACTGATATTCACCCATCTGATATTCATCTATGCACTTCCTGATGAAACAAGTTACAGTATCAGCATAGACCTAGATGTCATCATCAGAGATGGAACATCTCCCAGTCCACGTGATCAAAACATTCCTGTAGCATAGAATCTGATTGGTCTCACCAGCACTGGATCATTCTGACAGCGAGTGCGTCCTGTTTCAATGTCTGCCTGTAAGTGGGCAGAAGGAGAACAGAAGAGTGGTCCAATTTGCCAAATGGTGGGCGGGAGAGGGGTTTGTAGCCGTCTCAGAAGGGAGAGTAGCAATGGTCCTAAACCTAGTCCCTACGTGTGTTGAAACTGATGTGTTGGTAGTATTTTGGTGCTATTGACTTGAAGTTGGCTTTGTTAAAGTCCCCGGTCACAATGAATGTGGCCTCAGGGTTCGTGGTTTCCTGCTTGCTTATACTCTCATACAGTTCCTTGAGTGCCCGGTCTGTGTCGGCTTGTGAGGGGATGTAAACAGCTGTGATAATGACCACTGTGAATTCTCTCAGTAGCCAGAATGGTCGACACAGAAGCATGAGAAGTTCCAGTTCAGGAGAGAAAAAAGACTTCTATGTTCCACTGACCACACCAGGATTTGTTGATCATAAAACATACCCCACCACCAATGCTTTTACCTGAGAGGTCTTTCACTCTGTCCGCTCGGTGCACTGAGGACCCCATGGGTTAGATGGCTGAGTCTGGAATCTTGCAAGTGACAATCAAGTAATACACAGCTGTGTGTGAGATAAGAAGCATAATCAAAATGCAAAAAGAATGTCATTGAATTTGCTTCGGCAGCCCAAAATTTCACTTGAGTGGCGGCTGAAAAATGGTTAGTACCTGAAAAACCCCATTTCATAATTTCTCTCAGTGTCACGTGAAGCTGGCCTACCTTCCTCCTCCATTTCTCTGACAGAATGTGTCCCGTGTATGTGTTACCTGAACAGAATGAAGTGTACATTTCTTGTCAACGAAGATGACATACATCTTAGCCAAATACATTTAAACTCAGTTTTTCACAATTTCTGACATTTAATAATAGAAAACATTCCCTGTCTTAGGTCAGTTAGGATCACTACTTTATTTTAAGAATTTGGAATGTCAGAATAATTGTAGAGAAAATTATTTATTTCAGCTTTTATTTCTTTCATCAAATCCCCAGTGGGTCAGAAGTTTACATACACTTAGTTAGTATTTGGTAGCATTGCCTTTTAATTGTTTAAATTGGGTCAAACATTTTGGCTAGCCTTTCACAAGCTTCTCACAATAATTTGCTGGAATTTTGGCCCATTCCGCTCAACATAACTAGTGTAACTAAGTCAGGTTTGTACATCTCCTTGGTCACAAACGCTTTTTCAGTTCTGCCCACAAATTGCCTATTGGATTGAGGTCAGGGCTTTGTGACGGCCACTCCAATACCTTGACTTTGTTGTCCTTAAGCCATTTAGCCACAACATTGGAGGTATGATTTTGGTCATTGTCCATTTGGAAGACCCATTTGCGACCAAGCTTTAACTTCCTGGCTTCAAGAGATGTTGCTTCAATATATCCACATAATTTTCCTTCCTGATGATGCCATCTATTTTGTGAAGTGCACCAGTCCCTCCTGCAGTAAATCACCCCCACATGATGCTGCCACCCCCGTGCTTTACGGTTGGAATGGTGCTCTTCGGCTTGCAAACCTCACCTTTTTTCCTCCAAACATAACGATGGTCAGTATGGCCAAAAAGTTACATTTTTGTTTCATCAGACCAGAAGAGATTTTTCCAAAAGGTAAGATCTTTGTCCCCATGGGCACTTGCAAACTGTAGTCTGTCTTTTTTATGGCAGTTTTGGAGCATTGTCATTAGCTGAGCAGCCTTTCAGGTTATGTCGACATAGGACTCGTTTTACTGTGGATATAGATACTTGTCTACCTGTTTCCTCCAGCATCTTCACAATGTCCTTTGCTGTTTTTCTGGGATGATTTGCACTTTTCGCACCAAACTATGTTCTTCTTTAGGAGACAGAATGTGTCTCCTTCCTGAGCAGTATGATGGCTGTGTGGTCCCATGGTGTTTATACTTGCATACTATGTTTGTACAGATGAACATGGTACCTTCAGGCATTTGGAAATTGCTTCCAAGGATGAACCAGACTTGTAGGTCCACATTTTCTCAGCTAATTTCTTTTGAATTTCCCATGATGTCAAGAAAAGAGGCACTAAGTTTGAAGGTAGGCCTCAAAATACATCCAAATGTACACCTCCAATTCAGTACACCTCCCATCAGAAGCTAATTGGCTAATTGTCTAAAGGCTTGACATCATTTTCTGGAATTTTCCAAGCTGCTTAATAATGGCACAGTTAACTTAGTGTATGTACATTTCTGACCCATTGGAATTGGGATATAGTCAAGTCAAGTGGTTTTTATTGTCGTTTCAACCATATACAGTTAGTACAGTACACAGCGAAACGAGACAACGTTCCTCCAGGACCATGGTGCAACATAAAACAACATAGGACAAACACAGAACCACACGAGACTACACAGACTAAATCAAATACCTATATAAAGTACACATGCAAACGTGTGCAAAAAGTACGGGACAGTACAATAAATTACTAACAATGAACAGGACAATAGGCACAGTGAGAGACAGTACAGAGTAGTGCAAAAAGATGACAGTTTCTAAAAATGCCAAATGTAAACATAAAATACTATGAGATAGTGTTCTATGGACATAGCAGTTATTGAGGTTGCAGACAGTTATAAAGTGACAGTAATTAAAGTGCAACTCAGGAAACATGTGAGTGTGTCAAACCAGTCTCTGAGTATTGAGGAGTGATGGCTTGGGGGAAGAAGCTGTTACACTGTCTGGCCGTGAGGGCTTGAATGCTTCAGTACCTCTTGCCAGACGGCAGGAAGGTGAAGAGTTTGTGTGAGGGGTGTGCGGGGTCGTCCACAATGCTGGTGGCTTTGCGGATGCAGTGTTTTTTGTAAATGTCTTTGATGGAGGGAAGAGAGACCCCGATGATCTTCTCAGCTGTCCTCACTATCCTCTGCAGGGCTTTGCGATCTGAAACAGTGCAAGTCCCAAACCAGGCAGTGATGCAGCTGCTCAGGATGCTCTCAATAGTCCCTCTATAGAATGTAGTGAGGATGGGGGGTGGGAGATGTGCTTTCCTCAGCCTTCGAAGAAAGAAGAGACGCTGCTGGGCTTTCTTGGTAATAGAGCTGGTGTTGAGGGACCAGGTGAGTTTCTCCGCCAGATGAACACCAAGGAATTTGGTGCTCTTGACGATCTCCACAGAGGAGTCGTCAATGTTCAGTGGAGAGCATTCACCTTGAGCTCTCCTAAAGTCAACAACCATTTATTTTGTTTTGTCGAGATTCAGGGACAGGTTGTTGGCTCTACACCAGTCCGTTAGCCACTGCATCTCCTCTCTGTATGCTGACTCATCGTTCTTGCTGATGAGACCCACCATGGTCGTGTCATCGGCAAACTTAATGATGTGGTTCGAGCTGTGCCTTGCTGCACAGTCGTGAGTCAGCAGAGTGAACAGCAGTGACTGAGCACAAAGCCCTGGGGGGCCCCAGTGCTCAGTGTGGTGGTGGTGGAGATGCTGTTCCCAATCCGGACTGACTGAGGTCTCCCAGTCAGGAAGTCCAGGATTCAGTTGCAGAGGGAGGTGTCCAGGCCCAGCAGGTTCAGCTTTCCAATCAGGTGCTGGGGAATGATTGTGTTTTATGTTGAGCTGAAGTCTATGAACAGCATTTGAACGTATGAGTCCTTTTTATCTAGGTGGGTGAGGGCCAGATGGAGGGTGGTGGTGATGGCATCGTCTGTTGAACGGTTCGGACGATACGCAAACTGCAGTAGGTCTAGTGAGGGGGCAGCTGGGTCTTAATGTGCCTCATGACGAGACTCTCGAAGCACTGATGATTGGTGTGAGTACGACGGGACAGTAGTCGTTGAGGCAGGACACTGAAAACTTCTTTGGCATGGGGATGATGGTGGTGGCCTTGAAGCACGTTGGAACGACGGCGCTGCTCAGTGAGATGTTGAAGATGTCGGTAAGAACATCTACCAGCTGGTCTGCACATCCTCTGAGCACTCTGCCAAGAATGTTGTCTGGTCCAGCAGACTTCCGTGGGTTGACTCTACGTAGAGTTTTCCTCATATCTGCCGTGGTAAGACAGTTATGCCTGCAATTTTTTCTCTCTCTCCCAGTTTCTGTCATAACAGCTCATCATCATTGGTGATTATTTTGCATAATTAATCATATATTAATTAATTGACCAAGTTTGCTTTATGCACGCCATCTGTATCTGCTCGATCTATTATGCTGCATTTTAGGAAATTTTGTCATTTAATTTTGTGCCCTCAACAATAGTAAACAAGAGGCTGATGAATTGATGAAAACTGTTATTCCATTCTTGAGATAGTTGCGGTGCATTCGCTCGTATTCTCTGTTGATTCATATCCATTTATTTTAAGGGCTGTAAATTATTATCTTCCTCGCTCCAAAAATGTGTGCTCCGTTATATCGTCTGTCTAAAAATTACTTTCTAATTCACATGAACACATATTGCATGAGGCATATATAATCTACTGTTAATACTGTACTGACGATGCATGAGGACAAAAAAACACATGCAAACAGTTGGCATTTCTTTAAGAATATTTTTACATCAGTTTCAGCATTTAAATCCCGATTTGTTCCTCACTTTTAATGTATGATAAAATCCATGGAATTTGGGATGAATATCACATAAAACCTTTGGATTTTCTCTCCACATGTGAATGGATTATCATAATTTTTGGACAGGTCTTTTATGATTTCACCACAAACCTTTGATCGTGGCAATAACCTCCCCACTCATGTTCTACTTCGGCATCCCGTCCTTAATTTTCACTCTATGCGAGTTGTTGTAGGAATAAAGAGACGAGACACAAGCATGTAGTTAAGTCAAGCTTTGCTGCAAGCTTAACTCAATAATAGGGAGCGTGAAAACAGAAAGCGATAGTAGCCTTCGCGCTTGGAGGTCGAACATTACCAAGTGCTGCTAGATTTTAATTTAGATTTTTAAAGTCTTTAATTATTATCACATTATTTCTGGTTATATCATAAAATTAATCTTTAATTCATGCCAAGGTGAATTATTGCATTAAGGTCCGTTAACAGGTTTTTTTTTTTATCCGTGATGGAGCATTAGTGAAGGGCTCTTGGAGCGAGATTAAACAATGACGCTCCTATTTTTAAAAAACCGCTCCTTGCTCCAGGCAAAATCATGCTGCTCCACTCCTTGCTCTGCTCCCCACAGACATAGCTCGGCCACGCACACATCACCACAGTACCCTATCAATTAGAATTCTCTTGTCATGTGCAAAATTTTATTTTAGACTCGTTTGAGATGAGCAAGTTCTGTGCAGAACCGATCACCAGTGATCACCGGGAGGGATGTGCATACCGGTTAGAAAGCTCTCAGACTTGCTGCGATGTCAATAGGCTACGACTTATGTCTATAGTCTTGTTGGAGTTGAGCAAAATCTCCGCATCACCGATCAATGGTGATTATTGCGAGGTGCATGCCGGTTAAAAATGTGTCCGAGTGTGGTCCGACTTGCTCTGACGTCATGCTGACATATGGCAAAAAAAAAAAAAAAAAAAAGAATCTCTGTGTCAGGTTGTGCAGTCGAGCGCAGTTACTCTTCCACAACTGCGCTGAGTCAAGGCACGATGTGAAACGACTTGCTGACGACACCGCACAATGCTGATTGGCTTAAAGAACCGTGACGCGATGATTTTTTTTGGTTCTTTTTTTTTTTTTAATGTTTGATCCTTTTAATTCTCGTTTCATGTTTTATGTGTATAAATTATTTGTGAATATTCCATCATCGACAGTGCGATCTGTGAATGGGATAGTCTGCGATTGTTATCATATTTCTGAAATAGCCTAAAACACATGTCTTTATTTAGTAGAAAATAGATGAAAATACACGTAGGCCTATATGGTAGAAAAATAACATTTACATTCGGTGCCTTTTGCGTCATATTTCTTTTCATTTTAAAGAAACAGAATTTAAATCATATTCACTTTATCAACAACAGCGCATAACAGCAGGTGGCGGTAATGCACTAAATTGCGATCCGCCAATAAAATATAAGAAAAAGCAACAGCGTAAGAACGTGAATCCCGCGACATATGCATTTGATCTCGAAGGTATCTGATCCATTACGAGAAGTGAGAACTGTACGACTTGACAGCTTTTATTTCAGCCCTCCTCTAACTGCAGTCGCCTACTCTCGTCTACTTTCAAGCCGGCGTTTGTGTGCTGTACGACAGCAGCGCGAGCACAGGCACTCGAGTGACCGCTCTAGGAATCTGCGTCTCTCAGGGGCAGCGCGTTTATTTGATGGACTACTACAGAGAACAGCGTCTGATTTACAAAACGCCCCCGAACACAAAGATAAGGTGCAGTTTACCCTGGTTGCGAACAAATCTGATGGTTTAAATTCATTAGCGTCAGAATTCGTGCAAATTATGGAGGGATTTAAACTGGTTCATGCATGCATGCATGCATTTAAGGTTTAATGATAAAGCAAAAGTGCTTTAAAATCCTACATATGTGCACGGTAACCGTTTGTAATATTAGTTAAACCGCGAGAGTTCTCGAACAGTTACTCTGTTATTTGTCTGGAGTCGGTAATAAAGTTTATTGCCATGGATGCGTCAAACACAATCTCAGATTAGCAGGGAATAAAGTGCACAGTGAGCTATGAGCCTGAATAGCACAATACATATATCTTCAAATGATAAAATAGCTAATTTGAACGAAAATAATCTCTGTCACTGCCTGCAACATAATAGGACTATTCTTAATCAAAGGAAAATGCGCAATTCTGCCCTGGCAGGTTCACTTTCCATGAGGCCGCGAACGCTACGGTTTCTAGGACTTTTTCAGAATGCTTTTAAATGAAGCATTGAACTCGTGTGATTATTGTCTGCACACCAGAGAAAAATGGGTTCACATATTATTAAGCGCTGAAACTTTGCAATGGTGAAAAACATTGACTGACTTTAAGTCAAATTAACTCCTCTTTGCAACCTGAACTTCATCAGAATGTCGATTTGTGACACCAGCACTGAAAAAGCTTGATGCAGCGCAAGAAATGGAGAAACAGCAAACACTCTTAACCGTCCCTTTAATCCTGCTTTACCCAGTGTGATGACAGAATCTAGCGCTTGATGTTTTAAAGCTGCATTCCCTATCTCTACATGAGCAAGTAACCATAAGAAGCATATGTGACCGTGCCTAGTCTGTAAATGTCTTGATATGCTTTGTAGAATTTCACAGACTATATTATGGATCTGGATAATGGCTGCCCACTTGCCAAACTTACCAATGCTGAATATGAAAATGTGGGATGGATATTGCTGATGCTGTATGACCATAGGGTCCTTTGAACCATCAGTATATACACTCACCTAAAGGATTATCAGGAACACCATACTAATACTGTGTTTGACCCCCTTTCACCTTCAGAACTGCCTTAATTCTATGTGGCATTGATTCAACAAGGTGCTGAAAGCAATCTTTAGAAATGTTGGCCCATATTGATAGGATAGCATCTTGCAGTTGATGGAGATTTGTGGGATGCACATCCAAGGCACGAAGCTCCCGTTCCACCACATCCCAAAGATGCTCTATTGGGTTGAGATCTGGTGACTGTGGGGGCCATTTTAGTACAGTGAACTCATTGTCATGTTCAAGAAACCAATTTGAAATGATTCGAGCTTTGTGACATGGTGCATTATTCTGCTGGAAGTAGCCATCAGAGGATGGGTACATGGTGGCCATAAAGGGATGGACATGGTCAGAAACAATGCTCAGGTAGGCCGTGGCATTTAAACAATGCCCAATTGGCACTAAGGGGCCTAAAGTGTGCCAAGAAAACATCCCCCACACCATTACACCACCACCACCAGCCTGCACAGTGGTAACAAGGCATGATGGATCCATGTTCTCATTCTGTTTACGCCAAATTCTGACTCTACCATCTGAATGTCTCAACAGAAATCGAGACTCATCAGACCAGGCAACATTTTTCCAGTCTTCAACTGTCCAATTTTGGTGAGCTCTGGCAAATTGTAGCCTCTTTTTCCTATTTGTAGTGGAGATGAGTGGTACCCGGTGGGGTCTTCTGCTGTTGTAGCCCATCCGCCTCAAGGTTGTGCGTGTTGTGGCTTCACAAATGCTTTGCTGCATACCTCGGTTGTAACGAGTGGTTATTTCAGTCAAAGTTGCTCTTCTATCAGCTTGAATCAGTCGGCCCATTCTCTGACCTCTAGCATCAACAAGGCATTTTCGCCCACAGGACTGCCGCATACTGGATGTTTTTCCCTTTTCACACCATTCTTTGTAAACCCTAGAAATGGTTGTGCGTGAAAATCCCAGTAACTGAGCAGATTGTGAAATACTCAGACCGGCCCGTCTGGCACCAACAACCATGCCACGCTCAAAATTCCTTAAATCACCTTTCTTTCCCATTCTGACATTCAGTTTGGAGTTCATAGATTGTCTTGACCAGGACCACACCCCTAAATGCATTGAAGCAACTGCCATGTGATTGGTTGATTAGATAATTGCATTAATGAGAAATTGAACAGGTGTTCTTAATAATCCTTTAGGTGAGTGTATCTGAAATACTAAAATATTTCTGGTTTATAAATTGTCTAACCACAACCTCATTTGAAATCTCACATGGTTTATCATTGATTATTTCCTGTAGCTGCAGATATACATTTGGCATTGTAAACAACCATGGGGGTATTGCAGACCAAACAATAGTGGGGCTAATCTCCATACTTGTCAGACCCATTTCCTGAGCCTTTCTACCTGCAGTCCAACCAACACTTGTGACTTTGTTGTTTCCACGTTCCCAGCAATCTTTGTTCACAGAATGATTGTCTGCACAACCTCTAATTGAAACCCAATAGGCCATAGTCAATTTATGTCTTCAGATGTCCAGCGCCATTTCTCCCATCTCCGATTGCCGGGACTGGAGATGTTCTAAAAGCACCACAACATATTCTCATTGCCTGTGCTTGTATTAATTCTAACTTTCTTAAGTAATGTTGTTGATGCAGACACGTATGCTATACTCCCATAATTCAAGGATGACCTTATCACTGCACAGTATATATAATAAAGAGACTGACGACTTGCTCCTCAATCCAAACCTGCCAGACATCTTAATATATTTATACCTTTTTTTACATTTGGTTATTAACTTTTTAATATGTACTCCAAATGACAAACCTGTATCTATCCACACCCCTATATTATTACCTGGATTTGTTCCAGTGTTTGACTATACATCATTATTCTCACTGATGGCACTTTGGGCGTTTTTGTAAAGCATGTTTTTTGTACTAATAGACGAAAACTTTATTAAATGCCTCTTGCGTTATTCTGATGATTTGTTCGATGTTATGACCATGTTTCCATATAGCTCCGTCATCTGCATACAGTTATTTGCCAATTTTGTGTTTACTTGTCCAAAAATATAATTATCATTGTTTAAAAATATATAGGACTGCAGACACTACCCTGTGGAGTACCATTCTTTATATTATGTGTTCTGGAGTACGAGGATCCCACTCTTACTTGTATTTTTCTATTATAAAAGAAGTCCATGATCCAGTTATACATTCTACCCTATATGTCCATAGAACAGTTTAATTAATGCCACTTTCCACAATCATACTCCTTTTCTATATCAAAAATCACTCCTGTCACTAACCTCTTTATATACTTGTGCTTTTCTAATAGCTGACTCCAATCCAGACAAAAATAGCATCCATTGTGTTTCAACCTCTTTTAAATCCACTTTGATATGGAGAGATTTTTTTTTTTTACTTTCCAAAACATAATTTAGCCTAAACGTTACCATCCATTCCATCAGCTTCCTTATATTAGATGTCAGTGCAATTGACTTTTTTTTCAAGTGGTATTATTACTCCATGCTTCCAGTATGCTGGAATTTTCCCTGCTTTCCATACTCTATTAAATGGTTTTAACACTATGCTGAGTGAAAAGTCTGACAGATGCTTAATCGTTACATAACGCATCATCCAATTCTGGGAAGGATTGTTTTACGGCCCCAAGGGCTCTCTTCATTTCAGACATTGTGAACATCACATCTACTGTATCTCCAGAGGGATTTCGCTTTTCCAGAATGTCTGGATTGTCTTTAATATCCTGTTCTCTACTTGCCTTACTTTCCTCTGAAATGATATTATTACAATGAATGTTGGTATTTTGTCTCCCAGACACGGTTAATCTAGTACCATTTCATCTATTAAGGTCAAAGGTGGCATTCTGAAAATCACTGACGTGGAAATAAAGACTATCCAAAAATCAGACACTGTCTGTCGGTAATGTGCAACTTTAAACTGTTTCCAAATCAACCGTTGGTTGTTGTTTTCTCATGCCTATTACTACATCCGAGGCCATAAGAGTTGATAGTCTCTCAAATAACCAGAAGGGGGTGTTAAAAGCCCACGAATGACAAATCATAACTTGTCACAAATTTTTCACTAGAATAAGTATATAAATAGTTTTAATTGACATCTGCTTCTGTTTGTATTTCTACACTATGGTAAGCTTTTCAAATTTGTTTTAAATAAATTGTATAATTACTTTAATCACAAATATTTTCACATGAAGGCCAAGGTCTATCATGTGCTTTCCTTTGAGAATATCATACCAGCATCTTTTGGTCAATAGTTAATGATTGTATATCTTCTGAAAAGTTTATAGGCTACTGTTTAGCTACTAAAATCTTGGTCTCAATGACAGCTGTGACCTGTATCTTTTCTATCACCGTATTAACAATGTTAAAATTAAGCATACAGGGCACCTTAAAGGAATATTAGGGGTTCATCATATACAGGCCAGAACTTTCAAGATCCAAAAAGCACATTATGACAGCTTATCATTAATCCATACGACTCCAGTGGTTGAATCCATGACTTCAGAAAAAATATGATGGTATAGATGAGAAACAGATCCTTTTTTTACTATAAATCTCCATTTCACATTTTGTTTTTATGCCAATTCACATTTTTCATGCATATCGCTACCAACTGGATGGGGCTAGTCAAAGGTAGAAATTTATAGTAAAAAATTTAATATTGATCTGTTTCTCACCCACACATATCATTTTGCTTCAGAGGAAATTAATTTAACCACTGAAGTCGTATGATTTACTTTTATGCTGCCTTTATGTGCCTTTTGGACCTTCTGAGTTCTGGCCACCATTCACTTGCATTGAATGGACCTACAAAGTTGAAATATTCTTCTAAAAATCAAGAAAAAATTCAGAAAAAGAAAGAAAGTCACACATCTGGGATGGCATGAGGATGAGTAAATGATAATATAATTAAACATTTTGGGTGAACTATTTCATTAAGCTCAATCAACAGCATTTATGGGATGAGGTTGATTACCACAAAAAATAAGTTAGACATGTCCCCCTTTTCTATAAAAAACGCAAAAATCTGGGTTACATTGAGGCCCTTTCAAGTGTGTGTGGCCAATCTGAAAATGTAGAAATACTCACTGTTTCAAAAGTATAGCCACAATCTTGTTGGCTGGGTAGCTCAGCGAGTATTGATGCTGGCTTTTACCCCTGGAGTCGCGAATTCGAGTAAAGGGTGTGCTGAGTGACTCCAGCCAGGTCTCCTAAACAACCAAATTGGCCCGGTTGCTTGGGAGGGTAGAATCACATGGAGTAACCTCCTTGTGGTCGCTATAATATGGTTCTCGCTTTCGGTTGGGCTTGTGGTGAGTTGTGCGTGGATGCCGCGGAGAATAGCCTGAAGCCTCCACATGCGCTACGTCTCCGTGATAAAGCTCTCAACAAGGCACATGATAAGATGCGTGGATTGACGGTCTCAGACGAGGAAACAACTGAGAGTTGTCCTCTGCCACCTGGATTGAGGCGAGTCACTACGCCACCATGTGGACCTAGAGCGCATTGGGAATTGGGCATTCAAATCTGAGGAGAAAAAAAAAAGAGGGATAAGTCTAAATGACTTTTTGTGTAAATCATCACAAATGCCACTAATGCTGTCGATTGAGTTTTACTTATATTAAACCTGCAATTTTTCTTATTACACATTACTTAAAATGTTTATTAACAAACCTTGTAATATATTTATTAACAGCCTCATTCACAAAGTCTCAGTAGATTCACAATGCTATGATACCATAATAGTATTGCAAGAAATGATTTTGTTCTTAAGCATAGTAATGGCATAATGGGTTATTTTGTTAAAATATGACAATTAAATACAAATTATTAAGAAAAATTGCATTTAATGAAAGAAACTGTGTGTTGTAGGCTTTGTAAGGGCCATAGGATTAATTCCAGCACAGTAGTTATTGGCAATAGTAGTGCTCCAGCTTTCCTGCAGCCTCCATCTGTTCTACAGACCATGTGTAAAGGTTCAGCATTAGAAATCAATGACCAAATAATTTTATATGTTATGCATTTTCCAAATTCCTAACAAGCAAGCATATTATATTATTATCAAATATAATTTAACTTAACATTCGACAGGACACTAGAGGAATTTCTAACCTATCCTGTATAGGCAAGTGTGGCATAATTTTGTTCACTGGGTGTTCTGGATGAGCTGATCCAAGATGAATACCCCAAATCCATCTGCTACAGTTGACAATGTGCAAGAATAAAGGTCCATAATGCATAATATGCTGTGTGGATGCAGTAAAAGCATGGTGTCTAAAGCAGATCCATCTATACCAACTTAAATTGTGTCCCTTATTTGTATAAAACTCCTTTCTTGAGGGTTTGATTTGGTTGGCAAGACACCAAAATCTTTGGTTCTGCTAAGCACTTCCCTTCAATGTTTTAGTCTTCACAATTGACTTTGGCCCCAGGGAAAAGCATGTTTTAAAGTGATAAATAGATTCCCCTCCAGCAGTGTTCTCCATTATTAGTGAATTACAGCATTCATAGTCTACTTTAAAACCCTATTTTTCTAAACTAACCAGAAGAAAATACAGGACAAGCTCTTGCAGACTTTACATGCTCATGTGATTTAACAAAACAAAGGGTGCAACAACCGACCCGGTCCTCCTTTACAAACTCAAATAGACAAAAGGTCATAAATAGAAAACACACAACCATCTGTGTTCATAAATGTACAGTTTTGATCATTATTTATGACTAATGTATCAACAGTAATTGGTAGTGAATGGTAGTATAATACTGTGAAATCTTAAAATGCATATTTTATCTGAAAAAAATGTATATTTTCATGACTTGTTTGTACTTTAAGGCCATTGTGAATTAATATTTTAGATCCCAAAACCAATTGCAAGTTTTTTTTCAGTTTAGTTTTCCTGTCCTTGGCATTTGCATCTCTGACCAAATGTCTCTGCTATAATGAAATGGGTACTTGTGCTGTGATATACCTCTTGAGGTATTTTTAACCCTGTTCCAATTAAAGAGGCCTATCTGCCTTCAGGCTCTGACTGAATGATACCATTTCTCATGTGCTTTCCTGGTAGAAAGACAGACTACCAGTTCTTCAGCAGCACAATCACAGGAATATGCCATCTGCATTACCTTTTCAGAGCTCTCCTGCCAAAAAAAAAAAAAAAAAAAAAGGATAAATCCATAACTAAACATGGTTTTGCAGACTGATAAAATCTGAAGCATAAAAATCAAATGCCACTTATAACATGGTGCATAGAAGAACAATTTTCACCCTTATGTATCAAGAACAGTTTATACAGTATTCCCAGTGTTGTGGAGAAGTACATTGTGAGAGACAAGTGGTAGCGTCACAAATCTTTACTTTTTTTTTTTTTTTTTTACAAAAGTTTTCCCTGTTGTCTTATTCAAATTAATTACACACGTATTTTACAATGTAATAGAGAAAGTACCCCATCAGTCTCAACACCCATTGCTAATCAGGGGGTTTTATTTTTAGAAATCCTTGGATTATCCCAGAGAGGGTTTGCTATAATCCTTATGGACTCCTTGAATTCACCATCATTGGCACTGTATATGCGTTCTAGGGTGTGAGATGTTTATTCAATTCGTAATTACAACTGCCATAAAGTGGGAGTTGCATGTCAATTGTAAGGGAATTATGTTGTTTATATGTTCATTTATCAACCATTTTATAATTCAAGTTATTAATTAAGTTATTGTCATTGCATTTTGACCAGATGCAGGTCATTTAAACACATGACTATATTTGGTTACTTTTTTAATTATCATTTAGTAACACTGTTCATAATCATGACGACAATCCCATTAACATTTAATGGTAAAAACAAAAACTTGTCATTTATATGTCCTACATGGTAGAAATAGTTTAATGCAAACATTCAATTTTTGGATCTTCTTACATTGAGTACAATAAACTATTGACAGTAGATACACATTTTATTTCGTCACAGGTTTAATTCAGTGGACAAAAAACAAAACTGATAAAGTTTTATTATATATATATATATATATATATATATATATATATATATATATATATATATATATATATATATATTAGCCTATTTGCACCAGCCTTTTCAAATGTGCCGCTAAACGTGCCCGGTGAGTGATAGGACGGAGCCTCTCAAGAAAGACGACACTACGTCCCATTAACATCGGTGCCATCTAGATCACACAATATGAGGGAGCACAGCGGCAGCCAAAACCCAACTCCAGATTTTTCAGTTTGGCGTGTTTGCCTCTTGTGCTCTAGCATAAATGTAGCATTAAACGAAATAGTATAACCTACGAGAGTAGAAGCCCAAATCTGGCTTTTATTTTGACTGCAAGAATGTGGTGCGGGGAGAACTGACAATACGCCGAGGTAGCGTTCAAATGGAAGATTGGCTACTCCAGCTATCTCAGTGGATATGTTGCCGTGGTGGTGTTTTTGCATCGATCCCTTCTTAATCGTCACGGATGTTTAGATTTGGATCCTTTATACCTCGTTCGTGTCCTGAGCTGTGAAAGAAGAGAGGCAACACCAACCGGGATAAAACATTCCCTGCCTACTTCGACATATTCCTTCCAGGGATTTAAATAATCACATGCTACAACAACAACGGAAAGATTTTATTATTTTTAAATCAGACTTGATGTGGCCGTCTGACCTTTAATGAATTCTGGAGAGCAAAATGAGTAGGGAAAGGCCGAAGAGAAATATAATTCAAAAGAAATTTGTAAGTGGAGATTTGGCATTTAATCATCTTGAATACTCGTCGCGTGACCATGAGATTCAGTGCAAGCTACATCAATAGAACACTTTTATTTACACTAACCACATATTTATTGCCCCCTGTGTTAGGCTGTCATCTGTTTTGGTGACGGAATTGGGTCAAATGTTTATAAACGACTAGCTAGGAAACAGCTTATGTGGTCGACTTTGAATTTGGGTTTAAGGACAGACTGGACGGTGGGAATCTTGCTGTTGACCCACATATTGCATTCGGCTTTCGAAGTGTGCCTTGTTACATTTCGCATTTCCGGTGTCTGTGACATGTTGCTATGTTGATTTCGACTGTCAGTTTTGTCATATAGTTACAGTAGTCGATGCGCCGTGAGTCTATTATGAGACGACGGGAAACACCGTGTTGAGTGGGTCGGTTACAGCGTGGTCAGTTTGTGGACGTGTGTTTTTGCGGTCAAGAAATTATCTCTGTGCGTCGGCTTTTCAGTTTCACACGAGTTTGGCTATTTAAATCATGTGTTGATGTTTGTACTGTAGTAAGGGCAGCATATCTCTGGCCTCTGGTTAAATGGTGCTGGCAATATTTTCATTTTTATTGCAAACAGAATATGCTAATTATTAGTACCCTACTGACCCTCTATTCGGGTCTCTTCTTATCAGCTGCTTCTATTTTAGTTCAAACTCTTTGCTGAGTAAGATCATGAGTAAGCAGTGTCAGTTATTATTTTTTTTTTTGGGGGGGGGGGGGGGGGGCGGATAGTTATTGTCACAAAAATACCCCCATAATTTACATTTTGTTGCAAAAATACCCTCAGAAGTGTGTGCAGCTAGAGGTACAAGGTCAGGTTTTTAGTTAAATGTGGCTGGGAATGGTGTGTTTGACTATAAAGATGAATTTATGAAGCTCTCTACTCTAGCTTTAGATGGAAGTCACTGTAATTCATTGCAACGTGGATCAAATACAGCTGTTGCTAAGCTTTTAAACTTGTGAAGGAGCCTGAAGCACACTCTAGCAAGCCTAGTTCCTAAAGGAACAGTTCACCCATAAATGAAAACCATGTCATTATTTACTCACCCTCATGTTGTTTCAAACCCATATTAATTTTTTCTTCTACGAAGCTCAAAGGATGTCACTTTGATTGCATCTTTTTCTCATGTGGTGAAAGTGAATGGTGACTTAGACTAAACATTTTGCCAAACATCTCATTTTGTGTTTCACGGAAGAAAGCCTACAGGATTGGAACAACATGAGTGCGAGTAATGCATGACATGGTTTTCTTTTATGGGTGAACTGTCCCTTTAAGCAGTCGATATCATTTACTAGCACAAACACTTTTTATAGTTCATGCAGAAATCAAACATGGTCCATTATGAATGCCATTTTATGTCTAAGCTAAAAAATCTCTAGTGTTTTTGAAAAGAAATCCCATGAATATAAATAGCACATTTTGACGTACTGCTTATATAGAGTCAGAATGTTTTACGTTATTTCTTCTCACTTGCCAAACAGGATGTGTTTGGTTATTAAATCAACACAGGGATCAAGAGACTTGAGATTGGGACTGAATTAATCAGCTGCAGAGTTGATATACCACTTTGGATTGAAAACTGGCCTGTATTTACACAGTGGTTGCTTTGTTACAGTTCCCACAATGCAGTCTAAACTGATCTCATTCTTTCTTTTTTTGAGTATTATTCAATGTTGTTCTGGATTAAGTGAGGTCACAGCATACATCTGTGGATTATTGTAATTTCTTGAACATTAATTGTAAATCGATAAATAGATCACATAAGTATTAAAGGCTCTCGTTGTCTCTATGGTGCTATATGAAAACAAATCTATTTAATGTGACAACAGAGCAAACATTTTCATATATTGCTCTATATTTACTGTGAACACAGATCTCACATGCCAGAGATGGCCATCTAAACTGTAAGATCTTATGTCTCACACATTTTCTTTGGCCTCAGTAGTCAAAGATATTTCATATATGTTTAGCTCTCTCAGACTCATCCTTGGCATCAGTTTGCTTCGCATAGTAATGGAGAGTTAAAGCCTATGCTACACTGACCCACTTTTGGTTAGCGCTACATTTACAAACACTGGCAAGTCAAAATCATTTAAGCATTGACTTTAAAGAGTTTTTAGTTCAATCTAGAAAAAAGGTGAGCATTATAGCACATCTTGAATAACTGGTTTAGTGGGATAGCCTCACGGTTAAAAAGTTTGGCTGTTAACAAAAAGCTGCAGGTTTAATCCCAAACAGGGGTTGGATCATAATCTAATCTATTTATATTACATATATTTTCATTACTCTTTTGAGCAAAGCCCTTTGATCCACTCCATAAGACTGCAAGGCAAGTGTCCCAACAATTCTTGTGACACTTGTCACAATAACTAATAAATTATAGTCTGTTTTGTAGAGCAATTTAGGGCATACGTGAAAAGTTTTGAGACAGAGTGGCTGTTCAATTCATCACAGTCTGTTTTCACTTCTTTCATTGGCTTTATACTCTATATCACAGATCAGATCCAGAGATTTGATCTACTTTGATGTATGCAGTGTTGGGTAAGTTATTGATTACTAACTACTAATTACATTTTCTTCAATGTAATTAGATTACTGTACTATTTACTCTGTCTGAAAAGTAATTGCATTTCTTATTACTAATTACCCTTATCAACCTCGACCAGATGAACAGTACAAGGATAGACATGAAGCTTTTCTTTTAATACTTTCAAATAAATAATATAAAATCGAATCAATTATTTAATGAACAGGCCAAAGAATTTAAGAGGGTAGCATTCAATTAGGAGTAATCCCTTATTTTTTTCAATGAAAATGTCATTTAATTACTTAGTAATGCATTACACCCAACACTGTATGTATGATTACTAATTTGGTTTGAAATTATAGGGCCTAGGGGAACTAGGTCACACTTTATACTCCAGTGTTCATGTTACATGTGAATTTACACACAGCAAGTAATGAGGTACACTAATGAACTACATGTGTCTGCTATGTAATTAATTTGTAGAGCTGTGTGCTGTTACTATATATTAATTAATTATAGTAACATGCATGATGTGAAACACTGACACTAAAATAAAGTGTTACCAAATACTCATAATGGTAAATTAACATGGTAACGTGCTATTGATTCAGTCTAATTTCTTTCATATACAGGTGATTTTTTCTGAACTTTATCTCATGACACTTTGAAAAATTATATATATATATAATTATAAGATTAAGATTCAACTTTATTGTCATTGTGCAGAGCCAATGAAATGCAGTTGTTTTCACATATTCCAACTAAGCTGGGGTCAGAGCACAGGGCCAGCTATGAAACAGCACAGCAGGGTCAAGGGCCCAACAGTGGTATCTTGCCAGTGCTGGGGCTTGAACCCCCGCCCTTTCGGTCAGTAACCCAGAGCCTTAACCACTGAACAAAACCTTTACTCACCAAAAATTATGATACATGACCACGATAGTTTTCTGCAACTTATAAATAAGTCATTTTCAGCTGTGATAAGTTGATAAATTAGTCAGGAACTGATCAATATAATTTTCTGTACAACCTCACTTTTATTGCACTTTATCTATGTCATGAAATTTTGTGGCTGTTTTATAGCTTCCAAATAAAACAAAGGATGACGTACAAACTGCAGGAAACTTGTAATAGCTACTTTATGCCTCCATCTTTGACATGCCCAGCTGTGCTGTAATTGATGCAGTGATCCCAAACTCCATGGAGACATACTGTCTTAGAAAGGGCTTGCTGAACTGGGTGCAGTTTTTACTGCATTGTTATTATCAGGAGGTCGTTATTATCAGGAGAAATCTATGGGATGGGTTCAAGTGATTTAAAGCTCTTTAATTTGTTTTCTAAACAGATCATTCTGTTAATTGTCCCATATGAAGTATTTAAAGAATGCAGCACAATTCAAATGATAGGCAAGGGATTCATCTTTTGGTGTTTTTTGGTTGCAGTATTGGGTTCAAATGGGTTTCTGTTTGTTTACCGCTGCCAGCCTTTCTTACAGAATGTTAATACACTGCTGTACAGCATTCTTAACATATAAGCGCTAGATTTACTCTTCATTTCATATGCCCAAATGAATGAAAAATTAGTGCAACATGACTCCATTTGCAGCTGTTGTCTCATGCTTGTAGCAATTTTTTTATACCACTCTCAACCATTGCATTGGATCACCAAGTCTGCTTTGAAGTATCATCAGTGCTGAGTTTGTTTGAAAAGTACCCAGTACAAGGCATGCTGTTTAAGCCTGCTGATATGTATGGAGAGAGAAGGAGGTGCATATGATAAAGCGGCCAGGTTTGCTTCTGGCATTCTACTGTTGTCATGGCGAGAGAGGGGATTGTCATAGGGTGGGTCTGTGCTTTCTTGGCTCTGTCTGCAGCAATCTGTCTTCACAGCAAGGTGAACGTGTAGAGGGTGCTGTCACTGGAAACAAAGTGTCCTTGATAAGCAAACCTATAGGATATAGTGTTGCAAACTTGATTGTGGGGACTCCCTTGAGTGCAGTCAGAGATAATGAAGAACAGAGCCTGAAGATTGCATTGCACAGAGCTGAACACTAGATTTAGACATTTGTAAACCAAAAACGACTAAACATTTTTTATGCAGTGCAAGTGTAAAGATCAGCAAGTAGAAGAGAATTCTGTGGCTCTGCAGTTTTGCGTACAGCTCAGGAAAATTAATCCCCAATGTTTTTCAGTATTTATCTTCGGGATTGTGCATGCTCTAACAAAGAGATGAGAGATTGTCAGAGAGAACAAAATATTTTTCTGTTGGTTCTCATCTGAATACAGCATACACGATTCTGCTAAAATGCTAATTTTTGCAATAAGTCATTCAATGGTAACATCAAGGTTAAGCTAGCAGATATTCTCAAGGGTTCCTGATCTATTTGCTGTTGGTTGAAGTCTTAGTTTTGACTCTAAATTCAAATTTGTTGAGCTGAGTTACAGGCTGTTCATGATAAACTTACCTGTGATGGCACATTCTGTATTAAAGCTGAAGTGTGTAATGTCTGTGCTTCTAGAACCACCAAACAGAATTGAAATAAACAAAAATAAACATTGTCTTCCGAATACGCTCCCCATCTGCTGTTGGTCAATCAAACAGATAGTTCCGCCCCCAACTCACACTACTGGTTGAGTTAATGTTGTCTTGTTGAACTGGATGGGTCACTCAAAATAATTTTATAGTGCAACAGTGACAAGAGAGAAAATTACCCCATGAATGGCATACTTACAGTTGTCTCTGCAGAAAACACTGGGATAGGAGAAGAAAAAGTTACACACTTTAGCTTTAATGTGTAAAGTTGGTACATTTCTCACAAACAGTCTACAGTTAGGCTAATGTACTATATGACTAGGTGTAAGAATTGTTTATTCTGATAATTATAATATATTGTACACTTTTTTGTGCAGCAGTGCTGTATTTTTACTAGTGTTTGTGTTTTACAGTGATTTTACCACAGGTAAGGGGTGTCATAATGTAAAGTCCAGACTGATTCCACTGTGAATTCAATGAGAGTATGTAGAAAATACATCAGTTGAAATCAGTCCATGTTTACCAAAATTGGAACCAATGCCCCCAGTGGCCAAAACTGGAAGTGTTGTTGAATGAATTGGCACTTCTTAGCTCCAGTTTCCAGGTGAAATTGGGGCTGGAAGATATGGCAAAAAAATTAAATCTATTTTTTTTTTCAACTTTTAAGTGTACTTCAACATGATTCAAATTGTATGTTCTTTATTAGAATGCATGGCAACCTGTTTAGAGAAATCCAAGTTCTTGTAATTATAGGAAACATAGGTGTGCAGGAAAAATGTATAAATGCACCACAGGGGGAAGTCGTCAACAGAGTGTAAATGTAAAATAAATTAAAATCTAATAAACCCAGATGTTCAGAAATAATAGAATAAAAAAAAATGCAAAATAATTATTAGCCAGTGTAGGAATTCATTTGATCTAAACCAAGTCTATCTAGAAAGTTATATAGAAATCAATATCTATAAATTATCAAGTTTATCTATAAAGTACTCATTGTAAATTTGTGTGTATTTTCGTAAACCACTGTAGCTAGAGACACGCCCTCTAGTGGTGCACGCTGAGCAGCGGAGCGATATTAAATAATTTATCATTACAATTCAAAGTGTCATAATGATCGCTTGCCAAATGTTGGCTATAGATGCAGTACACTTAAAACACATACAGTAACTGTCACGTAACTAGCACTTTTTATGGGTAATAACAAAGGAGACCGTTCATCAACATGCACACACTGAGGCCAGTTATGGTCTTAAGCCAGTGTATACCTGCATGATGGACGAAGCTGAGCTACAATCACACTGTGTACAATCGAAATGGGAATATTACTGCTGTCTTTTATTTCAGTCTCCATGTTGTTAACCTGTCACATTCATTTGGAGAGCAACACACACGTGCAGATGATCAAATCGGGAGTGGAATTAAGACAAGTGCTGTGAATTCTTTTTCTCTTTCTCATTCAGCCTTTGGTGGATTTACAATGTATCCAACTGTAGCGTTTGCAATATTTTGCAGTATAATATCTCGATTTATCAATTTAAAAAAGAATAAAGAATCGTGTTAAAATGCAAATTCGAATTAATCAGAAATAACGCCCAGCCCTAGGTGAAATGTCCACAGAGTGGCGCCAAAAGCGAGTTGTAAAGTTATAATGTGAGAATGTTCTCAATCTTGTGCTATATATTTGCAATAAAAAAAAAAAAAAAAGAAAAAAGAATGGCGCCAAAAGCTATAGTTGTAATGTGTGTTTTAATGATGTAATATAGTCAACAGGAATTTTATTAACCATATGCGCTAACCCCAACCCTAAACCTAAGCGGCAGTGGAGTAAAATTTTTACCTTAGAGGGAAATCGCCACCTCTGAATCAGTTGTGCTCACCATTAATTATATGAACGTAATTGCTTCTACGGGACCAGAACCTCTGTCTCTAATGTTGCTGCTCATCAGTAGTGCCACAGGAAAAGGAAAACACATTTGAATTGATGTAAAAATGTCTGATGTGGGGTGGCACATGTCAGGAACTTGGCAGAATGGGGTCGATTTCAGGGTTCTTGAACATTCGGTAGCAACATGTTGATTATGTTGGTAAAGCCATTGTACAAATGACTCTGACAGTGGTTCTAACACCAGATTCACTCATCTGTGAGGAGGGCTGATTTTGCCCTTGTAAATTCATCATCAGTACGTATGTCTTTTCAGACCTGGAGAGATTTCAGGTTGTCAATGGAGCTGGTGATTTTTCACCTCTGTGGATGCATTGGATGTGTGACATTGAGGCATGTTGAATGGCTTATTTGAGAAGCTTATGTGAGTTACATTTCCACAGCCTGTCACATCATTTACAATCAGCTGCCAGTGTGTACTGTGCTGATAGGCCAGCCGATGTAGGCTTTATGTCACACTGTTGGGCCTTTGTAAATAATAGATCTATTTTTCCTTTCATGCCAGCTTGCTTCTGTTAACATTAGTAGTAATGATCTCTGTTTTGTGTTGTGTGTGTGTGTGTGTGTGTAAGTTGCCAATGACTGGTTTGAGACAGATGGGTAGCAAGGTCAGATTTGATGTGTTGGCAGGCTGGCCAAAAGCCCTGCTGCTCTTGCTGCCCTGTTTAAATTTGATCTGTGTGGACCAGGGCTCATAGACCCAACTAATGCTGGCAAGTTCTGTCTAAATCTCTGTCTTCGCAAAAGTTGTGTTTGTGATTAAAGCTTTTAATTGAAACATTTCTGTAAAGTATTCACTGACTGCAGTCTGCTTTTGAATTCAAGCTTTTGTTATTCATGCAGGACCAGTTTGCTCATTAAAGCCATCGTGTTTGATAAAGGCTATTTGACAAGATATCTGTATGCAAATCAAACCCACAGACAAGAATTAAATCAACAGGCCTCAGCCTACAGTTTATTATTCTGCCATTATGCCTTTGACTTTGTCTTCGGTTGTTTGTTTGCTTTTTTGTTATTTTGATGCCATTCTTGATCTTTGATTATAGAATCCAAATGTGATGTCATGGTGAACATGGTTGTGGCAGAATTTTCATTTTTGGGCGAACTATCCCATGTAACGCTGAGCCAAAATCCTCTAATTCTATGGTTATATGTTGTTGATCTTGAAAGAGTTGCTTTGTGCTTACTGTGACAGAATTGTCCTCATGACTTCAGACACAATACACCTTTATCAATAATTGACATCTGCTGGCAGGGTAATAAAAACTAGCTAACAGATTAAACTCCTGTACTGGTGAGAGATGCTGGTGTAATTGTAAGAGCTACTGAGCCTGAAGCTAGATGACCTGACACAAACAGCAAAATGATGTGGTTCTAAAAGGAGATTGGTAGTTATTACAAAGGAATTGATTTAGGCAGTTAAATGAGCAACATGAATCATGTGGTTAATTGATTATGGAGATTCAGTGTTCATGTGCTATCTGTGATTAATGCATTGTTCTGGTTGCATCAGATTCACTGTAAGCTTCTTTCACAGCGCTCAACACATAATGGATGTCAAGATTTTCACTGAAAAACTACTTACATTTCAGGTTGTTTCACCCAATCCTAATGTATAGCTTCTGAAGACTACTTTTATGATACTTTTGGGTGCTTTTTAAGCAATTGTCTTGAAAACACAGGCAGGGTTATTAATAAAACATTTCCTTTTGTGTTCTGCATGTGTGGAATCAAGCAAGCAAATTTAGTTTTACAGTTGGCAAATTAAATATGCTAGCATAAAAACAGCGAATTTGGCATCTATCCACCAATTTTTCCACCAGTTGCCGGAATTACTTTTTAGATATTTTTGTCTCTTTTGATGCTGAGTGGCATCTTACTTGTGCACAAGTTTATACCTCAATATGAAATTGAAGACAAGTACTTCAAAACAAAGAGATTATTTTGTGCTTCTAAATCTGTTATTAGAGAAGGGTGTCCTTTTCTGTCTGGCAATGTATTGATAGCATCTTCCGCTTTTTGGTGTTTCTTTGTGGCGCCCTACTTGCATAATCTCATAAATAATACAGCTTGCCCCTTGTTTGTGGAATGTCAGAGCATTTTGAGTTTACCCTGATTGGGACTTTAACATAACTGCTTTAATAGACCTGTGGAAGACTGTCTCCATGGCGACGAGAAGTTCCCTAGAGAGTGGCACTTTCTTCGTGTGCCATGAGGAGTCCCTAAGCCGGGGTCAAGCACTTCACATCGTCCTAATCATCTCAAGTATTTCACATTGCTCTCACTGGGGGAGGGGAGCATTCGAACTTATAACAACTCTTGCTCTCAGGATCAAAATATAAACTTGTATGTGTGAAGATAGATTTGTAGTGACAGTCTGTATGTGTGGAAATGTTCTCAAAATATATCAAATGTGCAATATATTTAAACTGTCTGAAGGTGTTTTCCTCACTACACAGCATTCCTCTGTGTTTTGGCCCCTGGCCAGTCATGCTATATAGAGCTGCTTTCGGAGGGCTTAAACCACCGTTTTACGTGTTATACTTCAGCCAAAATGTTGGAAACTGGGTAAATAGGTGAATGCTAGTAGTTCATGGTGTTAAAACACAATTTGTTTGGGATTCTTTTTCTTCAAAATGTGTTGATCAATCTATTGTTTCCATCATGAATGGCCCCTTGGTGGGCAATTTAGTGGACGGGCTAGACTAGGGGAAATGTCAGAGAACAACAAGGGCTTTGCTGCATATTTCTCCTTGTTTACGGCCGTCATGTTAATGAGATCTAAAAGGATAGTTAAAAAAAAAAATCTAATTCAGTTATTTTTGAATGGCCCACATGTCGTCAAACTCGCATGACTTTCTTTTATCTGTGGAACACAAAAGGAGATTGTCAGGTAGAATGTTAAGTAGTGACAGCCTCAGTCACCATTCACTTTCATTGTTTGGTAAAAATTAGCTTTAGTATTATTGAAATTTCACTTTTATTTATTTAATACATTTTTTGGTGTTCCATGGAAGAAAATACTGTAAGTAATGTAGGTTTGGAATGAGGCGAGTAGCCTAAATACTGAAACCATTTTCTTTTTTAGTTGAAATAACCCTTTAACAGAAGCCATACATTGTGGAAGATGTGTTACTACAGCGCATTAGGTAATCTGTGGGGAACAAATGTTATGCTAACAATGAGAGTGTATGTTGTGATTGCTTTTGGAGAATTCAGTAATAAAAGGCTTCTGACACATGCTGGCTGATTGCTCAGGGATTGAGAAGTCGCAGCCAACTCTACTATTTATAGCCTATTACTCTGTCTGTAGAGCTTTTCTTTGGTTTCACAATACAAGAGGGTTTTTTCCTCACTTGTTCGCATTCAGTGTTTGTCATTCAATATATTTTACAGTAATTTATTCATTCTCTTTTTTTATTGTTGTTTGAACTTTTAACCCTGAACAGTTTATTTAGAGAGCACATTCTTACTTAAAAGACCAGATTAAAGCAGCCTAAGGTGGTTTGATGGTCTTCACTGGTTTAGCTGGTCATCCATCCTGGACCAGCTGGTTTTCACAAGCCTGACCAATGAAAAGCAGCTTGGTGGTTTGCCAAGACCAGTAAACCACCTTAGGCTGGTTTTTAGCTATTTTTTGTTTTACAGCTGGAAATCTTGTGTTGTGATTTTGGGTCATCTGTTTCATTTTTAGATCTCTGATGTTAACAATAATTCTGATATTATTAATAATACTCCACTATTTGTAAATGAAATAATTTCTGCAGGATGATAATGATGGGATCCCTTGGTCAGAAGAGAGAGTGGTCCGCAGGGTGCTCTACCTCTCTCTTAAAGAGTTTAAGAGAGCTCAGAAGAGCAAAGTGGAGAATGGCACTGGACTAGTTAATGGTGAGTGTTCATCTTTTCTGGTCAATATTGGAACATTGAAGGATATTCATAATGATAATTATTTCTTGTTGTTATCAACTGTAAATGTAATAATGGCACAAATGCATAATCTTAGTAAAGATGACACTTAATGAAATGTAATTTGTTATATACTTAAATTGTTTAAATGCTTGCTGAAAGATGGTTAATTAATCTGACAACCATTGTCCATATGTACAAATTGTTATCAACTTGGATTGCAACAAAGTGGTTTCAAAATTAATGTTTGAGGTATGACTGTCCCTGCGTTAAAAACTGTGTACTGTCACAGTATGTACTGTATTTCATAAAGAATGCACTTCTCGGTCGGTAAACAGTATGTACTTTTACGCATGTATGTGAGTAGGTTGAACAGATTCCGGACATACTTCATCCGGGGACTTGGGTTTTGAACCGTGACCCAAATATATGATGTAATAACAACAACCGCGGAAATAATCTACACTGGTTTTGTTAAACAAGGACTATTTATGCACATTAAACAACTTTTCTTGGTATATATCACTTAATGTTGAAAAGAGCCGTCCGACTCACAGTTCACCGCTGTTCTTTTAAATCCAGCGTTTTGAATGTGACATAATCTCTAGGGATTATTGGATATTAAAGTGTCCATTTGATCTGCACTTCTGAATCTTGCCAGAAATAGTAGGTCATCTGGGTATTTCACTTACTGAAATAAATACTGAGGATGCGGACATAATACTCCATTGGCATACTGTTTTTGGCATACTATATAGTAGGGAAGTGTGTGCAATTTATGATCTAAAACAAAACATAAAAGTCTCATTAAGTAATGGTAACCACAGATCTTATTTTACTTGTAAATCCAAAAACGCTATTTTAAAACCCATTAGAAATTCCTGAGGGAAACCGTGGCTTGAATATGCAAATTGTATTCAGGGCTTTATGATGGCAAACTGAACAGCTCTATACCTTTATCAGCCAAAGATTTGAGCTTTAGAGTACTGCTGCAGTAGGTTGTGGTTGAATGAGCTAGATGTTTTTATGGTCCTAGTGGAATTCCCCTGTGGATCTCCAGGGCAGTGACTTCAGTGCCCAAGACCAAGTGTTTTCAAACCTTTTAATTTCAAGGACACCCAAATATGATAAAACCTTTGCAAGGGACCCCCTAATTGGATAATATATTGTTAATGTATAACAATAAATAAAATACCTTAAATATTAAGTTAAAATATTAACTTTTTATTAAGATGACCACATATCTGTTTTTTACTCCATATCAACAGTTTATTTACATTTTATCATTGAAATGGTTTTAAAATAAATGAACTAATTAAAAATTGTATCAAATGAAAATATAACAGTACATTTTCAACAAAATATTGTATTTTTTGTTTTTATCAAAAGAAGTGCTAATACAGAACCTCACAGCACAATCCAAAATGCAACATTGGAGTTTGTCAAATAAAGTGCTGTATAACAAAGCATCACAAATGTTAGATGCTTAAGCATAATACATTTACTACTTATTTATTATTATTATTAGTAGTAATAGTATTACAGTGAATATTACATAACTTTACTGTAGTGTTATATTTCTGTCATAGTTTTTCCAATAAATTAATCTTTTTATTATCACTGCGCTTTTATTTTGAAGTGTTTTTGTGTTGTTTTGACCAAGGAGCTCTGAGGTTGGCTCCGTAAAAATAAAAGCTTCATTTATAGGAAAAAGTATGACAGAAATATATCACAACTGTAAAGTTATGTAATATTCACTGTAATACTAATACTAATATTACTACTACTACTATTAATAATAATAATATTAATAAATCAGTGGTAATTATATTGTACTTAAGCAGTATCTAACATCTGTGATGCTCTGTTATGCAGCACTGTATTTGACTAAATATAACGCCAATGTTGTATTTTGGATTGTGCTGTGAGGTTTGTATATAAGCACTTAATTTGATAAAAAATAATACAATATTATGTTGAAAATTAATTGTTATATTTTAATTTTTTTTAAGTTTTAAAGCTGGAGTATGTAATTTCTGCAAAACTAGTGCCACCGAATGGAATTCCAAAAATAAACATAGTTTTAAAACAGCTTTCTGAATACCCCCTTTGCCTGCAGTTGTTTAAAAGTCAGATAGTCCCACCCCAAATCAAGCCATTGAGTGCAAGGGCAGTTAAACAAGCAGGTTGGCCATCCAATCATTGCATTCGGGCCGAATGCAATGATTGGAAGGGCCTTTCACTGGCCTGTGACTGCCACAAATAGTGGATTTTTTAATTCTCACATTTTTTTGTATCAGCGCACTCGATTTATTGATTGCTGTCAGGATGCAAAGAGACTTTCAACCAGTATAACAAAAAAATGCTTCTGGTATAAATTGCATACACTAGCTTTAATTAATTCATTTATTTAAACATAATTTTGATTATAAAATTAAAAGAAACTGTTGATATGGAGTTTGTTGAAACAGGTACGAACGCTTCCAGTGTAGAGAGCATCAATGATTATTATGAGGTTATTTTACTTTACAGGGTGGAAGGTATATTTCTATGACAGTGACACATTCCTTTTAGACACATGTAAAATGTGATTTAGGATTTGGATGTGTAGGCTCCATTAAAATGATAGCGAATGTAAGTACCATTAATCATTTCAATCAAGTGAAACATGGCTGGTATTAAAAGTAATTGTATCGGCCTTCTAGGTTAGGCTGTAGATTGAGGGATCCTTTTTGTTCTTCTTGCACTTCATTTCTACCAGTTGATTTTGCTTTAAAAATTACATTTGTTTATTGAAACACGAAAACTGAAAATATTTCTAAATTCAAATTAAACTTTAAACGAAATGGGAAAAAAATAAATAAAAATAACAGTGGTCAAAGAAAAAAAAACATAAAATGACATCTAGCAGAAAATGTCTAGGACATGAAGAGGACACCTCATGAGCTCACCTACTATAGATGCATTCAGCAGCTAACACTTGAGGATTGCTTTGGATTTGGTATATAAGGGAAAGCAACACTTTTCTGAAGACTTCATTACAGAATCTTGTGCATTCTCTGTAATTAAGACACCAGTCAGAATAACATACATTTTTGTCTGCCACTGATGACACATTAACCTATGCAGTTATTGACTAGTGTTTACAGACTTAATTTAGTAATGTTTCTTATGGAGTTGCATTGATAGATTTGCTATTTTTATTCTCAATTTTATAGGACAGGGAAGAGGAAAGACAATAACGTAAGCATGCTTTGTATTTTTTGTTATTAGACTCATCTTTGGCTGTTTGATATGAATGAAACCTTAGATAAATATAGCTGGACACTGTCAAGGCAAAAAGGCTTGTGGCATTAAAATAAATTAAATCAAAATTGGATTTTTGTGGATTTTAGTCTGTGTCTGTTAGCTTTGAAGCCATCTTAATGCTAGTGTACTCTTAAAAGTTGACAAACAACTTTATTTCATACTGTCAGCGTTTAACAGGGACTCAGGACCCAAACACAGAGTTTAAAAAACAAAGGATTTATTAATATAGGGCAAAACAAACCAAAACTCCCACTAAGGGGAAAAACAAACATAAACAACCCCGTAGGGGACTAATATAATCCAGGCTGGATCCAACCGGACCGAGCAGGGATGGGGGAATGAACCGGGAACCGAATAACAGGACTGACCAACACATAAGACCGACTGGAACAAACAAGTCCGACTGAAAACACAAGATGAACTGGCACTGGACAGCACAAATGAGGAGACTAAAATAGGGAGAGAAATCAATAGGTTAACAAGACAGGGCAGGTGTGACTAAAACTAATAATGAGCAAACAAGGAGGTGGGGTATGACTCAAGACAGAGAGAGACACGTGTCGATTCGGAAACAAAACAAAGCCAAGTGCTCTCACAAGACAACAAATCACCCGAATGGTATGAGCGCACATCGCCAAGACAATAAGGAATATACACTCATGCCAACTGACAAACACGATGAGAGAATGCACAGTATCGTCAAAAAAGGTGATGCCACGCATTCTAACATCCATACAAAGCCTGAGCATACATCGCGAGGCAAACGCCACGCAAAGCATGCAACAGGCGACAAAAATAAGACAGGACACCTGTGTGAGAGTTTGGCCACACACAAACCCAAAACCTTAGACCGAAGTGACCGAACCTCAGCACAACATGAAGACAGCTTGCGACCCGACCACGCAGCGCAAAGCGAGTGCAACAGATTATTGATGCAAGTGCTTTCCGCCGAAGTGCAATGCAATCACACCAATACAAGACAAGACATGGAACTTGAGTGTCCAGATTCTGACACCAAAACCGAAACCGAACCAGACAGAAGTGTCAGGATACCAGACACCATGCTCCGGACATGAGACACGACTGACAAAGAGCGGACAGCGGGAAATCACAACTGGACCCGTGCACTCACACAAGACAGCTCACTCACACAAGACAGAGATGGGACGATGATGCCTGTGACATTGCCCCCCCCCCCCCCAAAGAAAAATACAGGAACATCAAACAATAGACAAGACAAACAAAACGAGCACTAATATAGAACAGAAAACACAACAGAAAGGGAGGGAGTTTAAGGAAAGAGGCGACGTCTTGCGGTCTGTGAGGCGGCCTCCGGGCAGAGGTGGGGTATGGTGGCCAGGGAGATGGCCTCAGGGTAGAGGTGGGATCTGGTGGCATGGGAGGCAGCCTCTGGGCAGAGTTGGGATACGGCGACCTGGGAGGCGGCCTCAGGGCTGACATGACACAGTACTGAGCGGCAGCTGTTGGACAGGGGGCAGCAGACTGGGTGGTGGCCCCAGAACAGGGTTCAGGAGGGAGCTCAGGGGTGGAGCCGTGGAAGGCTTGGAGGGCGTAGCTGTGGAAGGCTCGGAGGGTGGAGCCGTGGCAGGCGTATGACCTCTATGGTCGTGGGCACTGGCAGTTGCAGGGGAATGACCTCTGTGGCCGTGGTCACAAGCAGTGACAGGGAAAAAGCCCCCATGGCTATGAGAACAGGTAGTGACAGGGGAATGGCCTCCATGGCCGTGACACATACATGATATTGGATACATATATTGAGATATGTATTGTTAGTAATAATAGGGATGTGGATTTTCTTTTTTCTGTACATATGTTTGCCTATTGCTTAAATTTAACCACATGTCCTTTTACAGGCTCCTTTGCAAATGGTCATTTGAATGGTTCTGGAGCTAAAGCTGGGCTGTTTGCTGGGAGCTGTAAGTCAGACAGGATGCATCATGCAGCTCAGAGCAAAGACTGCAGCCATGAGTACTCAATAGAGGGGCCTGTCAGGAAGAGGTGAGTTTACTATCTTTTCCTGTTAGGTGTTTGAGATTTTCAACTCAGTATTTGGTGTTGTTGTGTCATCCTGAATAAGTACAAAAAAATGTGTGGTTGGATGGTTGAATATAGCAATATATGGGGGGGGGACTTTTCCGATGACCCATTACTCAGCATATGAAAGATTTCCAACTATAATATATCAATGTTACATTAACGATCTGGAATGACTTTGCCATGATGCCATCTGACCAGCTTACTGGACAAATCGCATCCCGTAGGCTGTTGTTTCGATTTGTGATGTATCATTTCATATTTAAAAATGGGACGATCGCAGATTTTACAGGACAGGTGGCAATGGACCTGGAGGTCTAATACATTCTCATAAGCAAAGAAAATGGAAAACCGTGAGTTTATCGGGAGAAATTGTAAATCTGGAGTACAGCGGGAGGAAGGGTGGAAAAACAGGAGAAACACGGTAAAATCGGGAGTGTTGGCAGGTATGTTCTAAGCCTATGAGCTCATTCTGTGAAACACCAAAGACAAAGTTTAGCAGAATGTCTGAGCTGCTTTTTTCCATACAGCAGGGGTTGTGTTCACAGAATTTTAGTTTTTTTACAGATTTTTTAAAACACTGATGGATAATTTCAAATGCTGTCTATCATTAAGAAAAACATTTTAACTAATCTAATTTAAACTAGTTTAATCTAGTGCATCAATTTTGTCTCTCTCACACATATAAAATCATAATCTTTGGAACCTGTGAGGAACCTGCTTAAATGTAATCATTATTCACTAAAACTTTTTTTGACAGCCATGGTCACCATTCACTTTCATTGTATGGAAAAGAAAAGAGACATTTAGACAAAATATCTTTTTTTGATTTACAGAAGAAAAAAAGTCATATGTGTTTTGAAAGACACAAGGATGAGTCAATGATGGTAGAATTTTCAGTACAGTGTTTAGAAAAATAAATAGAGTTAATCAAATAAACGGTAATCTGGGGCTGGATTCACGAAAATCAAAAAAAAAATTTGTTAAAAATTATTCCGGGTTCAATACAAGTTAAGCTGAATCGACAGCATTGTGGCATAATGTTGATTACACCAAAAAATATTGTCACTTTTCCCTCCTTTTCTTAAAAAAAAAAACAAGAAGCAAAAATCAAGGTTACTGTCAAGTTAAAATAGTAGTAAGAATAATTTTTGAAACATGTTTTGTGAATTCACCCCCTCGTCCATGTTGCATCAGTCATCAGTCAAGCTTTATTGTCATTTATAAATAGTACAGTGTACCTCATGAAATAAAGTTGGCTGTTCACAGCATTTTAAACAGTATTAAGAGAATGCAATTTGTTCACTTTTGTTAACTTCCCTCGTCTCACACTGTTTCTCTCACCAGACCAAGACTGCAGGTTCAGAGGAAGTTTGCTCAGTCTCATCCCTGTTCTCCCAGTGCCACCCCGCTAAAAGTGCTAGAGACTATGCCCCTGAGCCCCGCCGCCCTGCTCAACCATCTCACTAAACGCAAACCCAAAACTGAAGACTTCCTCACCTTCCTCTGTCTAAGAGGTGGGTCCACTCAGTCAATCTCTCTCTCTCTCTCTCTCTCTCTCTCTCTCCGTCTTCTTAATGTTCTTAATCTTTTAACTCTCTCGGCTCTTAAAATGTATACACTGACTCCATAATTCACCTCTGTCAACTCTTATATGGGAGTCTCAGTTATTACTGGCAAACATTTCTGTGACTCTCGTGTATGCTGCTGTTATTTAGAGTGTTTGTTTTTTGGCTGATTTCCCAGTGTACATCAGAGATAGAGCCTTTCCCACAGCACTCTGCCTAAACCTCAGTCTTGCATCAGACAACAAATCCCAATCATTCGATCTCTTTCTTTCAATCTATTGTTCTCTGCCTCTATCTCTTTCATACACACAAATGTATATTTGCCTTCACAAACACAAGGACTTCACTGACCACTGCCTTTTTTTTGTGTCTTTTCTGATTACACTGGTGTTGAAGATAAGACTTACCTCTACATATCATGTGTCAGTCAATACATTTTCAACTTGATGCCAATTTTTAACCCTTACTATTGTTAATGCATTAGCAATGGAGGTAATATAAAAAGTTTAGTGGAGAGTCAGCTAGTATAATAAACACTGACTGGAGTATCAGGACTTGATGGTTATTGCACAGCTACTTAAGAAATAAATGAACATGAGATATTGATTTGTGCTAAAATAGTTTTAGGAATAGAGGGGCCTACAGTATGCAGGAAAATTGGATGCCTGGGACAATACTCAATTATACAAACATATTGACCATTCAGAATGAAGTATTCCAGAGAGATACAGAGTGTTATTTGTTGGCCAACCCGGAAGGCTAATTCATCATGGGTTCCCTCCCTAAGGACTTTCTTTGAATAGTAGTTTCGATGTATGAGTCAAATAAAATTTGTGGTTTACTTTACTTGAAGAGACTCATTAAATTACATATACTCTAAAACTCATTGAAAATGTGGACAAACCCAGTGGATTGAAAATGCTAATTCTTATCTGGGGTTTTAAGACTACAAGCTAAAAAGCTCTAAAATCCCCTATTCAAATGGGAGTCTGCCATATGGATTCAGATTAACTTGTTTTCTCCTGAAAGACAGAAAGATCCACAAATCTGAACAATCCTAGGGACAGCAGAGCACCCAGGTGTGTTTATCTGAACATCTGATGGGCATGTAAATTTCAAGTCAGTTTAGTGTTCATTGGGTTGCATGTGCATGTGCAGTATATGTTGAAGAGAGAGATATATCAGCATCACTGATAATATAACCACAATCTGGATGGGTGACAGCTGTAAGTGATGTGCTATCCTTCTGTTTCAGTCCCTCATCAAATTTTACTTCTCATCTTTCACTGGCAGTCTGAAGCTGAACACACTTAGAGGAACACAATTTGAGCTAACTTCATACTCTCTCTCTTTTATTCCTTCTCGCTCATACCCTTGCACTTTACGTGTGCCTTTGCAAATGGTTACAGGAACAGTTCACCCAAAAATGCTAAATTCTGTTGTCATTTATGCAACCTCATACCGTTCCAAACCTGTGCGACTTTCTGTCTTCCATGGAACACAAAGGGAGATTTTAAGATGCAATGAAATTAAATGTGACTGAGGTTGTCAGTCCCTAACATTTTGCCCAGCATCTCCTTTTTTTATTCCGTTAAAGAAAGTCAAATGGGACCGCACTGGAATCCCTTTTTTTTGGGTGGGCTATCCATTTAACTTTCGTTTATGCTCTCTCTCTGCTTTCTTGCACACACATGGCTGTGTAAAGACAGGATACAGACTGATTAGATTTGCCATGGACTCTTAGCTGTGGGCAAAGTGGGTTAATTGATTTTCAGATATAAAGGATGTAAATGAGAACATATTTCCCCAGTCTCAATCTCTTTTTATTATTGGATTAGTACCTAGAGCTGCTTTGTAGATCAGTTGATGGATTCTAAAATATAACCGGAGCTCATAGTGTCACGGAAGTCATGACTGATTTAATGTATGTCATCAGCAATAACTCAGATGGCTATGTCAGCTTCTCAATCCTGTTTTATAGTGCACATCAATCTGTTGATAATATTAATACTGCTTAAAGATGCCCTATTATGCTTTTGGGGATTTTACCTTTCTTTAAGTGTGTAATATAGCTATTTGTGCATGTAAAATTTCTGCAAAGTTACAAAGCACAAAGTCCACACAAAAGGGAGTTATTCTCTCCCACAGACAACACTACTCAAGAACTACAGCTGGATTGTAGACCAGCCATTTTTTCTGTAAAGTATCTACGTAACTATTTAGCATATTTGCATAGCAAGGGCTAATTTGTCCCATACTCAAACAAACATAGTTATAGCTGAGGCCAAGATGAGTTGGGTTAGTGTTGTCGCAATGTCGAGAAGATTCTGTTTTCTTCACTGTGAAAGCAAAAACTCATTGTTTGGACTTCCAAAGGCAGACGAATTGAAGAATCAGTGGTTAAAATGTATTTTTACCACTATTCCTCAGCAGTACAACCACAACCAATGCCGGATTTTCAAGACGGTTACTCCTGAATGACGTTGCAGTTCCCACTTTGTTGGGACAATCTGGTGCATCAGAATCACAACCTGTGAGTATATTTGATTATTTGTGGATTTACCTACTACAGAGAGTTCAAATGCGGAGTTTTGTGTTGTATCTACTGTGTACACCCAGTGCACAGCTGTAGACCTCTGCTAACCTGATAGCTAATGTTATTGTGTTGAAATAGTTTTGCTAATCAGCTGCGGGCCCACTTTTACCTACACTTGTGTAGAATTATGCAGATTGTTTGTTGTTCTTACTATCATGAATAGTGATCAACTGTGGAGATGGATTTATTTTTTACAAATGGTTATTTTATGTCTGCAATCCATGGTAGTGCTCAGCTGACTTGCTATGTAATGTTATTCTTTTGGTAAGGTTTTACTATTCAGCTGTGGGTCGGCTTTTACCTAAAACTGTGTACGATAATGTTCTTGCTCACTAATTGGGAGTATGCCTCTGTTCTCCGTTCATAGCTCTGGTGAAAAAAGTTTTGGCTACACCCATTCCAGCAAAAGATGACTAACTTAGATGCACCATGTGTCTTTTACTTGAAGTTTTGTTAGGTTCACAATAATCATCAGTGTACTTGTAAGAAAGCAACAAATGTAAAACTTACCACTGTGAAACGTCCTGCTCAAGTCGTGCTTGCTAAGGTGGTTCGGGTCGATAAGCTTGTTCTTACAAACTTTCATTATCGGACTCAAACTAGTACTGCAAAAAACAATGCAGCTGTTACCATGGTTACAGTAGCATTTACAGCTGTTAAGGAAGCCTGAAACTCAGTTATGGTGAGGGGTGTTTAATTTCCAACACATGCTCTAAGCGGTTGACCAATCACAACAGACTGGGCCTGTTGACCAATCAGAGCAGACTGGGGTTTTTGGAAAAGGGGGGCTTTAAAGAGACATGACCTAAATCAGAGTGTTTGAGGATGAAAATAGTTTTAGCAGAAATGTACAGTATGAGAAATATAATGTGTTTTTTGAACATTAAAGCATGTAATTCTATCCTAGTAGACCCCCAAAATAAAATCATGAACCTGTAAAGTAGCATAATAAGGGGTCTTTAAGTCAGGTGCAGGCATTTAAGTCAGGTGGAGGCGTTGTCGATTAGTGAGTTTTACATTTTTTAAATGTAGACAGTTTGCATGTTAAAACCCTCTCTGAAAAGTTGTGGCTTTAAATTCATCCCATTTAAACCAGTACCACTACAGCTATTCACATTCAGGTGGACGTCTTTGGCCACTGCATATCTTGTACTGCTTTTGGAACATTCCAGTCCATTTAAATTTTAAGATAATGTGTCAAGATAAAAGTAGTCCAACTTTTAAAAGTGCATCTTGAGACTCCTGCATTCTGTTGCATTTTATTGTATTCTGTCTAGCTGTTTTTGAACGCAAGAGCAAGTCTTATATAAGCGCCCCCCTAAAGGCCGAGTTTTCGTCAGGTGAACCCAAAACCAGCCTAATTATACAAGGCTTCCTTAAGACCAGTTACTCAACTTGTCATGTAGGCAACCCAATTACTTTGATTTTGAAAATATGTACTTTTGCACATTCCTATTCAGGTATATTGAAAACATAATTCAAACATTATTTGTAATTAATATGAATAATCCCTCCTTCCAGGGCTGGTACTAGGATGCAAACTTTGTGATCTTGGGGTGGGGGAGAAGGCAACACTGGTTGTTTCACCGTCGGTCCGGGGCAGTGGTTTCTTCTTGATCATTTCCCCCCTTTGACCCGGCCATGCCTCCTTCTGTTGTGCCTCTTTTAGCCCCCCCCCCCCCCCCCTCTCTCTCTCTCTCTCTCTCTCTCTCTCTCTCTCAAGATTTGGCTTCAAACACTTAGACCCTCAAGCAAAGTCACACTTTTGTTTTGAAAGTTGCTACTCTTTCAAAACATATTAAGATACTTTATTCAGAGCTTCTAAACACAGAAGCCTTTCCTCTAGATACAATGTGCATAATAAATGTTAACTGATGAAAATTAGAGTTAAAGTATGGTTGCTTGTAACATTAGTTAAAGCATTGGGCATAATGAAAAGTATTTTTTTATTATTAATCTTGGTTCATGTTAATTTCTAAATATACTGTTGTTCATGTTTGTTCATAATGCATTTAATAACGTTAACGTATACAACATTCAATGTTACAAATATATTAGTAATTGCACAGATTAAAATGAAATAAGAATAATAAATGCTGTACAATTATTATTCATTTTATTTAATCTTAATTTATGCAGTTAAATAATGTTAACAAACCTTATATTAAAGTATAACCAATGTATTTGTACAGTAGAAATTAAGAATCTTAATAGCATATTAATAAAAGCTGGGTGGCATTTGTTCATTATTACTTAATTAGAATACATGTGTTAATGTGTACAACCTTATTATAAAGTGTTTCCATTTTATCATATCAGATCATCATCAGTATTGCTGTAGCATAATATTGTGACATGAAAATCGCAGAACATTTACTAATATTCGGATCTGAAATGGCTCTTCTAAACCCCCATAAGACCTAGGCATTATCAGAGAGCATCGAAGAATCATTCAGTTACCTCTTGAGCTGTGGACAATAGGCAGTAGCTCAAAGCTCCCAGGAGCGCATATTAAAGCCCTTGATGATAGAGGACTGGCTTAAAGTACTGTTCCCAGTAATCTGGAGGCCTAGAGATCCTTTCTTTCACCATTCAGCCCAGCTCTCCTTTCACCTGGAAATTATAACTCTCCATCCATAATCTGCCACATAAATAATTTAAATAGATTCCAAATGATTATGACCAGATAGCAGTATGAATTCAACACTCTATTGGTTATTGTGGTTTTAGGTAAACAGATTGGTTGAAAAGCAGCTGAACCACCTCCCCTCTCCACTCTCCTCTCTCTAGGTGGCCCTGTTTCCCACCCCCCTTCCCATGTGCTCATGTACACACTCAGTCTCTCTTGCACTTGCACACAATTCAATGCTACTGCACATGTGAGCACCATGGACCCAGTGACTCTGGTGCAGATAAATGGCTATTGAGGGACTCTGGAATAAAGCTTGTGAACAGGCACTCCTTTGTGAGCACTGGACCCTACAGTAGCAGGATCAGTAGCTGTATGAGTGCTGGACTCGGCCACTCTTCCATATCAACAGTTAACTGCTCTCTCTCTCTCTCTCTCTCTCTCTCTCTCTCTCTCTCTCACACACACACACACACACACACGCAGTGCTGCCTTGGACAGTGTTGGTAAACATGATACAGAGCTTTGCACAGGAATATAAATGCTCATTTACACCAATTTGTGCATTAGCATCTTGATGCATTGGATACTTGCTGTAGGATTTTATGAAAGTTATTATAAGTGAGTAGTTATTGGGATCTCATGTCCCAGGGAATGGCTGTGAGAAACATAGAGCATCTGACAGATTAAGAGCAATCAGATTTCTATCAAAGTGGAGACTTGAGTATGTAGAGGTCTGTTTCTATCTCAGATGCTGGCCATTACCACTGTCTCCACAGGGCTCGACAATAAAGATGTGCCAGTGTTAGAGATTTGGGCCAGTTGATGAGACTACCACTTGTCTTATTGGGCCAGTGCTGTGTTGCATTTTTATACAACATTGTGTATATATATATATATATATATATATATATATATATATATATATACTGGTGGCCAAAACCTATGGAAAGAAATTGGTACTTTTATTCACCAAATAGGCATTCAGCTTATCATCAGGGCATTAATAATGAGAAAAAAATATTATTACAATTAAAGAAAAATGTCAGAATTTCTTAAACTACTTCAAAGAGTTCTCATCAAATAATCCTCCATGTGCAGCAATGACAGCTTTGCAGATCCTTGACATTCTAGCTGTCAGTTTGTCCAGATACTCAGGTGACACCTTACATTCTAGCTGATCCCACAAAAGCTCAATGGTGTTGATCCATAACACTCTTTCCCAATTATCTTTTGTCCAATGTCTGTGTTTCTTTGCCCACTCTAACCTTTTCTTTTTGTTTTTGTTTCAAATGTGGCTTTTTCTTTGCAATTCTTCCCATAAAGCCTGCACTTCTGGGTCTTCTCTTTACTGTTGTACATGAAACTGGTGTTGAGCGGGTAGAATTCAATGAAGCTGTCAGCTGAGGACATGTGAGGCGTCTATTTCTCAAACTAGAGACTCTGATGTACTTATCTTCTTGTTTAGTTGTACATCTGACCTTCCACATCGCTTTCTGTCCTTGTTAGAGCCAGCTGTCCTTTGTATTTAAAGACTGTAGTGTACATCTGTGTATGAAATCTTGTTTTTCTTTTTGTTGGAGGGCAATTTCAAGCATTGTATAGGCTTCATTCCTCAAAACAATGATTGACTGACAAGTTTCTAAAGAAAGCTGTTACTTTTTTGCAATTTTTGACCTAATTTTGATCTTAAGACATGCCTGTCAATTAGCATATTTACTCAAGTATAAGGTGTTGGAGTGATGGCTGCTGGAAATGGGGCCTGTCTAGATTTGATAAAAAAAAAAAAAAATTTCAAATAGTGATGGTACGGTTTTTTACATCAATAATGTCCTGACTATACTTTGTGATCAGTTGAATGCCACTTTGGGGAATTAAAGTACCAATTACCTTCTGAAACAGCAACTTTTCGCTGTCAGTGTATATAGATAGATAGATTGTGGTTGCGATTTTGGCAAATGTTTTTCCCTATTCACACAATTTACATTTAAAAAAAAGTTTTTCTTTATTCTGCATTCATCTTCCATATTTGTGTTCTGTTCACTCACTGGTATCTTTTATGCACTGTATTTAGCCTTCAAAATACTAGGGGTTAAACGATCCTTCGATCTGGATCAATGCATCGATCATTTAACCAATGGTGCGATGTCATCGTTACAATTTGTAAAGATCAATGTTTGTTTTTTTAAAGATGCACCTTTGTTTTAACGCTCTAATGCCAGCCACTTTTGTTAAAATTTTCGTCATGCGATGCAGTAACCTTATGATATTCATCTCACTTTATAAGCACTAAATATGCTTCTCGTGATGTGGGAAATGGATGTGCGTGGAGTGATTTAAGTGATTTAAGTTGTGCTCTGAGCAGAGTGCGGAGAAGTTCACATGCGCGATTAAATAGGGCTTACATCTATATGGTGGCTTTTTTTGCATCAATATGCTGCACTTTTGAATTCTGCATGAGATTTTTCGCTTTTAATGCATGTTGGAGCAATTCAACCATGACAAATGGCTAAAGAGCCCTGATATGGTGAACAGCGCTGACAAGAGAAAGAAGAAAAACGCCTGTTCTGCTGCACCGACATCAATTACAAGACTTTTCATATCTTTACATCAGCACTATTACTAACTTTATCACTGTAAATTGCAACAGATTATTTTTCAATACAACTGTGGAAGATGTAGCCAAGAAAAAACAATTATAGCACATATACTCCTGTCGTGTGCATATAAGTATTTTGGATTGAAAATATTGCTTGACTGTTGTAGAGATGACAAATTGTCACTGTTTACCTCATTCCACAATGCAATGAGCTGTCATCAAACGATTGATGATCACTTGTATGTGATTGCATGACTTTATTTTTTTAGATTGTTATTATTATTATTTTCTGTAGTAACTGAAGTAGCCTATCTTATTTTCTTGTGGATGTCCCAATGTGGATACTGGATTTGCATTTTTCTGGTTACATTTTTGACATAATACATGTTACTGTGTAAAACAGGTGCATAATATCGTAATAACGATCACAGGCCCCTGAATCGTAAATCGAAATCGTATCGCGGCAGACTTTGAGGTATTCGCAAACATCGGATCGCTGGCTAAGAGAATCGATACATGATTGTATCGTGATGAAACTGGCGATTTACACACTTATAAAATATTAGCCTTTCATCAAGTAATGTTGAAGCTCAAATTTTGCTTTTAGAGTCAATGTTGCACCTCCTTCTTTTTAAAGTATTGCATTTAGATTTTTGGTGGCACCTCCTCTTTATTTGGTTGAGCACCGTTTTCTTTTTGTGAACATTAATATGGATTTTTTATTGTTTTTGCTAAAGTGACCTAAACGTCTACTTTATTGAGTAGCCTGTTATATATATTAGCCTAGCCCTAAGATATTAGAAAGAAATATTTTCTTTCTGGAAGTTAGAAAATTATGTCTCTTTATAATTTTATTGTTGTGGGGCCAGTAAAAATGTTGGCAGAGAAAGTAAAAATCTTAAAATCCACATAGTTGCGTACTGCTTTATTCTGTCTTCTGCTCTCTACTGTATTTCACTCTCTCTCTCTCTCTCTCTCTCTCTCTCTCTCTCTTTCTCTCTGTGCATGATACTCCCTCATTTTGGCTTTCTTCTCTTTTCTTATTGGCTCAGGCTCTCCTGCGTTGCCCAGCAACATGAGATACTTTGGTAGTGCTAATGATGATGAAGATGTAGATGAGGAAGAGGAAGAGGAGGAAGACACTGCTTGCAATGCCCCTTCTTCCTGCCAGTCAACTCCACGCAAGAGCAAAGCACCCAACAAATGCATTGCCAACGGTCATGGTACCTACATCCCTGAAACTGTTACACACACAATTTCAATACAAAAACACAATACAATTGTATTTCTATAGCACATTTAAAAACCACTTCAGTTTATCAAAGTGTTTTCCAGAATAATAAAATTAGGACATATAAGAACATGAAATCCAAAACATTTCAAAGAGCTTGTTTAACCAAAATTGTTGTCATCATTTAACCAGAATGTTCCCGGAATGTTTACTTTTGGGTGAACTATCACTTTACATCCACATAGTGACATCATCCATTTAACAGTTACAGTATACATGTAACCACATACACACTCTCATAAACTTTATTTTACCTTGTCTTTTATAATACTTTTTACTCAAAATAGCGATTTACAATCCATTTTATTGTGTAGTCTGTGTAGAGTTTAGTGTATTTTTGCCCTGCCAGTAGCAGACAGGGTTGACATTTGGTTCCCATTTAAGGACCCCAGCGAAGTGAGTTATGGTCCTGCCTCTCTCTACACCATACAGTTAATGATCCGTGTCTATACACAGCACCCTGTCAGATTGCCTACATTTGCTGTATGCCATCCATATAACATGAGGAATGCACATCTGCAGTGTTGTATAAAGTATCCATTTGTCATACTTGAGTAAAAGTAAAGATACCTTCATGGAAATGGACTCAAGCAGACGTAAAAATAGCTCATGAGAAAACAACTTAAGTAAAAGTATTAAGGTAAGTATCAAAAAGTACAAGTAAATTGTATAAATTACAGAACAGTTCATTAAACCCATGACAACTTATTTGATTGGTGATGCTCCTTATTTACTCACCCCTCATGCCATCCCAGATGTAAAAGACTTTCTTTCATCTGCAAAACACAAACAATTATTTTTAGAAGAACATTACAGCTGTATAAATCAATTCAAAGCAAATGAATGGTGGCTAGACATTTCAAGCTACAAAAAGCACATAAAGCGAGCATAACGCTATCCATACTACAACAGTGGTTAAATCCATGTATTCTGAAGCGATTCAGTCAGTATAAAATTAAAGTCATACATATCTAGGATCGAATGAGGGTGTGAATTTTTATTTTTAAACAAACTATCCCTTTCATGGCGCATTCAAGTCATTCAAGAATTATCATATTCATGGGATGATTGTAAATAAACACCACAGTCCAAAATTGAGTCATATTAGTGACCAGAACAGAGAGGGGCTAAATGTGCTAAACAATGTGTTAAAACAGGGTTAAAACAACTAACAGCATAGCAACAACCTGACAACCACCTGCAACACCCTGGCAACTGCAGGTCAATGTGCTAAAAACAGAAAACAACTTAGCTACAGCATAGTAACAACCTGGCAACCACATAGGGCAGCAATTCTCTAAAACACACAGCAGATCACCTTGACAACTGCATATCATGCCCTGGCAACCATCCAGAAAACCCTAGTAAGCACATGCTGTAGCATAAATGTGCTCCAAAGCAAATAGAACACTTTAGCAACCACAAGAAAACTAGTTTTGCTTAGAAACTCATAAAATATAAAAATAAATATTGTTGGATATTTTCATGAGCGCTGGTACAGTAATTGTTGGATATTTTCATGAGCACGGTAAACAGTTAAATGTAAAATGTGAATGCATGATTGACTTTTATATGAACAGGTCTCCTGGAAAGGTGGGAGACTGATCACACATAACTTCATTATTTCACAGCTTTCATAATGTTTAAGCCTAAACTTATCAAATTAATTAGTCAAAACACAAATTTAAACTTACATGAGCAGTTTCTTGTCTTCCCCAGAGGAGACAGATGACGGAACAAGTAATCTGGTGCGTTTCGCTTGTGATTTTGATTCAGATACATGATTTGCAAAACGAATGATTCAGACTGCCTTTTGAATCGTTTTGTTCAGTTCAAAAGCATCAAATTTTAAAGATTAGACTCAAATGATTCTTTCAACGAATCACACATCACTATCGCCAATCTGCACGCATTTTTGCACGTACAGCTGTTATTTTTTTGCGGTGTTGTGTCGTAAAAGTAGCGAAAGGGTCTGGAGAAATTGAGAAACTTCATTACTGTACACTTCTGGACATCTGTCTACACACGTGTTCATTCCTGAAAGCAATAACACAATATATAGCAAAAGACCTGCAGTACACACATAATCATTTATAGTATCACAATAAGCAATATACAGTGTAATTCTTATAAATGTTACCTGTTCATTAAAGAAACATCTAATGAGAGTATCAGTAAAGATCGCATACTAATCAGAACGCTATTAAAAATGAGTTCACCCAAAAATAAAAATTCAGTCATCATTTACGTAACCCATGTCTTTCAAAACCTGTATGGATTTTTGTCTTTATAGCTGAATAGCTGCTCTTTAATATACAATGAAAATGAATGATGACCATAGCTGTGAAACAAGAATTTCAAACTTAAATTTCAGTTTGTTCCTCACACAAAGTGATGTCTTCAGAACACTTTGTTCAGGTAACACACAATTCAGGTTGACTACTTGTATGACACTTTTATGGTGCTGTGTTTGTCCTTTCTGGAGCTTGACAGCTCCGGGACCCCATCCACTGAAGAAAACAGCTCTCTGTCTTCTGAGTTATATTTCTTTCTGTGTCTCTGGGTTTGAAAACCGAACCTTTTGCCCACTCAGCAAGATCTTTTGCGTAATCTGACACCACAGTCACCTAATACTGCTCCACATCCTCCATGCATGTCTGAGGGACTCTGGACATACTACCACCATACACACTACAGACCCCTACAATAAACAGAGCATGCAGTGTCTGAAACTGGGCATGCTGAAGAAAATAACTATCTGAATTAATGTATTGTAGATCAATTATTGTATTTCCATCTCAAATGCTTAAAGGTGTACTCTGTAATTTTTCCCCCATTAAAAAGTTGTAATTAATTAATTTTAATTTTGAAACCTATTATAAAATCATGGCCACTCACATAAGATGAGGACTCATCTAGTCATATCAGTAAGCTTATAAAAGCATGTGGTAGGGGCGTCCTCATGGAAGCTGCCATTTTAGAATCACATGACCAGCTGAATTCTACTCGCTTAATCTCAATAAATGTCTTGTTATTGGACATTTTCTCTTTTAATGTCATATGTAACAAAACTATTGATTTTGAATGATGCTGCATCCACACCACTAAGTCCAAGATGACATGAGCAAAAAGGTACTGAGTGCACATTTAAAGGAAGGTTTTGTGAGCCATTTTTATGCTCTTTATGTGTTTTATTTTTTGTCATTTTGGAGCTTGACAGCTCCAGTCTTCATTCACTTTCTTTATTCTTGAAGAAAACATTCTTGAAACAGTTTTTGACCAACAGTTGAAATGACCCCTCAAGTTGTGCTGCTGTTTTGAATCAGGTCTCTGCAGAGAACCCTGCATGGCCAGCTGGTCTGGCGTTGTATGGACGTGGGATTGCATGCTGAAAGAAAACTCTGTGTGAAGCCTAATGAAATTGGGATTCATGCTGAGCATCCATAGTTTGTAACAAAACCAGAACCACTTCTCCCTATATATTGTACGAGCCCACAAGCTAAATATGACACTTTTATGTGCGTTGTTGGCCGAGATCCAAACAGTTTGAATGATAAGTTGGTCCCTTTAGAAGCAACATGGTGTAGCTTTCATTTAGAAGAGTGATCCAAAGAGTACTTGTTTAGTATTTTTACTGCTAACAGTGGATTCTCTGTTGAATGCACCATCTGTTTAATTCATGGAGGCTTTAAACTTCGCAAAACTTTGTAGCTCCTTTTGTCCGGCTGCAATGTGGGGGGGCTCAGTAAATATTCATGCAATATTATATTGATTGTACAGTCAAAGCAAGAGATTAATCTTTTAGATATAGGCCTTTTTAAGTGTTTTTTTAATATTTTTTTTTTAGCATTCAGCAATTTGTGTTACAGGGTTTCATGTTTTATGTAAGATTTATTGATGCTGGTTTGAGAGCTATAAGCAGCTTTGCTGTTACCATATTTGAGCTTTAAAAGCCCATAAACTATAGTGACAGACAAGGCATCTATGCAGACTCTGTTAGCTCCTTGGCAGTCTTCGTTTACTGGAGCAATTTACAAGTCAAGTGTATAGAAAGTGGAAAGTAGAGCAGTCAGGTACAGCAGGACCATTCAGCAGCAAACCTCAAGGCCCAGGGTGTTTTTTTCCCCACTATGGCTTTAAATCACCTGGTTTAACTCACCTAGGAGGGGAAACCATCTGGTTAAATCAGTCACTTCAGTGCATAGTACTTTGATGCACTGTGCACCTTAACTAAACATACTTTATCACAGACATTAAACACGTAATTCAGTGAATCAATAAATAAATGTGTTAATTTCAGAGATTTGTCTGATGCAAATATTAGTTAAGGGCCTACTGTAGTTCAGTAAAACCCTCATGTCTTTCTAAACCTATATGACATTTTTCTTCTTTTTTTTTCGTGGAACACTTCAAATGAAGAAGATAGAATCAATGCGCTCTACCAGTTTAGGGCACAAAGATCAATGAGCCTTGATAATCTCAAGAGAAAAATGATCTGCAATACTTTTCTATTTCTTGCAAGTCAGGGGATGCAATAGCCTTCTTCAGTTTTTTTGGAACACAAAATTAGTTATTTACAGTATAGCAGAATGTCCAAGCTACTCTCTTCAAAACAATTGAAGTAAATGGTGACCAATGCTGTCAAGCAAGATTTTCAGTGAATAATGACTTAAATTTCAGCCTGTTCCTCACATGAAGCTAACGTATGAATTCAAAAGATTTGGAATATAACACACAAGTCATATGGACTACTTAAACAATGTTTTTATGGTGCTTTTTGTCCTTTTTGGAGCCTCGCAGCCGCAGTCTTTATGTACTTTCATTATATGAAATAGAATGGCCAGGGCATTCAGGTTTGAAACAACATGAGTTTGAGTAAATCTCAGAATTTTCATTTTGGGGTGTACTATCCCTTATTGTATGCATACATACTCAAAAAAGTGTGCTTACTGCTAAAGGAGTACTTACCATTAGTTCTGTGCTATGTGCTCTCTTCTTCAAGTATTCAATGGGCAAGTAAGAGCTGCTGAGGAACCGGAGAGCAGTTTGAGGGCCAGAGGCAAAGAGGGAGTCCAGGGGAAGGAGAGAAACTCTGTAGCATCAGCTAGAACATCAAGTACACACAATTTACGACCCAGCAGATCTTTACAGGAACAAAAACAACAGGTATGGCTGGCTTTATATTGCATTGATTTATTTATTTGTTAACTTTTTAATTTAATATTATAAACTTGGATATGGCTTTGGTAATGTATGGAAGATGCCCACATATTTTATTTGCTATTTTTTAAATGTAAGACATAAAAATGAGCTAACACACAGGTTATGTTTGTAAAATGTTTTTATTTACCCTGAAACTGCCAGCGGAATGTACACCAAACAGGAATCAGTGAATTACTTATTCAGTCTTACAGATTTGTGAGAGCACAGAGACAATTATATATATTTGTGAGTGCTCACCAAAATTTCCTCTCCTCCAGCCAAAGCTTCCTATTTCAGAGCAGCATAGCGTTTGGTTTACCCTTCCCTACCATCCTGCAGCAGGCCTATAGCAACACATGATGTCATATTTCCACCACCCAACCCCCCCCTCTGTGTCCACACACAGTCAAAACAAGTGGAGTTTGGGAGTACCACATATTTGGGATTCTGTTCATTTTATGTTAACATGAACTGAGTTTCTATGTGGTGGACCATTTGTATATCTGTGGTGGTTGCTGTTTGAACTTTGGTTTTGGGCAAATTAATTGACTCCCATCCCCCACCTTGCAGATGGAACAATCATAGGACATGGCCCAAGTCACATGCATTCACTCCCAAAAGAATGAAAGAATGGCTCCACTGAGCCCCCTAGTGGAGAGTATGCTCTTTTAGAGTGAATTATTGGAGGTCATTGTTAAGGCTTATGGTTTTGGATTAAAATCGAGGAAATTATGGAGGCAGTTTTGTGTATTTTTTGTAACTGTAAATTATATTAACATGGGTTGTCAGATGGAAGCATTTTCTTCTTTGCTAAAGGAAATTAAAGCTGTAAAAAATATGTTTCTGTGCCACTAGCATAATGAAATAATGAATGTTTTCAAACACTCCCCCCCATCTTCCATTGGTCAGTTAACCAGATTTTCCCACCCCAAACTCATGCTATTGTTTGAGACAATGTTGCTGTGTCTGGCTGATCGGGATGCTTAAACATACAGAGCAATTTTTTGATATAACCACAGAGAAACTGTGTTTACACTTTTTGGTGAAATCAACCTACAGATGTCGTACTTATAGTTGTCTCTGCATATTAGGCTGGGATATGACTTTTTTTTTTTTTTAACAAAAACTATTACGCAATTCATCTTAAAAATTACAAAACTAACTCATTCTGTTCTTTTCCTCGTCCCTCAGCCCTCCAAATTGAACAGAACTTCTGGAGCCTCTGCTGTCAATTCCAGGAAGATGAGAGATCTCCGCACTCCTCCAACCAAAGCTGTGAAATACCCCAAGGGCCACGTGACTTACACCAAAGCCAGACTGCTGAAAGAGGCCAAGCTCAGCCTGAGCACACAAACACGCCAACTCAGTTCGCACCACACCCACACACACCCTCAACACTCCAACTCAGGTAAAGCCCAAACCAGCCACGCCAAGATGCAAAAACGGGTGCTATCACCAGCAACTGCTGGGCGGCTGTGTAGGAAAGACACTTTCCCACCCAGACGAAATGGACTGAGACAGTCGAAAAGACAGTTGGAGATGGCTGGCGTTAGAGCAGAGGTTGAGGTAAAAAGGGTCAAAGTTCAAGTCGTTCCCTTGGAGACCCGCAGTAGGAAAGCAGCTCAGGAGACAGCAGTGCCCGGTAGCCATGGTAAAAAGGTGAAACCGCAAGTGACTGGAAGACCCAAACGGGCTTCTGCAGGGAAGCTCATGTTCACCAAACAGATGCACTGTAAAGCAGCCGTTCAGGCTAAGAACAGGCACGCTACCTCAACACGAGACATTTTGAAACCAGCCAAGTCCCCCAAATTATCTTTATTCACCAAAATAAATAATGCTCGAAAACAAGTCGATCCTTCTGATGTGACCGAGACACTCAAACCAGTTGAGCCTAAAGGTGCTATAGAGCGAGGCAGGCGAGGCACGGTTGCTGAGGTAACGGAGATAACAGAGGTTCCGGTTTTCTATCCAAGCACACGAGAGTTCCATGACCCTCTGGCTTACATGGAGTTTGTGCGGGGGCATGCAGAACTGTGTGGGTTGTACCGTGTTGTTCCGCCAGTGGGCTGGCGTCCAGAGTGTAAGCTTAAAGAGGAGATGCGCTTTGTCTCTTACGTGCAGCACGTGCACAAGCTGGGCAGGCGCTGGGGCCCGAATGTGCAGCAACTGGCCTGTATCAGAAAACACTTACGGACACAAGGCATTAATATGGAGGAGCCTCCACTCATAGGTATGGACAAGTATGAATTGTATGAAAAGTATTGTATGAGATTCAAAAAGTTTAGAGGGCATACAAAAAGTATTTGGACACCCACACTTAAAAATGTATGAATTTCATTGTAATATTCTAACCAAGTGGCATCTACCAGCACTTCACTTTTCTGAGCACTTTTTGCAATGACTTTTACCAAGTTGGTTTTAAGGGGATTTTTAGTTGGTGCATGAAGTCAGTTCCTCTCAAGTTCACATACGCGCAGAGCAAGGTCAGAAATGTAGTAGGGCTGAGGCCAAAGCTGCCATCAAAAATGACCCTGAAATTAAAAATGTGGGAGCAAAAATGCTCTCGTAATAAATTCTAAAAAGAAATTTGTAACATCTGATATTGTTCTTAATATTCTATTGTAGATCTCTTAATTATACAAATTATGGCATAACATGTGAATGAATGTTGATTTAATTCATAGTGTAAATCTTGAAGATTTGTATAAATTTATCAATTAAATATTACAGATAATTTGTTTAAAAAGGTTTGAAAAAATGTTCTCAAAGGTAAAAAATTAAATAAAATAAAAAAAAGCCCCTGAAAATCGTATGTTGCCCCATAATGTAAAAAGTTATTTTTTGACACTGGTGCAGAATAACCACAAGTGTAGTTCACCACATTAATTATGGGCACATTCCACTAATGTTTGATAACCAGAAAGTGTCAAAATATCTTGTATCTTCATTTTAAACATTGTAAGCATCATTTATAGTTTAAACTCAACAAACTTCTTTTTTCGAAATGTGCTGGTATCTTTTGCAGTTTCTAATGCAATTTATAGATGATTAAAGGTGTCTAATTACTTCATGGGAACAATAGATTTGAAAATTAGTTACATGTATGGCATTTTTAGTGGCATGCACATTATGCATTTAGTGGCATGCACAATATAATTTACAATTATATTGACCCATATCACATTTAAATTGTCTGTAAAATTCATGCTACTATGTCCTCAGTTCAAGTATATCAGATTAGTGTGTTAGAAAATTTCTGTCATTATTTAGCGTTTCAAACCTGAATTGTTTTATTATTCTTTAGAACATAAAAGTAGATTTTTTTTTTTAAGAATATTTACAGCTCTTGCTATACAACAACAGTTAATAGTGACCACATCTGTAAAGCTCCAAAAAGGACAACAACAACAAAAAAAACTTTGGGGCACTATTCCAAGTCTTCTGAAGCAATACGATAGCTTTTTGTGAAAAACAGACCAAAATTTAAGTCATTATTCACTGATAATTTTCATCTCTGCTGCAGATTAATACTAGTCAACGTCCAGATAAAAAAATGTAATATCGTACATCACTGACGCCAAACTACATTGGTTTTCACATGTGTAGCAACTGAATGTGACACACCATTCTTTAATTCTGGATGAGATCTTAGGCTAGACTTATTAATGAATAATTAGTTGATTTTTGGTTGAACCGTTCTATTTAAGTGCACACACCTGTCTGATTTGGATTGATTACCCAGCTCGTGCCAGGGTGGACAGTGCATCTGAGCTGTCACAGAGCCAAGAGCTCAGTATTGTATTTTGGTGACTGGGAAAATCACCTTGTCAATGCCAGACAACACTGCTTTCTTCTTGCCAACCTTTAATCCTTCTCTAGTTTCTAAGTGTCACTCGCATGTTGTGCCCTGCAAAGACCAGGCTGGCACTAAAATGAGCCATTAGAATGCTTGTGACTAATGGGGTATTTGCACACACAGAGACAAAAGTGAAGCAAAATTAAAGAAACAGCATTTAAAATGTCTTGTGGATGAAGTAAAAAGATAATTGGATTCATGCTTTTTAAATTGTCCATGAAGGGATAGTTACTTTGACTGCTTTTCACATTCACAAAACATTGTTGGTCTCATTCAAATCATTATATAAACAAGAATAGTAAATAATAATCCTGTTACATTTCATAATACAAATAATAAGTGAATAAACTTAATAGAAAATGTGTTGTTAAACATATTTAAGCACAAAAATATTACACAGACACAAAGGGTCATTTCTGAGCATATGGGGGCCCTAAGCAAAATCCTACTTGGAGGCCACCGTAATGATACCATATAACTTGGCTACTGACAAGGACTTTGTGTTCTTAAATTCCCAGCTGCCTTTGTTGCGCCTAAATATTTCAACATGGCACCTGAAAATAATGCAGACAAGACAAATTTGGTTGATTGAAAACTCTAACGTCTACTGTAATTACCATCAGCTAGCTAACTAACTAATTGAAACGAAGATAGCATATAGTCTATGAGCTAATAATGGCTAGCTACACTATGTCTAATATCTACACCTATAGCTAGCAGAAATGTCTGAAAACATGTTCTTTTGAAAAATAGGACACAACTGCAAAACTTTAGATACCAAATTGTTGCAATTTAATGCAGGACTATGAACAAACACCATCTATACAGGTAGCTGGCTTACGTTCATTTCTTACCAGTGATCTGAGGCCGTGTCTCTTATCCTCTTTTTCGTTTTTTCTGCTCCCAACTTGTAGGTGCACTTTATGAAGACAAAAAAACCCTTTGAGCATGCGTGTGCATCACATCTAACTTCAACTGTCTCCTTGTAGTTACTTTCCCTCTCGGGCCTCAAGGAGGCCCCTTATAAGTTATTTAAACTTGACAGGTGCCTTAGTCTTACTCGCAGCTTTTGGGATATTTAAAAAATCTAATAAAAAACTTTAAAAAATGACCTTGCTTTGCGGGCCCCAAGCGGCTGCTTATACCAATTATAGCTAGAAACCAGACCCATCAAATAACAAAAATAAAACCTTTCAGCAAATGGATATGTATCCACTTTGTTATTTAGTATACATGTTATTTCACATAATCTCTACTATTTTCCGTGTTTTAGGCATGTTCGCCATGTTTCTCCCTTCACATTGTCTTTTTACTTCCTGTTAGGCGGGTGTGAGTTGGACCTTGCCCGATTCTTTCAGCTTCTAAATGAAATGGGGGGCATGCAGCAGGTGACAGACCTGAAAACATGGGGCCGGCTTGCGGATCTCCTGGGCATCCCACGGTCTGCTCAAGATCGGCTGCCCAAGCTCCAGGAGGCGTACTGCCAGTACCTGCTTTCCTATGACTCCCTATCACCAGCCCAGAGGGCTCAGTTGGAGAAGGAAGTGCTGACGGAAAAGGAGAGCCTGGAGAGAAAAAGTGGGCCCCTAGAGGGCCAGGGAGACATATCCCAGCATGCCGCTCTGCTGCTTCCACGCTGCGAACCCAAAAATGGGTTGGTGAATGGAGCGTTGCACAGAAGCGGAGCACGTGAGCACCTGCAAGAGCTGGACCCCACAGCGAAGAGCAGCCGGAAGAGACGACTAGAGAAGAGAGGAATGGAAGAGGGGGTGCTAAATGAACAACACAAGTGCATATACAGGGTAAAATTTAAAATTATTTGGTACATAAATATATGGGTTTATATTACTTTTTTTTGTGACCAGTGTGACTTGGCCAACAAGGCTTACAACAAGTAGTCTTAATTCATAATTAATACATAGAGGAGTCATTGACAAATAAGATTATCTGAGATGATAAAAATTAGAAAAATTAAATTTGAAAAAAATATTGGAAAAAAAACTGTTAAATACACACTATGTATCAATTTCATAGAAATTCAATATTTGTGTCCATGTTGATTTTATACATTAAAAAAAAAAAATATATATATATATATATATTTACAGTTCATCTTCAAAAAAAGATTTTATGAAAAAAGAAGGTATTCCATTTTATTTTTTTTACTTCAGCTTTAAGCCTTTTAATGTGTTTTTTTTTTATTTTTTTTGGACATTAGATTTTTTTTACTTTAAGGCCCAGAAAAAAAAATAGCAATATAATTTTCAATGCAAAATAATGAAAGCATGCCCATAGAGGTGTATTCCACTAATTGTTTTGTGACATGCATCATTCATTTATTTTTTTAATAGCTTTCAGATCCATAAAAAATGCACCATGTTATTGACCCATATTCATAAATAAATAAAATATACATATACATACATACAAATTCTAACGTCACACAATGATAGAAAAATAGACAAGTGGTCAGTTATTTAAACTATAAAGAGTTGCTCAATGTATGCCTAGGTACCACATCAATATTGAAGACCATCATTCTCAATTCATTTGTTTTTGTTTTTTTGTTTTGTTTTTTACTATTACACATAAAAATAACAACATAAAATCAAAATTAAGCAAACAAGCATAAAAGATAAAAATTTAACAAGCTACACTCAATCTGTGTACAGGCCTGTTGTTTCTAAACATCATCCTTTGGTGTTGTCTTTGTGTAGACATTCAGTGTGTGCTGACAGTCTGTGAAAGAGATACATTTACATCTAACTGCTTGTTCTCTATGTCTCTCTCAGGGGAAATCTTTCTCTCTAACTACGTTCTACAGGGCATCCAGGAATACCATGAACATGTGTTTCAGCAAAGAGCCAGACACCGCTGAAATTGAGGTACATCTTCATGTTAAGTGTTTGTTATCTTCATAAAGCTTTCTTTGATGAGTTTACACGTCTACATTTGAACTATCTTTCCTGTTCCTGTTGAAATGTTACTACAGAAAGAGTACTGGAGATTGGTCGAGGAAAAGGAATGCCATGTTGCTGTGCACTGTGGGAGGGTTGACACAAAGACACATGGAAGTGGATTTCCTGTGGGGAAGTCTGAGCCATTTTCAAAGTAAGATATAAAGAAAAAGATAAACTGAGCATCTCTATTCTGTGGTTTTTATTGAACTTTTATTGTTTTTATGCATAAAAAATATTGTTTATATTCCTCTAATTTGTTTGGTCTTGTTCTCAAGGCATGGATGGAACCTAACTGTCCTTTCCAATAACTCAGGATTCATCTTACGTCATCTTGGTGCTGTGCCAGGTGATATTTCTCTTTTCTGAAATGCTGAAAAAAACAAAACCTCATAGCCAAGGCTTAAATCATACTGACCATCTGTTTGTGTTTGTTTAAAGGAGTGACCATCCCCTGGCTGAATATAGGCATGGTCTTTTCTACCTCATGCTGGTGTCGGGACCAGAACAGCCTTCCATACATAGATTACCTACACACTGGTGCTGATTGCATTTGGTAAGTCTTCAAAGTGCTTCATATTTATTGAAGAAATTTGCTGTTATTTCTTATCTGGTATAAATTCATCAAACTGAGCAAAGTGTTATTGCGTCTCATATTTCTGCAAATATGTCCTTTCCTTAAGGTACTGTATTCCAGCTGAAGAGAAATCAAAACTTGATAAAATAGTACACACAATGCTGCAGGCTAATGGAACTCCAGGGCTGGAAATGCTTGAGAAGAACATTATGGTAAGAGAAGACCGCTGGCTCTGTTATACTTCTGCACTGTTTAGGTATAAGGTTTCAGATTATTTCACTGAATAAAAGGAATAGTTCACACATGTCATTCCAAACCTGTTTGACTTTCTTCCATGGAACGCATATTGATATGTTTTGTATAAGTGCTCCATCAGTTTGAGTCGCATTGAATCACATTTTGGGTTTTATGCACTACAGTAAAATGTAAGGTCTCAACTTTGTTTTAGAGAAAACAGGCTCTATAATGGAATAATGGGGTGGGGTGTAAAAAATAATGGGGTGCTCCGAATAAAGTGGTGACATTATGTAATAAAGATTTTTTGATGAAATCATGAGAACAACCTAATATTTAATGAACAAATTACACTGCCTTTATATTTAGTTATATATATTAGTTATATTAAGTTTATATTTGTATATTTTTGTTAAATAATTATAGATATGTTATTTCTGCAAGTGAATGCAGCAAGTGATGTCGGAAGATGTTGTCCGCAACCATTGATCTAGATTCGGATTTGCGTTTCCCTAATAGTTAATAGGTTTGGATTTTGCTTTGAGAAACTGATCCTAGACCAGCGGTTATGGGCCGCTTCTGCCGGAGCAGAAATACGAAGCAACAGGCGGTGAATTTAGATCATTTTTAAGATCATTCTGCTACGAATTGTCTATACGTGAGTGAAGGCCTTAACCAATCAAATGCTCATATGTACGTTGGCGGCATGAAAGCAGAATGCTGCGCCTGCAAATTAGGACACACCGATTTGTAAGATAATACATATTTACATGTTAGTTTTGATACAGGGTTTTCTGTGTGTTTGATCTGCTTTATAATAATATAAATTATTATTAGGCTTTTTAATTATTATTAAAATTAATTGAGGGTGCTCTAATGTTCATTTAAGGGTTCTTTTAAGCCAGTGGTATTATCGTTAACGAAAACAAAACTAAATAAAAACATTTTCATTAACTGAAACTAAATTAAATACTTTTTCATAATTCTCAATGAAATAAAATAAGATAAACTGATCCTGAATTAATTTTAGTGTTATTTTTTGAGGCACAGTAGGGTGCCTGTGGGCAAAGTGGGGAACTTTAGATATGGTCCTTTTCTTGCCACTTTTAATTATGTTCTAAATGCCAAATAAAATGACATTATACCTATAAAGTTCTTGATACCTTCTTAGTCGAAAGCAAAATTAAGAAATACGTAAGACTGGGAATAACCTTTAAAGACTCTCTTTTGACCAAATCACAGATTTTTTTTCATTCAGAGTTAGTAAAGTGGGACAGAGGAACATTTTATTGCATTGATAAAATCTAGTTTGCTATGAATTTTTACTATTTCTCATACTCTCTCACATTTTAAGTCATTATACTGTATGTATCATTTTAGTTTATTATAGTGTATAGTATAGTATATAAATTTTAATATATTATAATCTTAAAAAGATTTACCTCAAATTTATTTACCACTGCTTTCCTCACCAGTGGTCATGAGATGAGCTCTGCCAAACATCCTGATTAATTTAAAACTTCAGTAAGTTAATTGTTTACTTTGCAAAGATTAGTTTAGTAATGATTTTAACAATTATTGTAATTTATATACCCATCTTTACCCTATATTCTAAAATGTGAAACATTTACTGTACTATCCACCTTAATTAAACAAGAAAATGTCACTAGATAGAGGTAACACAAGACTGCCCTGAGAAATGTAATGATGTTAGACATTTTAAATGATACCAGTAAACATTTTAGGTTTGGCAGCTGTAAAATACTAAAACAACCTAACTACCTGATTAAACTTAAACTAGAAAACACTGTGAACACAAAATCTAAGATAAAACTAACAGATAAAATGTGAAAAGTAACAGACACTAAATTGTAATGACAAATTGAATATTAGATAAAAACTAAGCACCTCTTTAGAATCGGGCCTGTGTCTGGCTCCGAAGCAGTTCCAATTCTCTGAAATTAATTGTTTTCACTCTGCGTCTCTTGTTACATCTCTGACTGTAATAGAATTTAACATTTTAGCAATTTGCTCATCTCTGCAGTTCATTTGATCAAACTAATAAACTTTGACATCGGATGATGTCTTCCAGCGGTTGAAACACTGATTCATAGATTATACGAGAGATGATAATTTCAGCCAATGGCATTTGCTGTTTACTCATGTGCTTTTGGTGCTGACATTTTGTATTAAAGAGAAGGCTGATCGGAGGAGAGATGCTACATATGGCGCGATTTGACACCGCTTTAAAGAGCAAAACAACATTTATAGTTTGAATTTCATGATAACATTGGCATTCTTTGAAAGCGGAGACTTTTTCAAATATAACATAAAACTGAAAAAAGTCAAGAATCAAGTTTTTGACCAAAATACCTGTTTTTTTTCCGAAACGGACCATTGCAACTCTTATATACTTCTATAAAATATTTTTTGGGTATTTTTGCATAAGTCAGTATTATTTGTAATTGCATGAAAAAGAACATTCAGCACAGTCTTTAGAAGTTTTCCTTTTGTGTTTCACTGAAGACATACAGTGAAGGTTTGGCATGACATGAGGGTGAGTAAGTGATGACAGAATTTTAATTTCTCATCTTATGTAAATGTGGTTTGAGCTGATCTTACTCAGCATTTTATATAGTCTCTCTTTCTTGACACAGATTTCTCCAGAGGTGCTCCGTCAAAAGGGAGTGAAAGTGTACCGGACAGTGCAACAGAGTGGTCAGTTCATGGTATGTTTCCCAGGCACCTTTGTGTCGAAGGTGTGTTGTGGCTACAGTGTCTCAGAGACAGTGCACTTCGCCAACCCCCAGTGGATGAAACTGGGCTACGAGGCAGCTAAGGTAAGAGACTTGATGCACGAATGGACAAAGTCAGCAGGTATTTGCCTTGGTTTAACTCAAATAGAGCCATATGTTTGTTAGTGAGGTTTTTCTTATTTCCAGAGGAAGTATGGATTTTTGCTCTCACTTATGAACTTGTGTATCCTATTTGCTTTGCAGGACCTTAAACGGCGTCGCATAGAGGAGCCCTTCTCCACAGAGAAACTGATCTACCAGATTGCCACATCTGAGCGGAATAACAAACAGCTCCTGAAAGCAGTCTCCACTCTCATCAAGGATCTCCGGTAGGTTTCACTGCCTGAGCTTCACTGGCGTTCCGGTTTTCTTGCTTTGATTTCTTGCTTTTTGGTCCTTTTTGCAGCTTATTCTGCCTAAGATTCGCCCACTTAGACAGGAACAGACCGTCTGATTGACATGTAAAGAGGCCAACCAATTTGTGTTTTGTTTTTAAGTGTGGTAGTGTTATCTGATATAGATGACAACACAATAATACAAATTTATTCAATTAAATTAATTCTGCTTGTGGATATCTAGTAAACTTGCTATGAAGTGTTTTAAATAAACACCTTAAAGGGATAGTTCATCCAAAAATGAAAATTCTCTCATCATTTACTCATCCTCATGCCATCCCAGATGTGTATGACTTTATTTCTTCAAAAGAACACAAACGAAGATATTTAGAAGAATGTTTCAGCTCTGTAGGTCCATACAATGCAGGTGAATGGTAACCAGAATTTTGAAGCTCCAAATAGTACATAATGGCAGCATAAGTAATCCATATGTCCAGTAGTTAAATCCATATCTTCAGAAGATATATGATAGGTGTGGGTGAGAAACAGATATACTGTTTACTTTCACATTCTTCTTTTGTTTTTGGCGATTCACATTCTTCCTGCATATCGCCACCTACTGGGCAGGGAGGAGAATTAATAGTTAAAAAGGACTTAAATATTGATCTGTTTCTCACCCACACCTATCATATCACTTCTGAAAACATGGATGTTAAATCCACTGGTGTCATATGGATTACTTTATGCTACCTTCATGTGCTTTTTGGAGCTTCTACATTCTGGTCACCATTCACTTGCATTGAATGGAACAACAGCCAAAATATTTGTATAGAAATCTTAATTTGTGCAGAAGAAAGTAAGTCATTCACATCAAAAGTGGAAAGAAACTCATACACATCTGAGATGGAATGAAGGTGAGTAAATGATGAGAGAATTAAAATTTTTGGGTGACCCATCCCTTTAAGCTGTTTTCTTTAAAAAATTTAATAGCAAGATATCTCTACATTTTATTTAAAAGTGCTCATTAGGTGTTTTTCCACTGCAGAAACTTTTCCTAGTTCGATCAGCCATGACATTAAATTAATATTTCACCCAAAAACGAACATTTGCTGACCCTCAGGTCATCCAAAAATGTGTCTGAGTTAGTTTCTTCATCAAAACAGAATTTAAGATTTTTAGGATTTAATTTGCACAACAAAACAGGACAATAAAAACAACACAAAATCTTTCACAGAGCCACACAATGTTTTTGTTTTGAAGTGAGCCAAGCTGTTATCGCATTCATTTCAAGTGTCGCTCTTTTAACAGCATCACATACTTACACCGATCAGCCACAACATTAAAACTACCTGCCTAATATTGTGTAGGTCCCCCTCGTGCCTACAAAACATCTCTGACCTATCGAGGCATGGACTCCACAAGACCTCTGAGGGTGTCCTATGGTATCTTGCACCAAGGCGTTAGCAGTAGATCCTTTCTGTGTCCCTGGTGGAAAACGATGTTATAACATGTTATCGGAGCGAGTATAGTTCCACCACAAACTGATTTTAGTTCAGGTACTAGTTCCACAATGGCTATTATATCAACCTGGTACATCCTAAACATGACTTTGTTTCCAGGTGAACGGATTTAAAAAACCTGTCCTTTCTCCCAGAATTTGTGTAAAGCCAGCCAATAAGATTGGAACTGGCAATGTCAGCCAGCACTTGACAATTTTGTCTGCAAAGTTCTGCGTCAGATGGTCAGTGAATAAGCTATGGATGTACAGTTTGAGGATAAAACTCTCCTAAATTTAAGGGAATTGCATGTTGGTTGAGGCAAAAAGACAGAAACAGTCCATAAATCTTGGGTAAAACTCCTGTTACAACCTTACAGGGATGCAGAGATTAGCCAGCGCAGGGGTCTTTTCGAGGCTGGGCTCCATCTGTCTGCACGCTATGGCACGAACTGCGAATCTCACGCAGACAAGAAGAAGCAGCAACGTTTAAGATTTGCAGAAGACACAGCCGACAGGCGCTGCCAAGTGTGTCAGCATCTGTGTTACCTCTCCATGGTAAATCTGTGATAATACTCATGCCCTGTTAGTGTTGGTGTATACGTTTTCGATGCAGAATGGTTTGTATTGAAGTTTGGAACTAAATAGTACAATTTGCCCAGTCTATTATATAAACCACCAATTCAGAAAAAGTTGGGATAGTATGAAAAATGCTATTAAAAACAAAAAAGGAGTGATTTAAATTGTATTCACCTTGTGCTATATTGAAAGCACTACTTTACCGTGTGAATTTAATTGTTTTCTTTGAAAATATATATTGATTTCAAATCAGATGATAGTAATACACTCCAAAAAAAGTGTTTACTACATTTCTGGCATGAAGACACAAGTTTGTAAAGTTTAGCCAGCAGACTGTTCCCCCATTCATCTATTATGCTGGTCTTCATCTGCGCAATTCTACATGGCATTTATTGCCATATGGTGTGCTTCATAATGTGCCACACATTCTCAATTGGAGACTGGTCAAGACTGCAGACCAATTCAGCACCCGCACTGGTTTGTTGTTGTCCTGCTTTGAAATGTGTATATTTTCAAAAACAATTAAATTCACATGGTAAAACGTTAAATAATGTGTTGCTGTAGTGCTTTTAATATAGCACTGGGTGAATAGAATTTACAAATCAACCCTTTTTTGTTTTATTTGCATTTGCTATACTGTCCCAAACTTTTTTGGAATTGGGGTTGTATAACATGCCATATTAGAACATATCAATGCAAAACTATTTGTCTCTGTCTTTTTCAACAGGTTGTTCACGAGAGTGATAATGTGGTTTTCTGCCTGGAATGTGCTCTTCGATACATCCAGAAGCGCAGGTCCCCACGCGGCCTCAAGATGATGTTTCGTTACACTGAGGTAGTTTGTCATAGAATACTAATCTACAGTTTTTTTTAATAGTGTGTCAAACAGTATCTAATACTATGCAACTATAAACGTATCAAACTGTAGAATGCCACATTGTTGTCACATGACCTAATTAAGCTTTATGTTAAATTCAGCAAGTGCTGTCCAGTGGAATACTTGCACAACTGTTTCCATGTTCTATTTAGTGCTGTTCAGGCATTTTCTAACGATTCAGTTCACGAGACATTACTAAACGTTTTGGGGAATTCCTTTTCCACTACCTTGTTGAATCCTTTGTATCGTAATGCCAATCTTATGATTGGCAAAGGTGTTTGAGCCCTGCCCTTTTAGGCACGCATTTGCCCTATATAAGCGGGTGCTCACACCTCAGTTCTTCAGAATTTAATTCCAAGACCAACATTATCTCATCTTGATAACGCACCTGGATCAGCCCTCTCTTCGCAATCGACGAACACCCATCAGCAGATGGGATTCCCAGCAGATGCATCAGGACGTTCTTCGCTGACTCACAGCATCTGCAGAGTAAGATTCACCCGCCACCTCTAGTGTTCCGGCGAAGTCTCACCACCTCGCCGTCGGATCTTCGTCACTCGGTGAGAAATCTATCCGTTTCCCGCAGCATCCAGGCAGGAGCTGTATCTTTTCATATATATATATATATATATACTGTATATATATATATATATATATATATATATATATATATATATATATATATATATAGTAATATTCCGTCCAAGTGATGTAAAAAACAGCGCTTGTGTGTACGTCTTTTTAAAGATGTTGTATCTCAAGTGTTCCTGTGAGCGACACATCGCTCCGTCAGACCTACACGAGAGCCACATTCGCTGTCTGGGCCACCCATGCCGAAGAAGCTCTCATGGGGACAGACTGCCCTCACTGTGAGGACATGAGCCTCAAGTCACTCCGCACTAGTGTCACACTCATTCTGAGGTACAATTCTGACTCACCCGCCCTCCTGACCACTTCCTCTGTGTTAAGTCTCGAGGGACCACATGAGGAAGCATGCCGGGGCTGCGAGGTAGAGCTGGAAGAAACTAAAAAGGATCTCGCGCTAGCGCAAGGCCCACAATCTTCCCATGCAGCATCTTCGCCAGTGCAGTATGCACTAGACGACCTCCGGCCCTCTATGAATGAGCATGGTGTTGCCGTTTTCGGCGGGTCTGACAATGATAATGATATGTGTCCCTTGCAGCATTGGAAGAATGGTCCATGGGGGATGCTGCAGCCCCTTCCCCCACCGAGTGTGAGGAGCGTGCACTGGCCATTGATACAAGTTACTCATCGTCTTTGAGTGGTCGCCTTCTGTCGAGCCAGAAAATTTTCATTTGAATGAATGATTCCTGCACACCTTCCACCCTCAAAAGATCATGATTCGGAAAGCAGTATCATTCTTCTGTGAGGTTCACATGGAGCTTACTTAGACACAGCGCGCTCGTTATTTACTACTATGTTTCGTCTCGCCCTTCCCCACTATTCTCACCAGGAACGAGTCAGTTTTTATTGCAACATTTCCTATGCATTGCTTGAATAGCGGCTGCTTAACACCTTGTTAGAAAGGCAATGGGGTTGTCCCCTGTACCGTGCACAGAGAGAATGTCACAGTCATTATTTTCTCATCAAAACGAAGAAAGATGGTGGCCTCTGGCCTATCTACTCCTGTGATATTTGAATTTAATTTAATTTGTTCATAATGATAACATACAACAATTCTCTCTCTTATGTTTGCACATTCATAAACCATAACTTAGTATACTTATAAACTTTGGCTCAGGCCATTCATGAAAATTTGCCTTGCTTCCCCATTTCACCAATTGTGATTGGCATGCTATCACAGTTAGTGTCAAATATAAAGCGTCTGCTATCCCTTTATGTCAGATTGGGTTCTAAAAATGATCAAACATGGGTATTCGATCCAATTCGCACGCAGGCTGCCTCGCTTCAACAGCGTATTGTACTTGATGTGTTCAGATGTGCCTGTATTACGTGCAGAAATTCACAATCTCCTCGCAAAAGATGCAATAGATGTTGTTCCGAGCTGCCACAGCTGCAAAGGGTTTTACAGTTGCTACCCTTTCTTTCCGAAGAAAGACAGCAGTATTTGCCCGATCCTAGATCTGAAACGCTTGAATCGCACACTGTTAACTCAGAAACAGATGTTATTGGACATCCTCCCACGGTACTGGTTTGCACCAATAGATCTAAAGGACCCGTACTTTCAAATCCAAATTGTACCGAGCCACTGGCTGTTTTTGAGATTTGCTTTCGAAATGATGACATATAAATTCAAAGTCCTTCGCTTCGGATTGTCTCTGACACCGCACACGTTCACGAAATGTGTCGATGCGTTACTCGCCCCTTTGAAGATGAAAAGCATGCGCATTCTAAATTTCCTCGATGATTGACTATTACTGGCCTGATAGGGACATTGTACTGTGTCAACTGGGCAAAAAGCACACTTTCCCACAGCCAACAAATCTCATTTTTGGGAGTTCGACTTGACTCCATGAGAAGTGGACGACGACACACAAATATGCATTTCCCCATACGTATCCTCCACACTGTCATCAGTAAAATCCAAGATGATAAGGAAATGGTTTCTGTTGGTTGCGCCAAAATAGCCCAACCAACTCTTGTTTCCGGAAATGATTGAGATATTAGGTGGCCCTCCATGGGAACTACAGCTGAGGAGTGATCTGCTCTCTCAAGCACAGGTCACGATTTGGCATCCCTAGCTGGAGCTGTGGAACCTACATGCATGGCTCCTGAATGGAGCGCTACGAACAAGCCAGAATTGGCTCAATCTGTAATAAACACCATTTTGCAGGGTATAGCACAATCTACAAGACACCTCTATGCAATAAAATGGCGTTTGTGTGCAGATTGGTGATCTTTACACAGAAAAGACCCAGTAAATTGCTCCAAAATGAAGATCTTTACATTCCATCAAGAGCAGTTGGATGCAGGTCTTACTCGTCAATACTTAAGGGTTATGTAGCGACCATCTCTGAATTTCACGCCCCAGAGGCTGGCTCCTCTATTGGCAGACACAATCTAATCATAAAGTTCATTAGGGGAGTGTGGCGCTTGAAACCCTCTCACCCTGCTGCAGTTCCAACATGGGATTTGAATCTAGTGCTGAGGGCGCTCACAAGCCTCCTGTTCAAACCTTTGGAATCCGTTGAGTTAAGTGTGCTCTCTTTAAAGACGGCACTGCTGTTGGCTCTGGCCTCTGTCAAACAGGTTGGCGATATACATGCGCTGTTGGTTGGCAGGTCAAGTCTGGAATTCGGTCCCGGTTTTCAAAAGCCACCATCAAACCCAAAAAAGGCTATGTTCTTAGGTGCTTTCCACACCCTTAGGGCTAAGATAGTGCACCTACAAGCTTTCTCTTCTCCACTGTCTAATTCGAATGAAGAACATTTAGCATGCTTATTATGTCCCGTGCGGGCATTGCACACGCATGTGGAGCGCACTTCCCAGTTTAGACTGTCAAGTCAGCTCTTTGTTTGTTATGGAGGATGCACAAAAGGGGGCATGGCCTCTTCGTGGGCATGGACAAATGGTATATCCCAACACACGGTCACAAGGTTTTATAGCCCAGACATGGTGTCCTCTGTCTAGAGAACTTACTATTCCAACACCCGGTTCCTAACCCTAGCCCCTTATGACGGGCGGGCTATTGTTATATTTTAATACAGTCGCCTGTGAAGGCCGCTACCCAATTTACTCCCACTAGAAGTCACAAGCACTTCAAATAAAAATAATAAAACCTTGCTTCCTTCCTCTTGTACAAAGGGGTTAATTTATACTGTGCGTATTATATGACTCATACATTCCCCCAGATTAAGATTAACTTCCTGTCTGGTTTTCACCATTTGGTGTTATTAATTTTCATACACACTAAATAGATATTATACTAGGTCATATTATACTAAGCCCAAGGGGCCTGTGACCTTATATACAAAGTTTTTTATACCCTGGTGCATCCAAGGGTATTACGTTACATAGCACGGTGTGATGGGACTGGTTCCCCAAAGCATTCAGCAATGTCTCATTCCCTTCATCTCAGGGAACCGAGGTTACAAGAGTAACCGGAGATGTTTCTGGTAATAACGCTCAGCCCGTATACATCTGAGACTATTTAGTCCGAGCATTTGTATTCAAATGAATGGGAGAAATTGGAACACAATATCTTTTGCCTTACAGGTAAAAGAGCCAATCACCTTTTAGATAGAGACATCGCTCGTTAGTCAACTCGAAAACGTGCATGCACATTAGCTGGACCAGCCTAAAAAAAAAGCCATTGTTAGTGTGATCTAAGCTAAAGAAGCACAATGTATGATAACATTGTTGTCAGATTTTCCTGTTTTAAATGTTCTTTGATTGTAATTTTGACCAAACTTTTTGGTGATTTCGGTCTTTCCCGATTCAAGAAAAGGAACTGTACTTTTATGCTGCTTGTATCCGTAGAAAATAGATGCCCAGAATCATTCCAAATAGATGGCGGCTGAGTGGACTGAGTTACCTTGAAAGTGACTTTGTCTACATGCAGAGATTTATTCATTGGAAGGCAGAATATTTATTTTTAGTGCTGTCAGTTGAAATTCACTGAAATTTGCCTCTAAATACAATATAAACAGAAACTAGTGAGCTGCATTATTTTAAAGGGGAAGTATATCATGAAGCTCAGTGATTGTAATCTGTTATAGTATCAAAAATAACAAATGCTATTGTTTTGCATTTTGTATCTTTGATAAAAATGTGTTGCACATCTAAAAATGTCCATAGTGCGCATATGCACTTTATACATACTGCTGAAATGAGTAACATGTTAGTGTAATATTTTTATGATAGTTTACTATTCCAAACATCCCTTCAACTTTAGTTAAAAGGGATAGTTCACCCAAAAATTCTCTCTTGGTTTACTTACTCTCCTGGCATCCCATATCTGTATGACTTTCTTTCTATTTCTATCTATATTTCAGCTCTGTAGGTCCATTCAATGCAAGTGAATGGGTGTCAAAATTATAAGCTCCAACATCCACATAAAGGGAGCATAAAAGTAATCCATATGACGTTGAGTTGCTAAATCCATGTGTGGGTGAGAAACAGGTCAGCATTTAAGCAATTTTTGGTAATAAATCCTTCACCCTGCTCAGTACCGGGCGATATGCATGAAGAATTTGAATCATCAAAAACAGGAGACGACAATGAAAGTGAAGAAATAAGGACTTATATATTGATCTGTTTCTCACCTAAACCTATCTTATTTATTCAGAAGATATGGATTTAACCACCAGAGTTGTCTGGAGTACTTTTATGTTGTCTTATGTGGCTTCAAAATGTTGGCACCCATTCACTTGCATTGTATGGACCTACAGAGCTGAGATATTCTTCTAAAAATATTCTGGTTCAGCAAATGAAAGAAAGTCATACACATCTGCGATGGCATGAGAGTGAGAAAATGGTGAGAGAATGTTCAATGTTCAGTGTTAAGACATTGAATGCGTAATTACAAGTTATTCAACCATATTTTGCACAGGAGCAAATCAACAGTCTGGTAAATCGAGTTTTTGGCAAAGCATTGGAGAAGGGTGGAGAGAAGCAGAAAGCCGCTGGCCCCATCAAGACCCCACCAGCAAAACGAAGTCCCAGAATCAAGAGCCCCGCCCTGGTCACTCTCTCCTGCTCCGCCTCAAAGAGCAGCAGCCGCTCCTAACCAGACATTCCTCCTCACCCAACATCACGTACCGTTTAAGGCCATAGTGTCTCATTTTATATCAGGTGTTCCTAATACTTGTGTACAAACACTCATTAATAATATTTGTACCTAGTGTATAGTATCAATACAACAAGCTGTTACATTGCACTTTTGCATAACAGATAAGTGTAGTTACTGGCTGGTTAGTATAATATATTGAATGTATGGAGGTCAAATGTTACATTGTGTTTCACAAAAATACAAAGGGGCAAATGCACAACTGTTTAGGCACCTGAAATAAGTAAGACTGTTGGGCCTCATCCGGCAAGCACAGAATCTTTTGCACTAGTATTGAGATTGGTTTTAGATGAGTATTTTCTGGTTGTTTTAACATTAAATTGAGTATAGATATGCATATACATAGATATAAATATATCCTATACAATTCCTATCATTTGTGTTTAATTGGTGCTGTAATGACACTTTTCTCCATCATCCCTTCAGTCTGTTTGTCTCTTGGGCTCACCTTTATTAAGTCTTAAAGGGATACTTCACCCAAAAATGAAAATGTAGTCATTATTTACTCACCCTAAGTTGTTCCAAACTCATAAGACTTCCTTTTCCCTGTGGAACACAAAATATGTTAGGCAAAATTTTAGACTCACTATTCACTTTCATTGTATGGAAAAAGTTGAATGAAAGCGAAAGATGACTGAGACTAACATTCAGCCTAACATTGCCTTTTGTGTTTCAGGAAAGACAGTCATAAGGGTTTTTGGAACAACATGAGGGCGAGTAAATGATGACAACCTTTCAGTGAATTGTCCATTTAATATGATGTCAGGAAGAAGGCAGTAGCCCTCTCATGTTGAACTGTATCTGTATTGTACATGCTGTAACTTGGCATTCCAGCTCCAAATATGAACCAATGTCAGATCAGTTTTAACTGACTTATGAAGATCCTTAGTATTCACAGATTTCTAAAGGCCTTGTGTGATAACACTTGGAACTCCCCATTTTGTAAAAGCACATTTTGATGCCTCTTACTACAATCTTTGAAATACAAACATTTATAGCAAGTTTGATGCTGAAGGCCATTTTTAAAGTTATTATTTTAATTTTAAAGATGCACTTTCCCTTTTATCCCATAAATGTTTGCCCCGCAATGTTTTACATTTGTAATTGGTTACCAATGTGTTTTAAAATTGCTCCCACCTTTTTGCCATTAAGAATCAAATCTTGAAATATACTTTTGTTTACATAGAATATTATAGCAAAATACTATGTTAGTTAGCCCAGATATGTTTATATGTCAGTAAATCTGAAAAATAAATACAAAATTAGCCTTTGCGTTCGGGTCTATAGGGGTTTGGATGAGAAAGCCAAGATGAAGAAAAAGCCTTACCTCTATATTGGTTTCTTCATCAATATAAATTAGATGAGAACAGGGTTGCTACAAAAACATACAAAAAATAAGTGCTGCTTAAAATCACTGAAGAAGTATGTCATAGTGGTGATCCTTAGATTTTTAGCTTTACTTTTTTATTCAAAAGTCTTTTACCCAAAAGTAAACTATTGTAGTAGGCCTAGCTACCCATTGCACTGACTGTATCAAAGTCCTGTAATCAAACACAGTAGTTGCCCCTTTCCAAATTACTGACTTGTATTTAAGGTTTAAAAAATTAACAGTGTCTCCAAAAATGTGGTTCTATACTTTTTATGGCCTTAAATTGTTTTTTAATATCCCTTCCACTCTATTTTATACAGTAATCCTGCAGCTCCTTCTACGGTTTATTTATATGCACTGTTGCTCAATCCTTCAAATTCAGATGAGATCTTTTTTGTTACTTGTATTTTTTTCCTTTTTTTTTTTTTTGGTTTGTATATTTTTGGTTTTAATAAATAAAATCACTTGTCAATCCTTCCAAAAGTGTACTGGCCTCATGCTTTAAGAGACTTTCTATTGAGTGCATTTTCATGCATGATCTTGCAATGATTATGTCTAACAAGATGACAATGTGAGTGGTCATGTAATAAACAACTTACAGCAGCTTTTCTTCACTGGGTATTCTCTGGCGCTCGCATGCACATCAACACACATTTGAACTTTCTAGTTTAAACAGGTTGATTTTTGTCCATTACCACAATTTTGCATTGCATGTACAATAAATAACCTTTACAGGTGTTGTGTCAAATTCTGTTTCCCTGTCGGATCCCCAGCAGATATGTATGGGGGAACAGTATCTGATGGAAACATTCTCCGCTGTCATAATGCATTCCCCCATGTACAAACCTAAGCCTAACCCTTCTCTACCCTACCCTACTTACCCTAACTTACACTACCCTACCCTACCCTAACCATAACCCCATACCCTGTCGGGGTTAAGGGGGAACAGATTCCGATGTAAATCAAAATTCGATACAACACCGTCATTCTTATTGGCTCATCCAATGTGCACAAATGTTTTGTGTTTTGCGGATTAAGAGAATAATCCCAAAAATTTTAATCAGGTAAACCTGATTTTTTTGAACATGCTGATTTTTGGTAGTTCAGCGTATTAGTGTGTATGTAAACGCATTAACCATCATCAAAAATCATGCAGTCAGACATTAGAAGAACCTTTCTATTTCATGATACTAACTGGGTATTTTTTCCTCTAAGGTATCAGAGCATCAGAGCAAAAGCTTGCTATAAATTCTGTAATCACAGATGGTCCAAATGTCTACAGCTAATTATATACCAGAGATGAAGTCTCTGGAGTACGAAATGGTTTCTAGATCACTACAATATGATGTTAAATATTAGTCCTACACTGATACGGTCCATGAGGCTTATAATTTATTTCAGTGTATTCTTTCAATAGGTTCAATTATCTCGTATGCAAAAATGAGATTTGCATTACAAATTCATGCAACATACATCAGTGATATTAGCAGGAACACTGTAAAATTATTATTATTTTATATATATATATATATATATATATATATATATATATATATATATATATATATATATATATTTCTGATGCAGCAGGTTTTCCTTTATAATACGAAGAATTGTTTCATGCGTTGATTTTAAGTGGAAAATAATAAAATAAAAAAATCACAGTGCTATTAGTCTGAAAGAGCTGCTCTCTAGTCTGAGCACAAAGAGTGTTCTAACAAGGCTCCAAAATCCTCATCTCAAAGTGCCACACTAAGCAGTGAATAAATGTTCAGTTTCTCCTATCCAGGCCTTGAAGTAAAACAGGGTTTCATCATAAGAAACCAGCTTGTTCCGAGCATGCTTCCCCTCCATGGCCACTAGGGGGCCTGTGCGTCACTGTCATCTGAGCTCTTGAGTGGCTCCTCTGTTTCTGCAAGACCCATGAGGGCAGTGTCAGCTTGTACCTCCTCCTCATCTGACTGGACTAGTGGGGATTCTCCACTGCAGCTTTCCTCACTGGCTTCCTCTTCATCATCCGGACCCTCGGTCTCACCGCTGATAGTGTCAGTGAAGGAGGAGGAGATGGTGGAGTCAGTCTGCCGTGGCTCTGTCTGAGATGGCACCTTCAGGCTGATCTCTGATGGGGATGTGCCAGTTTCCAGAGCTGGGCCACCAGCTGAAAAGACAGAACAAGGTTAAAATGGGTCACACAATTTTTTTCAGAATATGAAAAAAGGGGGCCCATGCAAAGGTCTATTTTTGACCCTTAATGGGATCAAGTACAACAATTTACGTACTGACTTATATCACCGAAAATAGAATGCATCTGTATTTACATGATAAATATATAAATTTGTATCATTAAAACACATTTCAACTTGTCATCTGATTCTGATACCCATCCCCACGCTGTTATTGTGAAAATGGTTCAGTCAAAACACCTGGCCAATCAGATGTGCGGAACACACACGCTGTGCATTGTGCAAAGCGGGGACTGACTAGAGTCAAAATACCTCACCAAAGGCTAAAATCAGGGGCACAAAAAAAAAATGCGAGCAAACAGAGAGCAAAAGTGAACGAAAGAAACAGAGAGGCGATGGCCAAATTTCTTACCAAGCATGAAGCACTAGGTATGACAGGCGAAGCTGAACGTTGCAAAAGCGAGGAGCTAGTGTAGACTAGCAAATAAAACTGCAGGTAGCTAGCTTAACCTTTAAATAACATAAGCATGCTAACATAACTAGATAAGATATCAATATAATAGATAGATATAAATGCCCTTATATGTAGGGATGGGTACCAAAACCCGGTATTAGACAGGTCCAAGTGCTAAATTATTGAAGACCATAGTATTGATAAGCTCTGACATTACGGTTCTTTTGAACATTTTGGTGTAATTTATAATCACGCTGCTGCAGCCTATCTAATCTGTTTCAGAGCTGCGCTCCACACACCACACACCACACACCCACACACACAAAATGGGTGACCAGATCTCAACAAACCAAATGTGGGACAAAGAGTAGGTGTTAATGTGATGCACGTTACCAATGCTGAGAAGTCAAATATTTTTATATGACATCTAAATTAAAAAACAAACATTGCAAGTTTCCCCCTACATAGCGTAGGCAGCAAAGACGGTGACAGGTCCACCAGCACTTGACCCACATGTGCGCAGTTTGACTGACATCAAACACAGCCCCTTGCTTTCTTCACAGCCACTGGATACAATTATTTTATTGACATTTTAGATTTGTTTCCAATGAGATGAGTTTATATAGTGACTTTGCTGTTGTAAACAAACATTACTGTTGCTACTCTAGAAACAACATTCTTTTAAAAAATTATGTTTTTATCAATTATTTAATAATTGATAAAAAAAACAAACTGATAAGCAGTATCAATCAGAGTAATAGTATTGATAAAATCCAATGATGCCCATCCCTACTTATAAGGCAATTATACTGCAACCTGCTGGAATTACTAAAGCTTGCAATTAGCTCATTTTTAGGCCTAAAGTCAGCAAGAAAATAATCAGACTCTTCCTATGATATCACCCTCTATCAGAAACTGAGAGAGAGACTAGCATCCCTAAAAAGTGAGTGAGTAACACAAGGATGGGTGGGTGGTGCTGAAGTGGGTGTGGATGAGGGCTGTGCCACGGTAAGTAGGGGTTGCTGATTTTTTTTTTACGTAAATAAATAAAACAAAAATCATTAAGCGTAAGAAAACGCTCTTTATTAGAATATTAGTTTTTCATAGGTTCAGGTTGGCAATGAGCATGTACAAGCACCGTACAAGCACTCCGCACAGTCACAGTCAAAGTCTGTGAAATATGTTCATCCTGCAACAGAACATCAACTAGCATGGCTGTGGTATCAAGAAAGTCTCATTGGACAGAAGAAATGGAGGAAAAGTTATTGGAACATTGGCAGGAGCACCAGTACCTATTTGATGTTTCCTCTGAACTGTACCACAACCGGGTGGAGAAAGAGAAGAGTTGAAGAGAAATTGCCAATTTTCTTGGACAGTCAGGTAAGCAAATAGGTAGATTTTTCAGAAGGAGCTACTTTTTTATATTGTAACCAATAAAATATATGATTAAAAAAATACACATCATATTCTGAAATGCATAACATATGATCATGCATTTGTTTTCGTATCTTGTATCACTTCTTGCGTGTACTCTGTTGTGAAACGTAATTTGGAGTCCAGGCAGAGTCGTCGGGGATTCGTCAATAGTGAAATGCTTTGTAATGAGTTTACCCCTGTTGCTGATTCGTCGTGTAATTTGAAAATGTCATGACTTCCATGACAAGACAGACAGTAGTGTAATATGAATGGTATCACAATCTGACATCTTTGTGATCCAAATTCGTGTAGGGGGCTTAAGAGTCAGTATTATACTCAGCTTCTGCACATTTCAGTACTCAGTTATAGGTCTAGCAAAATCTGTGGACGTTTTGTTACAATACATGTATTGTTAGTTAAAAAACTAAATATTTAGGATTTATAGGATTATTTTATTTTATGAATAACGATCATTCCAATTCTGCAGAAATCTATGGAAATTCATTAGATAATGTGTAGGTCTGCTCATGGTCTTTTTTCTGATTTGTATTTAAGACTTAGTACATTTCCATTCGCAGTTCTAATTAGGCTACAGTGGGTTTTTGCATAGTCAAGCTAAAGTATTAATTTTTCTGTACGAGTATACATGACACAATACGTGATCTATTATTTCAAGGAAGGATGTCAGCTGAAACAGAAAAACATATTTCCAAAAATATTCTGAAAATAAAAACTCTCCATGGCAATGAGCTTTACGCAGCTTTTTACAGTGCATGCCATGTCTGTAAATCCATCCATTTTTTCATTCCTGTGAAAAATCAAATATGGTGCTACTGTAAATAAGGTCTGTTGTGGTCAGATAAACATGTATATGTGTCAGATGAAACCAAGCTAATATCGCAGTATCTACTAGGTCTGTTTGGTGTGACTTTCCAAAAATCTTACTGGTACGATTTTAATCCAACAAAAGCATTTGCAAAACACATTAAAAGGACAAATTATTGGTTTAGTCCAACTGAAAGTGAACTTTTAAAGTGTGTGTAAACATACTGTGTTTTTCTGCAAGAGGTCATATAAAATTGGTTAGTTTGATCAGTGGTGTCAATTTCAAGTACATCTACTGTACACTGGTTGCTATAGCAATGATGTAGGTGTCACTATGATTCAACAAGATTTTCTTTATGGAAAACTGAAAATATTGTTCTTATATCCATCATCACATTTTGAACTCAAAGTGATGGAGTATGCATTCCTGTATTTTTCAAATATATACCTAGATACTCCAGGTAATTTTGCATGACTTGTCCAGGTCACGTCCCGAATGAGGAAAACTACTCTAATTCCAATCTTGGACAGAAATGGTTCTCTAAAAATCCAGTTATAATAGAATTTGCAAATGTGGTTTGAGTCAGATGTGTCTAAAAAACTGATTTGGGCTACCAGAGTGAACAAAGCCATAGACATCAATACAGAGTTAGAAAGCAGGTTTTAACATAACATGTCTGGAAAAGCCCAACCTGTGTCAGGAGCTGAAGCACCGTTTTCTTCCCCAACAGAGCTGAGGAAGACATCGAGGGCCTCGTGGTCAGACACATCTGTAAGATCCATTTGTTCCAGCAGATCAATATTCACCTCCATTGAGGACATACTACCTGTTGGATCTGCCACACAGAGAAACATTAATCACAATGACTCCTTTCACACAGTTAATTTCTAATGGTCAAAACCAAAAGTTATACTACATCTTGATTCACTTTTATAACCTACAGAACAGTAGATCTAGTGCAGAAATATGGAGTATTCTACATAAAAATTAGACAGAGTGCAAGCCCCAAAGGAAAGGAAGAGCAGGGCATACCTCACAAATAGTGCAGCATTAAGGAATGAGAGAAAAGTAGAAGAGCATCAGTTTACCATCAACATCCCTGCATTAGCTCTTTAACATCCCTATTAACACAGCATTAACACTTTTAAATATTAATGAAGGAAAGGGCACAGCCTTGATCAGCAGTTTAGGGTGTGTTCACACTTGGCAGGTTTGGTTCGATTAAAACATGTACCAAACGCAACATGGACCAAAGACGTGTAAATGGACCAAAAATAGGAAGTAATTTGCCTAATATTGACCTCAAGCATACATGGTTCTTCTCATCATAGGAGCCATGTTGCCCATTACAGTTCGTTACAGGCGTTGGAACCGCCATCAGCTGCCCTTGCAGCATATCTTCGTTTGTGTATGGAACGGAGGAATTCCTGGCGATGTTTTGACTCCTTTACACATTTTATTAGCTCTTCGTTTGTTCTCAGCTGGTAAAAAAATCCCTTTATATACATATATAAATATAAGGAGCGCATTTCGCCCAGCAGCCAGCATAGTTTTGAATGATTGGCAAGTTCCGTCAAAAAATATACGTCATAAAAGCTGTCCAATCAGGTTGTAACTTTTTCCTGATGCCTTTGGTTTTGTATCGTTAGGTTCGGTGTTAAAAATGCTAGTGTGAAAGCTAAGCGAACCAGGATTAAATGTATCATTTTCTTTTTTGAAGTGTGAACAGTCTTTAGACTCCATACAGGCTATGATTTAAACTATATATTTTTTATTTTCAGAACGTCATTACAAGGTTACTTACGCAAAAGATAACAGCACATTTTAACTCCTAAATCTGTTTTATGACTATAAACGATAAATATATTTTACCACTATTAATGTTACATTTTAAACTACAACACAAATGGCAGAAAAAAAAAAAGAGTAAATATAACAAGAAAAAGTCAAATTCAGGCATTAAAGGTATGTGTAAAATAAGTAACTGACCTCTCCTATCAGTGATCTGGAGGTATCCTGTAGAGAGGTACTGTTCCATCTCTTGCTGAAATGCTTCCTCAAAGAATTTCTGCCGCTCCTTTAGCTTGACCTGCTGTGTATGTTCCCTCAACAAAACTTTCTGGGCATGTTCTACATCAAGCTCTGCTACAGAAAGACATAAAACACCAAGTACATTACAAAATGACAGATATGAGCTGGGAAAAGAGAGAGAGAGAGAGAGAGAGAGAGAGAGAGAGAGAGAGAGAGAGAGAGAGAGAGAGAGAGAGAGAGAGGAGGACAAAACATGATGCCGATTAACAAAAATGTCAAGTTAAAATACAAAATCACACCACACACTCTCTCCAAATCCCCAAACAAAGCTTCTTAACAAATGAAGACCAATTAGTGGTATTGCTTTGGCAATGGGCAAAATAATGCAACTATGTCTGACCATACTATTCCCAAAATCATTGTTCTGCATGTCTCCTTTTAACCAGTGGTGGATATAGGCATGGGCGACATGGGCATGTTTGGGGGCGTGCTGAAGTAGGTTTCGCCCAAGGCACCATACAATCTAGAACCACTACTGCTTTTAACACAAAAGAGACAGAATATAACCCTAATATCTGCTTGATCAAAAATGTGCATTTCCTAAGACTATCTGAATACCGTATATTTAACACAATCCAATCATAATAAATGTACCCCTATACAATTATTAACCTAAAAAAATACAGGAACTTGTATTTAAAAGATTTTAAACTGCTTCAGTTTTCAAATGTTGTTACAAACATCAAGATCCAACACAAACTTCTATTCTTACCACAGAATGTGATGTACAGTGGCTTGTTCTTCTAGTAGATCAGACAGAACATGCACTGCTTCTTTTGTCTAAGCTGCACAAGAGTGTGTGCATGTACATGTGAGTGCTTATTCTGATTGGTATAAGCTGTGCAATGAAATTCGTTATCTTTCACAGGAAGTGCACACTCTTCTCTTGAACAGCAGGAAGTCTGCCTGTGCTATTAGAATGTCAGTGTATTTGTGTGTGAGATGTATGCTTAAACAGGCGTGCACAAACATCCTGTCAAAGATTATCTAGTTTGACATTCTACTGTAAAAAACAAAACCTGCAGTTTATTTCTGCAAATCACTTCCTCTAAAACTCCCCTTCCAGCTAGTTTCACAAAATGGGGCTATTTTAAGACATGGTCAAACAAACAAATGCCTTTAATTATTATATTTATTTATGTCTCAAAACTTCCTCTTTGCAATATACAGCAGACTCTTGTTATCTTCCTGTGTATAGTGTGTGAATAAAAGGAGCCCATTGAAAAAGCTGATCGAGCAGTGAGTGTCATACTTTGTTATTAGGATGCGCTTTTAATCACAGTGCTGGCACATACTCTTGTTAAACAGACATGTTAAATGCTGGACTGAATGCAAGCATACGCACTACAAAACTGCTTAGAAGCCATTGTAGCCCATTTCAGCACAATTTCAGCCTGGGACATGTAAAGGAAGCTGATGTAAACTCACTAAATATACTGTATACGCATGTATTTTCATGACATCAGTTTAGTCTCTGGTTGACAAACTCTTTTTGATGTTGCCTGCTTAAAGGTGCAATATGTTAGTAGTATATTATTAGGTGCCATGACTTGTCACCATGTCCTTTATTTTGTAAACAATTTTAATCACCCTTTTGCATTTCACCTACACAGACCAGCGATATGACAAGTTAATTTTTAAAAGTGCAAATAATCAATCCAGTCTCTCTAATGAGGATGTATACATGACATGCATAACAATCATACAAAAATGTAAAAAATATGGTTCAAATAGTTTAGATGTAGAAGTACAACATGTCACACCACAGAAACCTGCTGTCACTCATTGAAATGTGTTGTCAACTACCCATTAATATTGGTTTTGCATTAGGAAAGGCAAAATGTTCATGATTTCAAAAAACAAATATCTAGTACAGTATATTCTTATGTAGCACAAATCATGAATTCTGGCCAACACACATAGCCTTACATTGACAACAAGTCTTAATTTTAGATGACAACCTTAAGTGATGGATGATCTCAATCTGCTTTATTTTAAGTGATGTACATTGAAGTTAGCATTTACAAGCTTAAGCAATTTGCAGGAATATATGAAAGAGCAGGTTTGTTGTATTGTACCTGATAACATCAGCTGAACTAATTGTCACAAAGTGTGAGACTTTTCCTGCCTAAGAAATAAATGGCATTGACTATCAGCTGCATTTTCGATGTGAAGCTTCCATAGACAGCATTGGAGAACTAAATCTGGATGGACAGGCTTTGCTTTTTGACACATTTTCCACTGCATGTCTGTGAAGGCTAATAATAGATTACAGCATGGTATGAGCCTCAGTCTCTCTGATCACACATGTCACACCCTTAACAGAGGATCCTCAGAAGGGAGGGAAACCCATTAAGAAGATACAGAGAAGATAAAGACTACACAACACAAACCTTAACAAGCTTCTGCATTGAGTAACCAAACATGATCTGGGAACAATTTTCCCCCATATTTGGTTATATTATCAATAAATGATTGCCAGTTTGTTTATCAATCCATTCCATTTTGTATCTCTACACTCAAGTCCAATTTTGGTTCGTTCTAATGGGTCATTCTATAATTGTAGGTACATTTCATGTCTCTGTGATATATTTAATGAATGTAATCAATATATAGTACCAATGCTTTTGTTCTGAAAAACACACTTCAAAAAGGAACAGTTTGTCCCATTATCACATAACTTGCACAACTTGGTGTAATTTCCTCAGGGAACACAAGGATGGAGGACTTAAAATTCTCTTTTTGCCAAATATTTGTTGAAAATCCAAGCATGGGTCAAGTGTGGATTAAATGACTGTCAACAGTGTTACTCAAGTATTATCGCTTAAAATCTTTACAAGGAAAAATGACAAAAAACTATTCAATATTTTTGAAAATGCATTTCTAAAGATACCATGTGCTCAGTAGTTCTAGGCCCCATATGTTAAGATGCAAAATGTTAAAAAAGGTGCCCCAGAACTAAGTAAAGGTAAATATTGGACAATATGTGACATCGTCGACATTTTAAAGCACATTCTACAGATATAAGAAGTAGTTTAAAATCTTCCAATTTAAATTATACAATGTGTTAAAAATTGAAGAAGTTACTGAACATTAGCTTAGCAGTCATATGGAACATTTTAAAATCATGTTCAGTTCAGTAACTTGAAAACAATGCTTTGATGGAATAATAAATAGAAATGACCATTGTCAAAACCTGTAATATGTTATCCCTTGCTAGTTTTTTTACATTAAAAAAAAACAGTTTCCACCTGTACAGATATGAATAGTGTCAGTAACTGCCAGAAGTGTGTATTGTCCCCTTCTGACCAATAATGCCCTTATTGGTCTTGCCCCTTCATATCTGTCTGAACTTCTCCATTCTTATAAACCAACACTCACTCTCAGGTCCTCTGATACTGAAAATTGTTGATCTCTGATTGCTTACTGCTCACGAAATTGAATTTGTTGATGTCTGTTTTGCTCTATTTGTCTTGTCTGACAATGATTCATGTTTTCCTGATTATTCCTGAGATTGTAAAGTGTCCTTAAGCTCTGGAAATGTGTTATATAAATTAAAATATGAATATAAATTATTATTACCACAATTGGTGAGTCGCCAAACAATCTATAAAAAATTATGGTGCTATGCTAATTCTTGCTGTTTTCCAAAAGTGTACAAAATTTGTCAGTAACACGGATGACCAATTAAGCACTAATATCATACTTTTTTGTTGAAAAATATCCAAAAATTAGGCTACCCTGAGTTTGCAAAATAACAAATAAATTACATTTTAAGGGTCCTTTATAAGATCATATTTGTGTTTTGGGGTAAACAGCTAAATGCCAAATGTACACCTAATTATAGAATGACCCTATACGCCCATTCTGATTCCATTTAGCTGTGTTTGAGTGTACCCAAAAAAAAACGGTAATGTTTTAAAGATCATTTATTTTATAATGGAACCATTTCACAGACACTGTATGACCTGTTTCCAACTTATTTAGCAGCAAAATTCAGCAAATATTTAAACTTTTTTGCTGCCTCCACGTCTGAGACCGTCAACCCACGCATCTTATCACGTGGCTTGTTGAGCACGAGTGGAGGATTAGCATCTTTACCACCGAGCTCCCCAGACCCCCCATATTTTTACTGTTAATTTATAACATTATTCTTTGTGTTATATTACACTGGCATTCACTAAGAAAAAATGACAAGTCACCAATGCTGTGATGGGGTGGACAGTAAAACTGGCATCTACCTCTCTTCTGTGTTATCTTAATATTTGCTGTGGTCTCCCAGTCATCGCTATAGAAGTTTACCCCACATACTTCTTTCCTTGTGGCTTGGGTGGAGTGTCATGATGTCTAGGGTACCTGGATTACCATCTAAATTTTAGAGTTCCCACAACCACAAAATTCCAACTGAACTCCTGCCGCTAAATCACATATGCATTTATCCATACACCTGTCGACCACGTAATGGAGTGCAGTAACCTGCACTAAGCAGTTTCACGATCAGCACTCTGTGAATATGGTCACATTAAACTGATGTTAATTTACATTTTAGCAGCATGCACCAAAAGAAATAGAAATATTAGTGTACTGATAAGCCTGCTGTGAATGCGAGGGGTGTCTTGAAGATAATCATTGGAGCATCAGGTAGAGCCAGTGGGCCAGGCAGGTTAATGACTCATTCTAATGAGCTGACTGGCCTCCACACAGCACAGAACACAGCACCAGTCTCCATCACAACAGCAAGATGAGAAAATAGATGGAAAGACATTCTCATAGACACATTCTCTCCCCTGACTGACAGTTTATTCAACACATAAAAGATAGTTCAGGTGCATGCTTAGGATGCCCAACATTTGCCATTAAGAGTAAAATAGGGGCCCTTTCCAAACCTTCACATATATCAATGAAAAACTAATTTTTTAAAAAAGTTGATCAGTTTTTAAAAAGGGATAGTTAGCCCAAAAGTCATAATTTGCTCACCTTTATATCATTTGACACCCGTATTACTTTCTATTATCCATGGAACACATGATGGGATGTTTTGAATTATGGGGGACAACGACAGTCAGGGAAAAAAAAACTAAATAAACCATAATTTGTGGTCATTACCCACTATTGAGGGTGAGGAAATTATGTCAGATTTTTCGGTGAAATATTCCTTTAAGGGTTCACATGATACAGGTGTGCCTAATGGCCACAACTCACACAGCAGGTCTCTTCTGGACCACACAACCACCTCGAAATGTCCCCATTTTGTTTGAAGTCCATTTTTGCAACTGTAGCCTTACAAACAAAACAATGTCCACAGAAATTTACAAAATATGCACAGAAAAAATAGCAAGGCTCCTTTAATTGTTTCTATAATAATACATAAAATAAAACTTCCATTAATGTCGCTGTAAAGATGACATGAGTAAGTTGCTCATATAAATACCCTATATGGGATTAAACTAAAGACAGATGAAATCATAAGGCCACAATAAGGTAGAATCTTTCTGGTGCCATGATTTAGAACTATGAACTAATATTTCTCAGTACCACTTATGTTGCCATTTCTCTCAAATGAAAGCTGAATCTCTGAGATAATTGGGCTACTTCATGTGATGTTGTAATGCATGAGCCACCAAGAGGTTGTAGGTTTACAACTATCTCCTCAATTTAAACACTCCAGTTTACAGGGCAAAACTAAATACCTCCAGCACATAGATAGGTCAAGCACATAAAAAGATGAGGGCATAAAGTTCACCTATCAGCACTATGGCTCTTTATGACCATTCCATGTTGCACTGATGCTCTCCGCACATAGCATGACTTAAATAATCACCCTGATCCTTTAAACTCTTGCTTTTCCTTTGCTTAAGGTTAATAACTATGACAACTCACAATACATTAGAGCTAAAAATATGTTGTGACAGCACAGTCTTTGCGAAAGACTTCACACAGGATGCTGTTGTGTTCATCAGCACTGTTTTGAATTGTGTTTCTTGGTAAACATGCACTAGTCTTCTGTCTTCAACCATTGAAACTTGCCTTGCTGTTTTTTTTCAGCATTTTGGAAAATGAGCAGCAACAGTTAAACTTTTAAAAATGCTTCACGATACACATGCGTTTTGTTCCATTCCATCTAGCTTTTTAAAACACAAGAATGTGTCCAGTGCAAATGGCCCATTGAAGTAACCTTAGGCAATCTGATGAATTCAAATGTACTGTATACTTGTTTCATGCATAGGGATGCATTATGGTGACTGTAAATTAAAGCAAATGTTTGCTTAAGTTCCAACAGTATTATACCATCTTAAGTCTGAGATACATTCTTTTTTTAAAAAGCCACTGTAGGCATCCTAATCTGCTCTGAAATTCCATTCCAAAAGACTGCCAAGCCCAAAGATGACAAACAATGACTGCAAACCCCCAATTCATTCCCTGAAATACCACCAGATTTCTGTACGACACTTTGATACAACATCACCTCAGCAAATTAACCTTAAAAAAAACTGAGAATATTGAAGATTGAATTTAAAAAAATAAGAGTGCCTAAAAACCTACAGGAATCTCTCACGCTGCTGTCCAGAGATCCCGACGTGGACATTTTGTGTTTCTCCTTGAAGAATTTTGATGGGCAGAATGCAGAGCTGATAAGCCAGACACTGTAGTTAATGTGAGGCTGAAAAATGCCTTAAACTAACATTGTGGAATAAAAATGCAATAGAATATACAAGCAACTCATTTATGGAAAGCAATGCTGAGACATTGCCTGCTCAGGGACACAGAGCTACAGATGCAGCTGGAGTGAGAAGATGCAAGCAGGGAATGTACCATTCACATGCCTGATATAGGGGTGAGGGTCTGTTAAAAGAAAAGGACAAGTAGTGGATCTACTGGAATCTGGGATTCAAGTGAAATACGTGCCTTCACTGCTTTGCAATTTAATAACCTTATCTCATACCTCATATTACAAGCCTACTAATGGTACAAAGAGAGAAAATGAATAAACATGAATATTACTGTGACTAGTCAATTAGTTAATCCCAACAATACTGCAATGAAAAAATAAACATCATAGTCACTCTAGAATTCCAATCAAGGATACATCTAAAAGTTTAATATGGCCATTAAAGCTGCACAAAAATCGATCATAGCTTCCTTTTTCAAAATCAGATAAATAAATTTAGAATTTTAGAATTTTTTTTAAAACAAATCAATAAATAATATTTAAAATAAACAAATAATTTTAAAACATAATATATAAAAAGAAGGAAAGAAATTTACCAACACCACCCACATGCAAAGAGAAGTGTCATAACCACTACACCACTGCAATGACAACTAATCTTGTGCTATGCAAAATAAATCAAATAAAACTTCTGTCAATTAAACCATGTAGACCTGATTTCTGACAGCTGCCAATACAAACTGTTTTTATAACTAACTATTTTACAAATTTTAAATGAATCTAAAAGAATTTACTGCAGGTATAATAACTACTAGCCTTAGATTACAAGAATTTTCAGCAGATCAAGGGCATGGAAATGTAAACAATGATGCACATCCACCAAAAGGTAATTTCTGTTAGCACAACAGCTTTAAAAGACAGCACAGAGTATACGTTCCATCATGTCATCTGATGAAAGACTGCTGATCTCTTGTTTGTCAGCGTAAGACAAACATCTCTAACCAATACATTAAAGAGCTGTGATGATGAAAGTGAAGGTTATTTTCACTGACAGTAGGCATGAACAGATGGAGCAGGCAGCTCCCCTTGGAGGTCAGTTTGGAATTAATGGCATCATGATGCCAAATAGAGACAACAGATTCCACTCACTAAAGCAGTTTTCGTCTCCCTGAAGTTAATTAGTGTCAGCTGGGTAATTACAACACAGTTCTTCTCATTGTGGAGCACTAAATGATGTTCATGATGTAAATTAACAAAATGATCAAATAAACTATACAAACAAAAACGAAATGGTAGATTCCACATCACTTTTAAAACATAAATAAAATTAGCTTGACACTTTCTTTCTTCCATGTAACATGTTAGTCTCAGTGACCATTCAATTTCATTGTGTCTTTTTACTATGCAATGAAAATTAACATCTGCTTTTGTGTTCTATGGAGGAAAGAAAGTCATATGGTGAGGAAATGATGACAGAATGTTGGATTAAACAAGTGTAGTCTGTAAGTGCAGAGGGAGAATGGATCCATTATGGAACACTAAGAGAATAAAAAAAAGTTGCTTTTTCTTACCTTTGAAAGACTCGAGTTCTTTCCTAAAACAAAAAACACAAAAAAAAGGACAGTTATGACAGCTTTACATTTTTACAGCCAACTAAATAGCAAAATAATTCAGCAGATGTCACATTAAGTCAGCCCCATTTAAAACCGCCACAGACTCCTGAGATAAAGAGACTGCAGTGCGGCCGACTTTTGCATCTGTGCGTTTGTACTAATGAATACCCACATGCAAAAGTGAAGAGCAATGAGAACTGAGCCCAGCTGCTTCCTGCTCACTGGGCAAAGTCAGAGATGATTTAGCTGCAGGTTCAAACAGTGAAAACATGAAGCATCCAAAGAGTCACAGATGACGGTTTACAACACACATATAAACAAGCTTTGCATTAGCCTATTTGTTGCATAGGTTTTTCACACAGAGAATACATTCCAGTGTTTTCTGTGTGGGAGAATTTACTTTTATGCAAATCTAGAAAACACACTGTACACTGTGCTGAGTCATCTAAAATGCAGGTGTTATATTGCTTATTTCATCTGTATTTAATATTGGCATTCTAATTTCTGCTTAACATAACCAGAATGCAAAACATAATGTCCATGACAAAATGACAAGCAATATTACTGTTCACTTATTTAGCTAAATGAATTATTTAAATGGGCAGCAATTTGCAGTAGAGGGTCACGTGAGTAAACACGTCTGCTTTGCGTTGGTCGCGCTGTGCGGTTGAGAAGATGATAGCATACAGTTTATTTTATTACTAGTTGCGTTTTGCTTTTAGAACAATAGCGTACATACCTAATGAAAATAAATAGTTACCACTGAGATTATCAAGCTGGCATACACAGTCCTTAACATTCCACACACACAAGATAGGGACTCTTAAAACAACATAATTCAAGGTGCATTCAGTCATTGCAGTCTATCTAACTGTCTATCTGTCTGTCTTTTTATTTTTATTAAGGAGGGGGTTTGGACCAGTCATTAAATTAAAAATGTCACTTCAAGTCAGAAAAGATGCAGAACCCTGCTGAACATTATTTAAATTTTTTTTTTCAATAGCGTTGCACTAAGCATCATATGTACATACAATAATATGGTAGCTTACCATACACGTTTTTATAGGAATAAAACACAACACTCAATTTAATACAATATGTCACAAGGGTCCTGGCTCCGTCTCTACCCACAAAGGGGTACTTGGTTTGAAAATTGTTAAAGACCCCTGGTCTAAGTGTTGGTGCAGTAGTTACTGCGTTTTGGAATTGTAGGGGAGTATAAGTCAGCCAATGGGATAAAGGGAGCAACAGATGAAATCCAGGACAAACACTGCTGGATGCTGCATTCATTTGAAAAGAATAAAGTGTGCTTTTATTTTATTCGCTTCTTCTAACTTGAAACATAAATAAATACAATAACTAGTGGTCAACCGATATGGGTTTTTTTAATGGCCGATGCCGATATACAGAGAGAAGGGTGGCTGATAGGCCGATCAAACTCTTATATAGCACTATATTTACTCAATTTCACACAAAATAAAAAGAAACATTTTGAATTTTAAATGTAGATAGCAGTTTCTTCAGATTTCTGTTTAGTCATAACATTTTTGTAATTTATTTGCACATGAAGTTAATATATTAGGAAGAAGGAAATAACAGTACACACAGTAGTCCAGCAACAATGGATGGCATGTCTACATTAGCAGTTGCATTTACTAAAACTCTTATGGAATCTGGTCTCCGAATAGTTTGAAAATAAACTTATTTTCATCCTAACTCCATATACAGCCTCCGGAAGCAGAATTTTCCTGGTTTCGGACGCAGCTTTGAAGTTGCACTCACATGCTTGTGCGGATCCAGTGAGCATCAGCAATCTCCTGACAGTTTAAACAGCCTGGATTGCCTTCTTGGATTGACACGGACGGACCATCAAGATTTGTGAATCAGAGGAACTTTTGATCCTGAAGTTTTTGATTCTGGCTGATAGAATACATGCTTCAGAGGAAGATTAATGAGCTATCCACAGGATGCTGGATCTGCTGAAGTTGTGTGAGGCTGGGTTATTATATTATGTTATCTGTTTAAACGATATATACGCATATTTGCAGACGGTATATGATATACCCAATATGAAGTTTTATTGATATTTGACTTTTTATCATAGATAAGACAGTTAAATGTTACAGGGAACTGTTGAGGAGAGAGGGAGAATGAAACAGGTGAGAATTTTAACATTATGAGCTCAAAGTGTCAGCCGCAGCTCTGATATGCAGACCATTTAAATGACACTGTGTTACAAACTGGTCTATTATTTGTAGGATATTTGGTATGCGATTGGAAGGGAACTTTTAAATTGCCCTCATTCTCACACCATTATATGCAAGATATTTGGTACTGATGAATTTAGACAGGAACCATTAACGTGCCCGTCTTCTAACACCAATGTATGTAATGGAATTTAGGGTCTTGAAATATGTGAGCTATGAACTAAATTAAACTGTCCTTATTATACATTATTAGGTAATAAAATGTATAACAGAATTAGTCACGTTCGACAACAATTATAAATTAGATAAATGACAAATAACTAGATTATTTGTCTGAATAAATTCTCCACCATTAAAATCTTAATACAACTTCTTGTTTTATCCGCTCACAATTTCAACTTTAAGGAACTAGCTTTAATAAGTGAATTATGATTAATTCACTTATTGGAGTGATATTATTCTCATGTCTTATTGAAAATAATATCACACGTATTTAGGTACAGCTTTGAAGCTAAATCTTTTAGAAACAGGGATGAGATTATTTATCAAAATATTCCGCAGTCATTCATCTTTGAATACAGACAAACTTTATTACTATTCTAAACATAATCTAATTTAACACATATATACATGAGACAGGTTGGTGAAAAGAGTGACAGAATGTGAGATAAATGATCAATACAGTGAAAATTTACTTTATGTTAACAATGCCTTAAGAATGATTTACCCTTCTTTGAGTCAACATCGATTTGCTATCGGATTACCCAAAGTATTAGCAAATACACCAGCACTTTGAGCACAATATTAGAGATGTACTTGCGTGTTGTGGTGTTTCCTTGTGTTCTTTGTGTTTCTTGGTTCTTGGTCCAAAGTTTGTTCCGTCGATGTTTTGGACCTCTGTAAGATCGAAGTTATTGTCTATATGAATGATGATGTTGGCTTTGAAGCGAGGCTTTCTCATGGGTGTGTGAACCGTAGAGTGACGAGCTTTCGACGTCCCGAGCTTCCTTGGACCTCACATGGCAAGGATCGGGTTCCGACGAGATCCAGAGAAGACCACGAGGGAAGAGTAAGAGCAAAATCTGAGCAGTCAGACGAGCAGAAGATGAAGAGCGAAGAGGAAGAGCACGTGTTCTTCCTATTTGGAAACATTTGAACTGAAATTGGCCGCATCCCCAAAGGTGTCCTGCGCCAATCATAAGTGACTTGGTCAAATGGTCAGCTGGGCTGTCTTTTCCGACAGTTGATTTATGGTTCTTTGTTTCAGATTCTTTTACAAAATTCCAGCTCAAAATAGTACATGGTTAATCATTAACTTTATATCTTGCAAATGGTACAAGAGGCATGACATTCGTTTTCATCAGCTTTCTCTGCATAATACGCCAGTGCACTTTTACATACTAAACATGAATTTTTTTTAGGATATTATACATGCAGGTAACAAAACATGAGAATCCCTGGTTAGAAATCACACTGGTTAATTAATTGGTTATACAACATGGATAAAACTTTACACACATAGAGGTATATCAGGCTATAATCATTAATTTGTCAGTTATAAAAGTTACCACAGTTCAAACAATTGACAGAATGGCCTACCAAGCCTAGGTATTGTATGAATTGTGGATTTAAAGCCATTCTGTACAATTTAGAAGGTTGATTCAGCAAAGTACTGTGACTTTGTGTGAGATATTTCTGGATTAAGGAATGCCTTTTTTAAGATGCTGTTTGCTGAACCATGGTCACGATGCCACGTGATCTGATAAGTCTAAGTGTAGCAAACTGGTTAATATTGGAGGACAGAATATTGTGTGTCCAGGGTCTCTCGGGAACTCAAAGAGAGCGTGTTCTGTCTTTTATTGCTTTGACCTTAGGGCCTCTTTGCAGAGACGTTTTCAAGTTATATGTGATCTAGACAAGTCTCTTTGTTAGCTTTATTGGCCAGATGTGCGACTCACTGGCATCAACGACTTTCCATTTATGATGTTGTGGAATTCCAGGAATAAGATTGGGTAAATCCTAGATTCAAATCATGTCGTTTCAGTTCTTCTGCATGTATAATACTACATATTGTAGTAACATGAAGGCACGTAACAACAAAAGAACTGTGACTGGTCGTTTACGTGTCTGTCGCTTCACATGCAAGCAGGCGATTCTCGGCACACTCAAGAAACAAATTGGTTAAATGGGTAAATTTATCGGCTGATGCAATAATTAAAAAAAGTCAGCCAATGGGATTAAAGGAGGATAAAATGGCTTGGCGATATATCGGTCGACCACTAACGATAACATAACTTTACAAAATAAGGTTACTAGGCACATCAAACTGACTGGAATTTTGTTCAAATTTGTTTTGTTTGTTTGTGAATAAATACCTTTTCTTCTTCTTGTAGTTTTCCAGCTGAAGGATCTGAAAGTGTTTGAAGCGTTGATGTTCACACTGAGCACACACATCTTCCAGATTAATAAGACAACTTTCCATTTCCTCAAAATCAGCCTCCAGATGAGCTGTTTAGATACGTAAAACAGAAAGTCTTTAGTGATTTGCTGTGTGTTTATTGCGTTTGAGAAAGTAAATGAAGAAAATCAGATCCATTCGCTGCTAGCTAGTGACATCAACAATGATGACAAAAACACAAGTCAAAATGGTCAAATGTTCTAATTTCTATATTTCAGCTTCACATCCATGAACACTTGGGTGCAAATGGCTGAAAAGTTAATGAAATTTGACATAGAGCCAAATTGTTTAGTGTCATTGCAAGTACATAAAGAGGCAGAACTTGACATAGCTACATTACACCACCAAGTGGCAAAACAAAAAAATGCCTCAAAGAGAACTCACTCCAAGTTCTGTTTAACCACAGGTAATGTGAGCAGCTTTACTTATCTTTGAATATGCTAACATAACAGCACTGCACACATTAGGAAACTGTTGACTCTCTTTGGTCATAACAACTTGTGAAAATTCTTCAGCTAATGATTTCAGAGGCCTAAATGCATTCATACACACAAATCTATTAAAGAGACAAATAATGTTTAGCAATTGACATCACAATTTAATTAAAGTTTTCAGAGAAACGCAAATCCTTAAGAACAAAGATAAGACAAATCATCAGGACTGTATGGTCGGCACATCTAATTGTGAGCTTGACTTAGCCAACAACGAATTTCAAATTGCTTGCAATTCTTGAGACAAAACTACAGTAACTACTCTTCAGTTAAACAACCCTACACTATGAATCAGTGGGTAGGATGAATCCATTACCTGAGAATCTATTGGTGTTATTTAAGATTTAGCAAGTAATAAAAATGGTTTGAAGCACATAACTTGATTCTCAAATGACAAATGGACAGTATAAAGTGCACATGCCTATAAGAAACTATGAAAAAGTTAGTTTGCCAACTATGTGTATATTAAACAAAATGTATTTTGCCCCAAATGAAAAACAATCTGACAAATAACATCACAAACAAAAATGTATGTGATTGACTGTGATTGAAATGTATGAGATGATTCCTAATGTCAAAAGAGCTTATGACTAATGAATGATTAAAGCCACCACTAGACTCTATTTGGCTTTTGTAAAGGCATTCTACACAATACAGTTTTGTAATAAGGGAGCCTATAGGTTCAATAGGATGGCATGAACAACAGCAACAGACATCAGCAGATGGAGCTCTACAGGAGTCATTGTAAAAAGCGGCATGTTTCAGTAACGCACAGAGCGTAAAACATTATGCTCAGACAGATGCTTTGCAAAGTCAGTAAAGGTGATCTCACCTCTTTACTATCACAGTAAAACTCTATGTAGGCCATGAGATTACATTACATTAAAAATGTCAACAAAAAAAATGCTATTACGCCATAATCCACAACATGTGCAGAGGCAAAATACGCCAAAGAGAACAGGTGCCCCTGCTGTTGCACCGACTGTACAAACAACTAAAACAGCCAGTTAAACTAATTAAATTCTTATACTAACAAACAGTTGACTTGTTGAAAATGCATTCTTGGGCCTACAGGATTTTCCAAAGTGACTTGATCCAGTTCCAAACAGCAACACACAACAAACTTAAACCATCATGTTTTCTAGTATGTAACAAATGCCTTGAGGATTTCAATGTAATATTAATCCTTTTTAAAGTAAATCAAAGTAATAAATTGTTTTAATTGCAGTAACAGAATACAAATTTAAAGTGCCTCTGTGTGGATAATTTTCATTTGTGCTAGCCAATATGGTAATCATTTTTAAATAATGTTGACACCCGGTGGCATTGATGCAGTATCACACAAAAAAAACAGTTTTCTGTTATCAATGCCACTGTAGAAATTCACTTTTTGCAGTCGATCTAATTTATTTTTCAGTGAAAGTGTCTTATAATAGTGGGGTTACAGAGATAAAGTATTATTATCTGGTAATGTGATCAACATGACTGCCCCCGTGAGGAGATCTGTCCCATATAAAATAAAACAGATTTTTAAGATTTTTAGAAGAATATTTCAGCTCTGTAGGTCCATGCAATGCAAGTGAATTTTTACACTCCAAAAAGCACATAAAGGCATCAAAAAAAGTAATCTGTATGACTCCAGTGTTTTAATCCATATCATTAGAAGAGATATGGTAGGTGTTATTGAGAAACTGATCAATATATAAGTCCGGTTTTGCTTGAAATTTTTCTCACCCAGTAGAGGGCAGTATGCATGAAGAATTTGAATAATCAAAAACACAAAAAGAGAATGTGAAAGTGATCTGTTTCTCACCAACACACATGTTGGCACACATTCACTTGCATTGTATGGACCAAAAGAGCTGTATTAATTTGAGTTCAGCAGATAAAAAAAGTCATACACATCTGGGATGGTATGAGGGTGAGTAACTGATGAGAGAACTTTCATTTTTGGGTGAACTATTCCTATTAATTTCTTTAGGGTTAAAACTTTTTTTAATAAGGGAAAAATAGTAAGTACACCTCTAAGATTATTGATGTGTGATGTCTGTTTGCAGTGGCATAACTTGGATCTTACGGGCCCAAGTGCAAAATCCAATTTTGTCTTTTTTGCCATCCAGGAGGTTTGGGTGGGGTTGTGTCCCCCTTGGCCATTTCCACTTTCTCCCTTTCCTCCTGGGCCACAGTGCGGCTGCACAACCTGCATTTTCTGTAGTAACACCACTGGCTATTTGTTAATGTCTTACCTATCCTTGAAGTGATAGTCTCCAGGTCAGAGAGGAAGGCAGGAATCTGCTGCAGTTGTTCCTGTAGCTCCAACACAGCTCCTCGTCTACTCTCCCAATTTGCACACAGCATTACTACCTCCCCATCCACAGTCTGACAGAGAGAGACAAAGCATAGTTACCAGGACTACAGCACCACAACTGCTCCACTACACTGAGTAAGCTCTTCAGTGTGAACTTACTTCCCCATTCTTGGCACACTCTTTAGCTCCTTTGTGAAGAGCCACCCAAGTGTCTTCATACCTAGAGAAAAGTATGAATACCAGATATTTATAAAAATATTTCCAAATTAAACTCTAGAAAAAATGCATTCCATTCCATTGATATTTTTGTCAATGTGCTGGACAGATGCACAGTAGTATAGCTTTTAGATGCACAGATATGATGAGATATTGTTGTTTATCAAAGGAAAGTAATGTACCGACTGAGTAGCTCCACTCCAGCAGAATATTGAGGAAGGTGCTCATCTCTTCTGGTGGGAGCACACGTCACATAAACAAAACACTGATATATAACAATGCTTTTGAAAACAATAAGAGCAACAACTTTTAAACTCTTTCTTCCACTACCTCTGTTTCTTCTTTACTTTAGCCTCCTTGGATTTGTCACTCAGGGTCTTGATTCTGAAATGGTTAAATAAAAGCATAACAATCCAAGCAAAAGACCTTTTTACAGAAGTGTGTCATATTTTTATTGCTGTGAGTTGGTTCCCCGGTGGTGCTTCTCTAGTTGTTCTGCTCTATGTAACCAACTCATTATTGAATGTGAGCTACAGGGACTAAAAACAGGAATCAAATATTTTTTTCATCAAACCAAAGACCAAACGGTTTATTATAGCACATTTCTGGAATTACACCATTTCCTGTTGCCCAAAAAATTAGGCTTCTCTTTCGCTTTTTAGTGGAACAAAAACATGCGCTTTGATTCTGACGGTAATCACAAAATAATACAAATCTTTTAGCCCCCAAAAGGTGACGTTTAATCAAAACATGCCCAAGCAGTTTATGCATGCATGTAGGAGAGAGAGATTTAGGATATTAATTTATTTTAGTTGGCCAAATTAATATTTGAAATATTTTTGAGATATTCTGTACTGTGCAAAAGTCTTGGGCACATAAGATGTTTCACAAAAGATTTGTCTTAAGATGGTAATTTATATCCTCAACTTTAGTGTCAAAAGGAAATATAAATGTTAGACTCCCATTACTTTTGCAAATAGAAAAGATAAGAACAGAAGTACAGGGAGCACTGCAACAGATGTCATGGCCCCCACAATGCCCCCCATTAAACACTGTGTCAGTCTGAGATTACATAAAGAGACAGAAGCAACTGAGACAGCCTAAATAAATAGAAGAACTGTGGCAAAATCTCCAAGAAGCTTGGAACATCCAATATGCCAACAACCAAGAAAACTGTGTCTAGGTATACCTAGGAGAATTGGTGATGTTTCAAAGGTGGTCACACTGAATATTGATTTAGCTTTTTTTATGTTTACTGGACTTTGTATGACATAAAGTGATAAAAGAAAACTATTTATATCATTATTTTTGAAGACATCCTCACTATGCAACATTTGACACAAGTGACTAAAACTTTTGCACAGTACTGTATTTTATATTAAGGATACATTTATTGAAAAACTTTACATGCTACTTTATACTATGCTTGTTATGATTTCTATCCTGAAAATTCCCCCACATGGAAAAAAATTTAATCACTTATTTTTGCTTATTTTTGGATGAGGCAAGTCCCTTATTTTGACCTTGATTTTCCTTATCTGGTGCCTTGTTTTTATCTGGAGACACTGCAACAGTGACCCAACAGATCGCTTAGATGCCTCACGGTCAAATTCACATTGACCCTCTTAGAAGCATAGTAAAATAAAGCTGTTATTAACATTTTAAATAAATTATACCAGACACTATTTAGCAGGGACAGGTCACTTCTATTAAAGTAGGCATGAAATGAAAGTTGCGACTGACTCTACTTCCATATTGTGACGTATTTCTGAGTGAAACAGCTAATCGAACAAGAAAAATAATTATTGGATTGTGAAAATATAGGCAATGCATAGCGGAACGAAGGCAGATCTGAACACGAGTTAGCAGTAGACACACACACCCCTACCACTGTGCTGCTCGAGTCAACACCGGTTATCGGTGACATTGAGCAGCGATATCAACACATTTTTGATCAAACTGCCAACATAAACGCATGAGTACATTGCGGTCTTTGCTTACGAAGAGGCTTTAACCATTGAAAAAAAATTATGAGCAAAAGATAACCATATTTTAATATTTTGAATCACAATACACTAAATATAAATTTAAAAAAAAAAAAAAAACACTTACTCCCAAGATAACTGCATTCAAAAATATAAATAAACTCCAGGAGCATCCGAAGCATTGTTCATTAGTGATCAACTCAACAAATCAGGCGTGAAATGTCTCAAAACCAACCGATAATTCAGTGTTGTTCCTCCTCGTTTGAAATATAAATTCAAGCCAGCTTATCCCTTACAAGGAATTTTGGGTAAAGGAACGATAGTTTGGAAAGAAAACAGATGAAAACACTCCTTGCCATCTTCCCCAACATGTGACTGACGCCTTATTGAACTCAACGCAAGGTTGTGGTTTTTATAAGAAAGGGGAAGATGAATCGTTCACAATAAGATCAATAACATGTATTTAGAAAAAAGATAGGGTGAATTTTCATTTCATGCCGACTTTATAATTAATGGGAGAAACTGGAACGGCCAACAAATGTGGAAAGTCCCACCTTACAGTTAAGTGAGCCAAACACCTTTTAGATTCAGATATTGCCTGTTAATAAACTCGAGAATGCACATGCACAAAATTGCATTTTTCAGTGCGATCTGAGGTAAAGCAGCACAATTTAATATACCATTGCTGTCAGATTTTACTGCTGATTTGAAATAAGTTCTTTGACCGTAATCTTGTCCAATCATTTTGAATATTTCAATCATTCCCCATTCAAGTAGATAGGAGCTGAAAATGTATGCTGCTTGTTAACAGAAAAATAGCTGCCTGGGAGCATTCCAAAAATGGCAGCTGAGCGAACTCACTTGTTAAAAAGACTTTGATTATACACAGAAGGGAGCAACAGATTTGCCTGTGACTGGCTACAATACTCTGAAAAGCATATGTTAAATAGAAAAATTTAAGTAATATTTTGACAAAACATGAGTAGACCTACATGGACTGCAGTAACTGACGATTTTTATGATTTGTTAATTGTGACAGGTATAAGTGTGATCTCGATTATTTATTAGATTAATTGTGCAGCTCTTGCACTGAGTACTGTCATTTTAAAAAGAACATTATTAACCGCTCTTAAAACGGAATGGAAAAATAGAGTTTCTGCTCAGAACAAACCAAAATGAAAAACGTTTTGTTTCAGTCCATGGACAGCATTTTTAAGCACCCCGTCCGAATTATGCCCAACTACATGCGATGCTGTCTAGTTAGGTAGCTCACAATATGATTTGATACAAAGCCATTGATTCAATTACACTTAATTTATCTTAATGATTTGATTATTGTTTCAGTTACTTTTATGGTAAAAATAACTGCGACAAATGTTATGGTTCTTTAATATTAAAAGGGATTAAGTTCTGTTTGATATAGTGTGCAATAAAAGTGCAGAAATGTCCTGTCTTGCCCATCAAATTAGTCAACTGAACATTTTGAGTAGAGACTTGGTACAATAGAGTTGTTAGCATTCGGCTAACGTGACAGCACAAAATATCTCGAATGTGTCCTTCTGCTAAAAAACAAAAAACAAAATTAAATGCATTTTCTATCTACTTCTACACAACAGTTTTTTTTTATTTTGAGAACAACTTAAGCCAAAACAAATTACACACGTTGTTTTAAAGTCGTAATATGATAAGCCGGCTAATTCGCTAGCAACAACATCTGTCGGCTTCTCGCTGAATTGTGGCAAAGCAAAAGTTATGTCGACATTGTTTAGTACTTGAAGTGTTTAGATTATAAAGACCATCTTATTTTGCCCCGAAACACCTTATTCCAGACAATAAATACATACCCTGATGTGAAATCCTGCTGCACCGTTTGCATTCTCTCTCTGAAATTCTCAAACATGTTTTTTATTTCCTTTACATAGGCTTGAAGGAAAACATTTAACTAGATCTCAGTGTGCTTATAGACTTCACGGGTGCTTTACTCATCCTTAATAAGTGGACAATGTCATGATGTCCCGTTGTAGGCTATGACAGTCGGGTGGTGTGTTTTGCTTTGCTCCGTTGATCAATGTCTTGTTACCTTGTTCATCCAACTATTGCCATTATACCTCCTTGATTATCAAACTTTGAATCCGCGTGGACGTTATTATAACAGCCAGAGTTTAAAATTTCTGATTCATCGTTAGCCGTAAGATTGCTGTACTACTGACAGTCCTTCCGTCATGTGGTCGTAAAACTACAAACGCTCCTAACTGAGAGTGAAGTGAAAGCGAGTGAGTGGGGGCGGTTTGCTAACGGAGCACAGCGAAGTCCGATTCATCATAGAGAATCGGTTCGTTCGAACGGTTCGTTTCGACGAACCTGGTCAAAAAACCATTTGCCAATCATTAGACTGGGCAGAGCTTTTTCGCAAGTGCTCCACGCACGAGATTTTACTTATATTGTTCAAGTAAAAAGTATGCAGCTGAACACTTTGTTTATTTGTTTTTTTTTTGTCGTGTAAATATTTTATTCATAAGAACAAGTTTCTGTATTCTTTGCCCAGATTCGAGGTCTTTTTGGTAGAACTACCTTATATTCTGCAGTCTCTTAAACTCACTATTAATGAATGTCACATGTCTAAAATATTATTGTTAATGCATTAGTTATCATGAACTAACAATGAACAGCACATTTTAAACAGTTTTCAGTAATATTTGTTAATGTTAGTTAATAAAAATACAGTTGTTAATTGTTAGTTCATATTAAACACGTTAACAGTTAACAAAAACGTTTGTTTACATTAAGTGCTAATAATGGCAGAGGATTTTTACACTAACTCCACCCACCACTGCTCAGACCAAACTCAAGACAGCCAGGACAGATAGGGTCAACTGCTGATCAAATGAAGGCAGGCATATTTTAATGTTTCGCAATAGGGCAGAGACATTAAACTGGTTAAACGGGTTAGATATTTAGTAGATTAAGAGATCGAATAACTAAGTGACTGCAATAGTCTGGTGGAAACAGGATTTTATGACAAACTGTGCCTCTATTTGCAGTTGCAGTAGCTCTGGTTGTGTGTAGTGTTGTCACACTGGAGATCCAGGTTCAACTCTCTCTCTCTCTCTCTCTCTCTCTCTCTCTCTCTCTCTGTATATATATATATATATATATATATATATATATATATATATATATATATATATACACTTTTATTGTCTCTACTCTTGATATTTCCTGTAATACTACTTATACTGATAAATAAAAGAGATTCCTTGCAGTGATTTGCTCAGTGTGAATATCTGGGAGTTGAGAAAAGGATTTGATCCTGATAAAATTGTCGTAATATTGTAGTAACCATGTGTTTTGGTGGAAACTAGTTCTGATGGACTAACCATGGTTTTACTACAGTAACATGTTGTTAATAATAGTTAATAGTAACCATGTTTAATTGTGTGGTTACCATGATTTTACTAGAAAAAATACCATGGTGATACAATGGTTACTGTAGTAAAACTGTGGTTCATTTTTGTAAGCTAGGGTTAGGGGTAGGGATTGGTGTATGGTGTCTGTGGGACATAAACACAATAAAAATGCTGCAGTGATGCCCATACTGTATGTTAGTTTTTAAACAGGGGTGTAAAAGTATCTGCTACTATTTGCGCTTTGTGCAAATAGCCTCTGCCTTAAAAAAATGTGTAGGCCTAAGTGTATGTTGAAATTAACATTAGCCAAGATCAGTACATGGTGTAAAGGTATTGTTCATTGTTAGATCATGTGTGCTTATGTTGTTATTTAATGTTACCCAATGTTACCTGATTTTTAAGTGTTACCAATATTATAACCTTCTGACTGAGAAATGTCATATTATGTCTCTGTTCTTTTTCTTTTCTCTTTTCCATGTAATTGTCTTATTGCACTGTTTATGTAATGTGTAAAAAAAAAAAAAACCCGCACGAGATTTTACGATCGCTATTTTACTAGATCGTGTCAAATGTTGGATTGTTTGTGCTTTCATGCAACCCACATATCACAGTTTTAAAACAAGTCGAGTGATTTAACAAATGCTTTGGGAATCGGTTCGATTGACTCTTTATAAAGAACCGTTTCGAAAGAGCAATTCGTTGGCTAATCGGAATCACTGTAACGGGAGGCGGATCCTTGAGGTAGACCAGGTCTTCACCAACCTCCTCTCGCTGGTTTTCCTTTGGAGTTTGAGCCAGAGAAGTGTTACATTGAACCACATGTCACTTTATTCGTTTTCCTGGACAACGTGTGAAACAAGAACCTGCATCAATCATGCTATGCCACATAACTCGTCCGGACTCTGTGGTTGTGGAAGTGGAGGTGGACCCAAAAGCAAACGGAGAGGACATTCTTAATAAGGTGAGCAATGCGAATTCAAGAATTTAGGTTCGGAAAGTTATTTGATCAATTTTTGAGTATTACATTTGGATGCTCGTTATCATCATTCATAATACAGCAAAGGTCACCATGACTGTCGTGCCACATGACTTTATCAAACAAAATTGGGTGTATTACAGTAATGCTCATCTCTTTAAACAAAAAGGATGAACACGAATTAGAACTAGCTACAAGAAGAGTAAACATTTAGAGGTGTAACAACTGAGGAAAAGTACCTATATAGCCTAAAATGTCTATGTTTTCTATTATTACTTATACACCACCAATATATATTGAAAAGTGGTTTTGTTCCTGCCACCTAAACGTCCCACTTATGTAGCACGTCTTATCTTTCGAAAGGGGTGGACAGAGCCCAAGTCCCAGCATGTATGAGAGCACAATTTATGCATTCCAAAAATTTATAACGGAATGTTTTTTGTTTGTTTGTGGCAGATATGCTGGAAGATGGGGATCATAGAGGTGGATTATTTTGGACTCCAGTTCACTGGTACAAAGGGAGAAGTTTTATGGCTCAATCTCAGAAACAGAGTCTCTCAACAAGCAGACAGCCTGTCCCCCTGCAGACTGAGGCTGCAAGTCAAGTTTTTTGTTGAGCCCCATCTAATTCTGCAAGAACAAACAAGGTAAAGCTCCACTTCAATAATGGGAACCTTTTTCATTATAAAAACATTTCTAGTAACATGTTATATATGTCTGCAGATTCACTGAGGCTTCACATATTTGCTCACTCTGGAGAACATGATGCACATTTTTTAAATTTTTTTTAGATCTCATACATCTCTCGCAAACAGGAAGCAGCTATTTAAAGTCAAGTTACTGTGATTCATAGCACATTATGCCTCGGCAATGCTGTTTTGTTTTATTTTTCCACCTCTGACCAACTTTTCCATGCTTCTTGCTTAAAATGCCACTTGTTTGACTTTCTGTCAGGGAGTTAACTGTTACATGTTTGTTCTTGAAAGTGCACAATTTTTAGGGAGTGTCTCGTGTATCGTAGTATTGTACTTTTTAAAAACTCTTCTCTCTTGGCAATTTAAGGGACATATGTGGTTCTGAATACTCACATGTCATATGTATTATCTGCACATTTGGTTTACTGTAAATGCTGTAATTTATAGAAGAGAAGCACCTTCATCAGATGTTCATATATTGGAAGTACAGTGTGTTCCAGACTAGAGGACTAGTGAAACTATTTGGTCATGTCTGATGAGTGCTGTTGGTTTTTAGGGTGGGTGCTTTCAGTATGCCGGAATTTTGAGTAGAAAAGAGCTATAATGTGATGCTGCCTTTTACATAATCTTACACAATGTCTGCAAAATCCAGGTTCCTCTGGGCCAGCCATTGTTACTCTTTCTCAGACTTTACATTCATGGTCTTTTATAAATTAGATTGTGCCAACATGGATTATTATTGTTGAGACTGTGGACTTTATTGTGTTATGTAACACTTAATGGATTTTATCAAATATGTTAGTAGTTTTTAGTAATGCTACAGATCTTTGTACATATGTGTGGCGTTTAGCAACAGGTTTGATCATACATTATTGTGTAATGTATTAATTTATTCTAGTATTTCTTCATAATATTACTTGTACAAGTGATTTATGTCGGGGTATTAAAATATGTGCCAGAAGTCACAAGTGTACTCATGTTACTGAAATTTGCTGGGTGTAGGTCACTGATTAAACTTGACTTCAAGCAGACACAATGTTTTGATATTGTAGATGGGTTAACAGTGCATAAAACTCTGTTAATGAGAGACAAACTGGGTCTTTACATATTGCATATGATATGTTTTAAAAAAAATCTAAATAAAAAGTATATAATTTATATATATATATATATATATATATATATATATATATATATATATATATATATATATATATATATATATATATATATATTTACACAGCTCTGGAAAACATTAAGAGACCACTTCAAAATGATCAGTTTCTCTAGATTTACTTTTTATAGGTATGTGTTTGAGTAAAATGAAATGTTTCGTTTCATTCTATAAAGTACTGACAACATTTCTTCCAAATAAAAATCTTCCAAATAGAGCATTTATTTGCAGAAATTGGTCAAAATAACAAAAAAGTGCAGCATTTTCAGACCTTGAATAATGCAAAGAAAACAAGTTAATATTAATTTTTAAAAAACACAATACTAATACTTTAACTTAGAAAGAGTTCAGAAATCAATATTTGGTGGAATAACCTCATTTTCAATCACAGCTTTCATGTTTCTAAGGCGTGTTCTCTACCAGTCTTTCACTTTGCTGTTGGGTGACTTCATGCCTCTCCTGGCACAAAAATTCTAGCAGCTCGGCTTTGATTGATGGTTTGTGGCTATCCATCTTCCTCTTGATCATATACCAGATGTTTTCAATGGGGTTCAGGTCTGGAGATTGGGCTGGCCATAACAGGGTCTTGATATGGTGGTCCTCCATCAACACCTTGACTGACTTGGCTGTGTGGCATGGAGCATTGTCCTGCTGCTAACAAATAATCCTAAGAGTTGAGGAACATTGTCAGAGCAGAAGCAAGTTTTCTTCCAGTATAACCTTGTGTATGGCTTGATTCATGCATCGTTCACAAAGATGAATGTGTCCGATCAGCCTTGCTGAAGCACACCCAGATCATCACCGATCCTGGATCATGGATCAGTGTCGGTTAACTAGTTTTTCATGTATTTTTTTCTTTCTCTGCAGACATTTGTTTCTATTGCATGTGAAGGAGGAGCTTTTCAAAGGAAGCTTGCGATTGGACACGGAACAGGCAATTGAGTTCTGTGCGTTATTGGCTCAGGCAGAGTTTGGAGATTACAACCATAACACGGCCAATTACTGCTACTCACAGATCTATGGTCAAGAACCCAGCCATGACACCATCAACAAGTAAGAACACTAGGAGTTTTTTGTAAATTCACAGTCAAAATAACACAATCACAAATTCATTCTCTGAATGCTGTAGAAGACAATAGCAAGCAATACAGATATAACATGGAAATTCTGACCAAACAAGTCTGACTGACAAAACAAAACATCTAATTTCATTTGAGTGTTTGTTTTGTGGAACGGCTGTCTTGTTTTTATAGTATTTGTTGGAGGCATAAAGAGTTGGAAGGTGTCAGTCAAGCTTCAGCAGAATATCTAGCCCTGCAGCTGGTTTCCTCCCTTAACAACTATGGTATAGAGTGGCACTCTGCTCGTGGCTCAGAGGGACAGGAGCTGCTCATTGGGGTTGGACCAGAGGGCCTGTTTGTCTGCAAAACAGATTTCACTCCTATTGAAAGGTAAAGACTTGAAAACGATGATAAGAGATCTCATAGGCTCATTATGAAGTACACATTTCAATCCTATTACATGATTTCATTCAGAATCATATATCCAGTCATTCAAATGGCCACTCAGTCTGGAAAGAACGTATATGTGACCATCACAAAGGACAATGGAGACAGTGTGGTGCTCCTCTTTAAGTTCATCAGCCCCAGTGCTGCCAATGGACTGTATCGTGCTATCACAGAGATCCATACCTTTTACAGGTGAATATTGCTACAATTCTATCAGACTTACTTAGGAAAGAGATGTCAAAGGAGAATACAATTTAAGTTACTCTTGTTTTGAACTAAAAATCCTCTTCGGTCCTATGACCCTTTGAATTTCACCCTCTGACAACATCAAATTTTATATTAGCTCAGTGGTTCATGACTATATTGTTTTTGGCACATTGCCTAATTGCATAAGTATTTTCAGGGAACATGAAATATGAAAGATAGAAGATAAGAGAGATATGGATGCATGTATGAATTCTATCAGCTGCACTGTAAAAAGTGGTAACCTGCAGTTGTAACTTTAAAGAGCTATTTTTACCTAAACTAACTCCTAAAATTAAAGTTTGGTTTGTGTAACCTAATTAATTCAGGTTAATTCAGTGATGTTGTTAAATTTTATTTTTGACTTGAAGTAAACAAATGTATTTAGATGTAACCAAATGAAGCACATTTTTTAGGTTAAAATTATTTTCATTGTGGTTAAGAGGTTCTTGACTGACATTCAACTCATTCAACTCAAAATCATAAAGTAGTACTTTGTAGTAGTACTTTGTAGTAGTACTTTGGCATATTCATAATGTCAAAAAAGTCATACACATCTGGGATGGCATGAGGGTGAGTGAATGATAACTGCACCTATCAACTGCACCTATCAACTTTTTACAGTGCAAATACATTTGCATAGATATTTGAAAATGCCTGTTTGATGAACATGCCTTTCCTTTCCTATGTTTTATTAACACAATTATAACTTATAACTCTTTCAGGTGTGACACAGTAATGAGCACAGTGAAGATGCAATACAGTCGGGACTTCAAGGGTCACCTGGCCTCCCTGTTCCTCAATGAAAGCATTGACATTGGTAAACGGTACATGTTCGATATCCAGCGGACGTCCAAAGAAGTGTATGACCATGCCCAGCGTGCCCTTTTCAATGCAAGGATGACCGAAACTGAATGTGGGAGCATGCAAGATAGCTGCAGTCCCTCGTCCTCTCCGCTGAGGCACGTGCAAGTTGCGAGGGAGGAGAGGACGTGCATGAGCTGCAGAGAAACTCACATTCTGAGGGAGAAGCTCCAAAGGCTAAAAGAGGCTCTGACCTGTGCTCTGTGCTGCGAAAAAGAGATCAATGCTACCTTCTGTCCTTGTGGACACATTTTATGTTGCTATAACTGTGCCAGTCAACTTCAGGTGACTATTGTTACATAATTACAAGATCAGTGCTGTTTAGATTTATGGGCATTGTAGCACTAGTAATAATAAACAATTAAATGTACATATAAATACATAGAAAATGAAAGTGTGATATGTCATGCTTAGAAATTATCATCTGTTCTAAATTGACCAGTTAAGTTAATAATTAAGAGAACATACAGGATTAGTTTTATGTAACTTATAGTTACCCTCCTAAAATATTTCCCTACATGTGACCGACATGTGACATCATCCATTAGTGTCTGTTCAGACAAAGATCTTGATAATCAGAAATGCTTTATATGCAGCAGTCCTATGACCTTTTGAATTTAACCTGTCATTATAAAAGTCTTATATCAGTTCAATGGTGCATAGCTGTATAGTTGAAAATGGCACATTGCCTAATTGCCTATTTATCTTCAGTGAACCTAAGATGAAAGATAGATAGGCGTGTTACAATTTTTACTTTTTTTTTCTAATCAGCTTTGCCCAGTGTGCCGCTCAGAGGTCAACCGTGTTCAGCATGTTTATTTACCCACCTGTGCCAGTCTGCTTGGCCTGGCGGAGGCAAAATATGTCACCTACAATGCGCCCAGAGGGACTGCCATCTCAGAGAACTGTGACAATAAAGAAAAGAGCTGCCAGATGTAGAATGGATAATATCTGCACACTGCACATGGACTGGTACACTATCCACATACTCTTTAGAAAGTAATTACATTTTTATGATAAATAATCTATGGTTCTATGGAGTCAGCATTGAAGGATAGTAGTTTATCCAAAAATGAAAATTCTATCATCATTTACTCAATGCAACACATTTATTCATGTTGTTCCAAATCAGTTTGGCTTTCCTGTCTACCATGGAACACAATAAAAAGGCAGAATGTTAGGGAGTGACAGCCTCAGTCACCATTCACTTGGTGCAATGAAAGTGAATGGTGTAATATTACAGATTAAGGCTGGCTATCCGCAAGAATCTTGAGAAATAACAACTGAACTGTTAGTGCTGCAACATTCTCCAAATGATAGAAGAGCAGCCTGACAGTATGTGTCTTGTTTAATTAAAGGCTAATCTTTCTTTACAGGAGTAAACAAATAATTAAAAATGCAAGGGGAAAAACTGTATATCTGCACAACCCTAATATAGAGTGTATGATATTAGAAAACAATACAGAGAGGCAAATATTTGCAGGGTAATGTGTTATATGGTGCTTTAATAGTCTTTAATACTGTTATAGTCTTTAATACTTTAATACTGGGCCACAAAATATAATTAATGCATCATGTTTATTTCTTTTTCTCAAAAACAACATTTATTTCATTTTTATTTTATGTTCTGCATACAAGTTCCAGCAAAAATTTGTAAGTTGACCTGATTGTAACAGGATGCAACTGTAACAGGTCTCGATAACACTCCATACCAAGAAAGATTTTTAAAAAGTATTTATCTATGTTATTATTTTCAATTTAACCTTATAAATATATTTAAAAAATACATTTTAGTAAATTATATGAGTTTTTAATCAGTGGTACTGCAGTATTTACAAAAAGGGACCCACTTTATATTAAATGGCCTTAACTACTATGGACTTAATTATTTGATACAATGTACTTATTAAGTACATACATGTTGTTGCATTGTATTTACATTTAAAGTACTTATATTTAATTACATTTGTAGTTACACAGTTAAATTTACCCCTAACATAACCCTTACTCCAAAACCTTACTCTAACCCCCCAATCCTAACCTTACTCCTAAACCTTCCCTTACCTCAGCCTCTGTAGCAGCAAATGTGCCCATTTTCAGAACACAGTAAATCCAGTACATATTCTTGAATGTATTTAAAGTTAGTAAATATTAGTTAAGGCCACCTAATATAATGTGTGACCAAAAAAAATTATTTTATGCACTTTATAACAAAAGGTCCAACTAACACAAAAAGACATATCTATTATGCTGACATGCATTTCAGTTTTATTTTTGGTGTAAAATAAAGAGTTTTTACCAACCTTTCAAAACCTGACATTTGTTCTTGTTTTTAAGATGTTTTTTTTGTAATGCTTTGTTTATCTACACAGGATGTTTGTTCTGTTGAATTAATTCTAAGACCTTTTAAGTGCATCCTAGTACATACTGATATATTGTACACACACACACACACACACACACCTTTTAATCTCAGGATCCAACCAGATTTAGCTGTATAATATTTTAATGAATGTGATAATTAACTAATTATTTGTAGATGGTGGAACAAGCAAACCTTAACATGGCATAATGCTACATGAGCTTCATACAAAATTAAGAGGCCTTAAAATTGTTTCTTGAACATACTGTAGGTCCACTCTATAAACCCTACTGTAATAAAGTAATATTAGTACCAAGTAATATTGAAACTCGAAGTTTTGCACGTACAGTATAACTGTACTGATACTGTACATACAACTTTATTGATATGCACAGATAACTACATTGTCTGACACATTGATGGTAAAGGGTATACCTAATAAAATCTCCTAGATAAATACAGTAATAGCAGACACCTACCAAAAGCGAATAGCTCATACCTTACAGTGGAACGTTTCCTTACAGAGCATGGCCATTTAAATATAATTTTCCATTATGCTTTAATACGATTTTAACTTCACATATGGATGCAGATGCCTTGAATTATTCAATGACACAGACAAGGTTGTAATCCGTCTGACCCTTTTAGAAACCCTCCTAAGACAACAGCGTTCTCATTACATATATTTAATTCCCTCATACATGAACTTATTGTGAGAAAGGATGCCAAAAGCTTGACAGAGGACTCATTGTTAGACTACTTTTTTTTTTTTTCACTGAAGGGGAGCATCTCTCAAAAAAAATACTGCCCCATGTCAGTTAAAAGCTTTCCTGAGACACTAACCACTAACCAGTGCTGATGAAGTAATCCAAAGTATTTAGAATACGTTACTGACCTTGAGTAATCTAGAAAACAAAGAGAAGAGAAACAACTTGAGAGCAGTAAATAATTTTGTGTGTTTTCTCTTTGCTAGCCAGCTGACACAGTCATGTCATTTTACAGATACATCAATGATGAAAAGAAATTCAAATTATATTCATCTTTTCTTTCTGACAGCACAAAAAAGAAAGAAAAGATGACTGATCAGGCAGATTGCTAGCAATGCAGACACAGTGCAGTGTTTGTGTTGTACTGTGAACTTTAAAAATACATGTATCTTTTAAAACCAAAAAGTATACAATTTTGGGCCTTCATCGAATTTCAAGCCTTTATTCAGAAAATGATTGCATTCCTTTACTACATTAAAGGACCAAAGAGGACCATTATATTTGTAACCTCAACACCCGTGACTCCCCACCCCCCAAAATGGTTTGGTCCCCTCCAATGTTCAAAACATGGTTATGGCCTTGGTAATATATGACAGAATTTTCATTTTTGGCCAGGGGCTAAAAACAATTCAGGGAACGAAAATGAAAACCAAAAATTGACCAAAATTGGTAACACTTTACAATAAGGATTTATTAGTTTACATTCGTAAATGCATTTTTTAACAGTTAGTAAGTTAATTGTTCATTGTTAGTTAATGTTAGTTCATGTTGCATGAACTATTGTTAACATATACTTTTGATTTTAAAAATGTTGTCCTGACCTCACGCGCCTCCTTACAAATCCTCAGAAACCACAGGAGTATAGTGAGAGGTGAGCGGGGCGGCTTCGGCTTTCAGAACGAAAACAAGCCAAGAGCAAAGCACCTTGAGATTCATGCAGTTACAGTGAACACAAGCAACCACTGCTTTGCGTAAAACAGCGCTCGTGCCCGCCAGACAGAGCAAAATATGCTTGTTTTTATGTACTTGTGGAACCATTTGCAAAACGCAATCTTTATAAAGATGTTGTTAAGCAAATGCTCTTTTACAATTGTGCACAGTATACAAATAACCTACACACAAACACAATCAGGCTGTAGTGCTTATGTTACAATATACAATGTATACAATATGTTATAGTACATAACATTCCAGTAGAATTCCAATAATTCAAAGGATACTTTCGTTGAGGCCCACAGGCCATAGAATAATCTGATCGCTGTGAAGCAGTAAAAACGGCGAAGATGCTCGTCTGTCTGCTGTCATACAGGAGGAATGTTCCACATGCTGTCGTTCAATGGTAGAAAAGTAGTAATCAGTGATCGCCAGAGCACCACAGCGAATACAAGAAAACCAGCCTTGTCTCATGAAGTTTACGTGAACTTTGCAACGTTTTTACAAAACTGGAAATTATGCTTTTCATTCCATGTCTGGCTGCAGTTTCAATGTTTCCAACGGAGGGCACTAAAACCGATCAAAATTAGGTTGAATTTTAGATGGAGGATTTAATGGGTAAAACGTACCCTAAACCTAACCAACATTGTCCAGAAAGATAAATAAGAGTTTAGCAAAACAGACATCTTTACGCTTAACCAACACCTAATCCTAACCGTTTGAGTTTTAAAATACAAATTTGAGAAAAAAGAAAAAAAAAAACGTATTTACTGAAGCAACCATATCATTCCATTTAGCTTCTATGCCACTTCTATGTCTTTGACAGGATACAAACAGCGGTGGTTAAACTCAAAGTCTGTACCGATGTTGCTGGCACTGGCACTGACAATGACAGAGACGATGACGATGAAGTAAAGAACCCAAGTTCAAATTTAATATATAGTTATCAAAACTTGTGATATCCAAAACCCTAACTACAAACATGAATGAAACATAAACTTGACTTGACAAGAATTTGAATTCACAACCAAATTTACATACAACAAACATCAATACCTGCCAATGGACAAAAGAAAACATGAGTCTTAACATGGGAGAACACATGCCAAAGCTTACCAATAACACTGTTATCTAAACAAGATAACGAGACAATAAAACCAATGAAAACAAGACACATGAACATGGAGGGAAACATGAAATCGCATGACAAGGGAACAGCATGACATGTAACAGGAACTAGAATTTCAAAATAAAATACATGAAACACATGAACCAACAAAATGCACAGTTGCTGTAGCTCCTCTATTGTTCATTTCACCAGGAAACTGCAGCGAAATGTAGAAAACGGCATGTAAAAGTTGCTGTGAAGAGTACAAATCTTGAAGGTAATTCTATTAGGGAAAATCCAGTTGACGTGCAGAGTATGAGAAATAGATATTGTTATACTGAAGGGGAAAATTCTGACGAGCTAGCACTGTGTGCCACCATATATACGGCCAATGATACGCATGACTAGAGGTCTTCACGGGTTAAAAAATGTGTGCCCAAACCCGAAGAAACTCGGAAATCTGCTATCGGGAACCGACCCAGACCCTATTATTTGAAAGTTTGGACCTGGACCCGTGCAGAACCGAGAAATGCTATAAATGTACTACCCGGAACCGATTCGGACCAGTCTATTATTTTAAATCTGGATCCGGATCCGGCCAGGACACGCAGACCTGATTGAACCCAATCAGCACAGATCCCACAGCTAAATGCTATTAACAAGTTAATTTACAATTTGTGAATATAAACCTTTGTGTCTTACCTAATGTAATGTTAATAAAAGCGCAGCATAGTTCTAGTGGGAAGACTAGCAGCTGTACATCATCGCACCATTAGCTGGGTAATTCCCAGCCAATCACATGTAAGCCATTGCCTTATAAGTCTGCTCACAATCTATCACATTGCTGTTTCAGTGTGCTAACGTGGCAAATAGACGTTTCAACCTCTCCAGGCTACAGGAGAACCAGTGCACAGAACATCTCTGGAAGCCCACCTTCCCTTTCCAATAACGTCATCACTTCATCTCAACTTCTGCCCACATCAAACCCATGGGGAGTAAACAACCAGCAAACCCGGATCTTCAACCATATCTCATTCATTTAAGAGATCTCTCTCAATCCAGCCACCGCATCCTCAATCGGATTGCACGACCCGGCGCGGAAGGAGCGCACTCCACGCCAAGTCCGTCAAAATCATCGGCTCAGGCAGCAGCTGGTTTCCATCAGAAATAAGTTATTATCATATCCATCAAATGCATTCAGATTTAGTCATGTGTCTAGGCCTTCCGTTGCCATGCTGCCTGTTCATCATAAAGTTGCAATGCTGTCTGTTCATCATAACGCATCCGCATCAATATCAAAAGCCAGTATTTCATGTCAACAGCGCATTCACTCATAGTAATGGCAGCCAAACGCACGATCTCATGAGGGCAACTCGGTCAAGGTTCATTCACATGTCATTCACCGTGCTGCATGCCCAAGCATTCCCTTTTGGGGAATTAAGATAATTATTCAGGCATATCATCATGTACAGTCAGTGCTTATTGTACAGGGTCCCATTACTCCATTCAGTAAGATATCCCCGTTTTGCTGTTCGCCTTTGCCCAATTCATGCCCACTGCAAGCAATGTCTTTCATATAGTCAATGGAGTGAGCAAGTCATCTTGTTGTACTCACGGTGCAGCCGAGTGGACCAGCTCACTGTACATTCGCTTGACTGTTTGAAGATTCTGCACGCTTTGTTTTTTGCACTGGTTCCGCCTAGCGGCTGGAGTAAATTTTATAGAGTGCCACATTCATTTTGTGAATGAATCAACATGCTCTTTGTGCTTATTTATCCTGTTGGCTGGGGTTTGTTTTGTGGAGTATTTCTTGCAAAGACATTGGAGTGATTAAGTCATTTGTTTGCACTCATGTTGCAGCCGAAGAAGAAGAATCTGCAAGTTATTTTCGGCTGGAGTTTATTTTGTAGAGTCAATGGAGTGAGTGGGTCATCTTGTTGTGCTCACGTTGCAGCTGTGTGGACTCTGCACGTTATTTTTGTGCTGGTTCTGCCTAGCGGCTGGTGTCGATTTTGTAAAGTGTTACACCTTCAGGACAGTTTTATGGATGAAGCTACACGCTATTGGCTGGAGTTTGCGTTATAGATGATCTTTTGCTCTGTAATTCTGTTTCACAAAATTTGTATAGAAACACTGGACTTGAGCAATCCAATGGCAAAGTTGTCATGGTGGGTTCTCATAGGCATAGATGGACTGTTTGCGTTTGGAGGGATGAATGCCAGTTGCCACTGTCAAGTGCATGTTTTTTATTTTTTCTGTTTGTTTTGTTTTGGGGAAAGTTCAGGTTTTGATTGTTGCACTATTGTTGGAATGTGGTCTTTTTAATCTTGTTTTTGTCAAAAAAGTCAAAATGTGAAATGTCAATATGATTGGATTGTTGGAATGTAAATGGGTTGTGGCACCCCGTAAAAAGAAGGAAGGTTATTTCTCTTCTTAAGTGTAAGAAATATGATATAGTGTTTCTTCAAGAAACGCATCTTTCTCCACAGGAAGTTGAAAATTTGGAAAGATATGGGATGGGCATTTTTTTATAGTGCTGGTTCGAGTAAGAGCAGGGGAGTCATCATACTGATAAGTAAACATCTACAATTCAAATGTCTCAAACAGAGTACAAATAAATTAGGAAGAGTCATTAATGTTTTAGCTGAAATTCAGGGACAAAGTCTTATTTTGGCTAATATTTATGCACCTAACGTTGATGATCAGGGATTTTTTATAGATTTTGAATGGATGTTGCAAGCCGGTGGCACCCCTCATGATATAATATTGGGAGGAGACTTTAATCTTTTGATGAACTCAGTTCTTGATCACAGTAAAGCAAAAGTGTGCAAGCCACCTAGAGCAACATTGACGCTTCACAAGGTGTCTAAAAATCTTGGTCTTACAGATATTTCGAGACTTTTGAACCTATCTGGTTGGAACTATAAAAGTTTTTCATCAGTCCATAAGAATAGATTTTTTTTTTAATATATCTAAGTCCCTCATCTCATCTGTCATTGATTGCTCAATTGGAATTATTTTAGCCTCAGATCATGCCCTGGGGTTTTTAGAGGTGTTGCCACATATGAAGAAAAGGAAATCATATAGTTGGCACTTTAATGTATCCCTTTTGCGAAATCCTGAATTCTAACAAATGCTAAAGGCTGAAATCAATGTCTATATGGAGACCAACTGGTCCTCAGTATACTCTCTGGGCATGACTTGGGAGGTACTTAAGGCAGTTCTTAGGGGTCATATCATACATTATGCCGCATTCACCAAAAATCCATAGTACAAGCTCTCGTGGAATTGGAAGGGAATATTAAAAGTGCCGAGGCAGAGCTGGAGCACCGAATGTCTTCTAATGGTCTCAGAGAATTGACCTGATTAAAATACAGATATAATACTATTTTGTTGCTGATGATGGAGGTTTAGCTATTCAGGGCAACACTCATACTTTGAGTCAGTGGACAAAGCAGGGAAGCTTCTGGCAAGATATATAAAACAGAGTCTTTTTCTGTCATTCCCTCAGTGACATCTGCTGGTGGTGACATGTATTTACCTCGGCAACTGATATTAATAACGCTTTTAAAAATTATTTCTTGATCTTTATAGTTCCACATTATAGTCTACTGAAGAGGATATTAGAAACTTTGTGGAACCTTTAGAACTTCCTCAACTTTTGGCTGTCACTTGATTCTTAGATTACCTTGGAGGAGCTTTGTGAGGTAAATAAGGCCTTGCCAACAGTAGATGTGGTACAAACAAATGGATTAATTTCAGATTATTTTACTCTGGATATGGGCACCCAGCAGAGTTTTCCTCTTTCACCATTATTGTTCTGTCTTGTCCCGGAACCATTAGCAGCCATGATAAGAAAGAATTTTATGTAGGTGATATTTTATTATTCGTCTCTGACCCCACTAGATCTATGCCTTGCCTCCACAGAAGTTATGCAGAGTTAATTGGTCTAATTCTGAAGCTTTGGCTCAGACAGCGTACTTCCCGGTAATGGCTTTTCAGCCGGTGCCTTACAATGGCCCAAACAGGGCATAAAGTATTTGGGTATTTTATTCCCAGCAAATTTGTGTGATTTAGTTAGTTAATTTTAACACTTTAATAAAAAGGTTTTTGAGCGATGTGGGCAGGTGGGCTTCATTACATTTATCTATGATTAGGTTAATGTTATTAAAATTAATTGTATTCCCAAATTTAACTACCTGCTGCAATCTCTCTCTCTAGATGTACCCCTCTCTTATTTCAAGCAATTTGTTGGCATTGTGAAGTCCTTCATTTGGAATGGTACCTGTCCAAGATTACGTACTCAGTAAATCTCAGTAAATTGCACAGGCCGATTGGCAAAGGTGGGCTAGGCCTACCCAAGATTTTGTTTTATTATTATGCATTCGGTCTCAGACATTTGGTTCATTGGTCACTTCCACCTGAGAGAGCCCCTTCCTTGTTTTGTATTGAATAGGAATTTCTTGCCCCTATTTCGCTATTGCAAAACCTTTTGATCAAACTAACCACAAATTAAGTTAAACCCCTTAAGTTAAATTAAAATGTCACATTTGCACGTGGTATGGTCAGAAGTGTCCAGAGTGTTTAATTCAGACATTTATTTAAATGTTGCTTCGAGCATATGGCTGAACCCAAAGTTATGTATTAATAAGTCCCCTTTCTGCTGGACAGAGTGGATTGTGAGGGAGGTTAATATGCTCTGTGACCTATATGAGAGTGGAATGTTGAGATCCTTTGAAAATATGGTTCAACATTTTGGGATTCCCAGGTCTCAAATCTTGAGGTATTTAAAGCTGTGCCACCTGCTCTGTACTATTTTTGGGAGTAGCACACACCCCCCTAGAGCGGCAGATACTCTGGGAGTGGTGATTACTGCTTTTGGAAAAGGTCATGAGGCATCAGTGTATTACTCCCTGCTAATTCAGAGTCTGGGGGATGAAGCTTCAACTTCTCAACTTCTCTTAAACTTCTCTCTTTATCTTTCTCTCATAAGAGATTATGGGAGAAAGATTTAAACTTGGTATTGGAGGAGGGAGTGTGGGCTGTGGGCTAGGATTCTGAAAAACAAGTCTACATATAGAGATGCAAGGGTGTGCCTTATGCAATTTAAGATTTTACATCAATTCTATTGGATCCACTCTAGATTGTATAGGCTTGGTCTTAAAGACACACCCACCAGCTGGCGATGCCATTCAGATAATGGGGACACAACTCATGTTTTTTGGTGGTGTGTTAAGATCCAAGAATTTTGGTTCAGGGTTCAGAGTTTTATGTGTGAAATACTGGGCACTCAAATTTCATTTTGTCCCAGACACTGTATTTTAGCCAGTAGGGTGGTCATTAATATAGGGGATAAATGCATAAATAATTGATTCTTAGCCAGTGTTATGATCGGCAGACAGATTTTTCTTAGGGCATGGATGTCCGGAGCGCCCTCATTTCAAGAGTGGTGCAGAGAGATGGGGAGGGTAGTGGCATTCAAGGAAATGTCATGTAGAAGGCTAGGCAACTTAGATTTAAAAATAAAAAATGAGGCAGCATTTTGGAGGGCTCTCAGGGAGGGGCAGTGGAGAGAGAAGTGTAGTTTTAAATGTGTGTGAATATTTTTCTTCTTTTTGTTTTCTTTTGTGTGTATACTCAAATGTGACCACAGGGATATTTGTTGAGGGTCAGGTTGGGGTTGGGGAGGGGGAAAGTTGGATAAATGTTGATAATGAGAATATATGTGTCAGTTGTGTGAATCATTAAAAAAGTGTTAATCAGAAAAAATAACCAGTTAATTTAATTTAGCTCATTTTTTCATGGGGTTCAAGGGTTTTATCACAGTACATACAGTTTTGGGAATTACATCACTTCCTGTCAAAAATGCCTGATAAAATTAGGCTTATCTCTTTTTAGTTTAACGTAAGCAAGTGCTTTGATCTTGAAGGCTGGATCCCGCAGCATCACACATTTCTTTGCCTAAGCATGTTGTTGATGCAGCGTTCTGTGACATGCTGAAGACCATTTTAACAACTATATAAAATTACTACATTCTAAAAAAATTATTGTCCCACGTTTAGCCCAATTGCCAGATGGTCATATGTGTATCTGAAATATTTTTTATATTTTTGGGGAAATATTTAATTCTAAGAACATTTTATTGAAAATATGTAATTTTATATAGGCTGCTGAATACTATCTTTGTTATGATTTCTATCCTGATCATTTATTTTAAATATAATTTATTATTATCCCTTATTTTTAGCTTGTTTCTCTTGCAAGATCTGGTAACTGCAACTAGTACATCAATCTTAGCACAGAGTAGTCATTTTAAAAATAATGCTATTAACCATTCTTTTATTCCATCTTATTCCAGTTAAAATTTGGAAAGGAGGCCATGGAATGCCAGAGCAGGAAATAAAAAATAAATTTTCTGCTCAGAATGAACTGCAATGAAAATATTTTGTTTTTATTACTTGTTTTTCTTTTTGGTAGATTATTCCTTTAATTTGAAAACAGTTGCTTATGAAAAGAGATTTCCCTTATTATTGCTGTCTGGGGTGAAATTATTGATGAATAAATCTCATTTCATCAAAAAAAGAGGCACATAAAATTGGCACAGTATTTTATTAGAGTGATTATGCAGATACAATAGATTTGCACTATACAGCAAGTCATTGAATAGGACATAATTGCCAAAAGTCTGATTCCTTTTCATTTAATAAAAATCTAAACAAAAAAACTTGCAAACACCACCAAAGAAATGATCACTGATTTCACTGAACAGTCTCAGATGCTTCGTTCACATAAACACACAACAGTTAGAAAAGTTGAGGTTGACTTCTGTCATAATTGCTTTGTGTTGGTTTTTAGAAAAGGAGCTTGTCAAAGAATGAGAATAGTATCACAGGTACAACAAATCACACAAATATAGTAATTACATTGAATGTATAAGAAAATGATAAATCAGTTATGTGCTATTTTTTGTCTTTTTAAAAGTAAGTGTCACTCTGGCATTGAGGTTTAACAGGAGGTAATAGATCTACCCCAGAACTTCCTTTACAACAATATTAAAAAACAATGAGTTGACAGTGACAGAGTGGGTTCTGATGGGTCACTCTCAAGACGTCAAGTTTGGACTCCCAACCCTTAATGAGGCCTTGTGCTATTGCTAGAGCTATTCCTGGCTATTGACCATTGAGGCATACATGCATACAGTAAAATCTGACTGTCTTTGGATATATAATATTTTGTTGATGCCCAACCTTGTACATACAACAGAATGTTGGATTTCCCATATGAACACATTTTCAGAAGAGCACATGAGCTACAGGAACAGAAACAGTCATTGGGCCAGTTTCTCAACCTGAGAATACAGTTTGACTTATGCTGTAATTCTTTATAATGCTTTTATGCCTTTAAGTGGTTGACAGCCTTAAAGGGATAGTTTAACATAACTGAAAATTCTGTCATCATTTACTCATATTCATTTCGTTCCAAACTTTCCATCTTCCTTGAAACAAAAGATGTTTGGAAGAATGACAGCCTGAGTCATCATTCACTTTCATTATATGGAAGAAGAAAAAAAAAAGTAAAAAAGACATACAATGAAAGAGAATGGTAATTGATACATTCTGCCAGAAAATTTCATACAGGTTTGGAACAACATGAGGGTGTAAATGAGTTTCTTCTTTTCTTTTTTTTTATGAACTATCCTTTTAACATTTCTTTTTTAAATTTGATATAAATTATAATAAATTGTTAAATAAAGCATACATTGCACAAAGGAACATCAGCTGAAACCTGACTATATTAGATGAAGTTCTCGACAGGTCTAAATGTACATAGGAACAGGAAGAAAGAGAGAGAACAATTATACATTTGATGCAAAGGACAATCCATAAAACGTAGACACTTTCATTATGGTTTCTTGTTTATTGTCATAGCACTGAGCCTTATACTGCCTTCCCAATATCACTATTACAATAGACTGAATTAAACATATTGTAGCTCCACATGGCTACTATTCAACCATCCCTTTAATTTCTCTTGTATTGTCCTCTTTTATCGAAAGTGCATAAATCTATCCAAATAGGATTGAATGTGCAATCAAGCATTACTTCTATAACATGAGGTCAACTGTGATTCCATCGGAATATAACCCTTTCGAGGGCCTCACTCCAGGGCCTAGATACACAACAATGCCTTTCTCAAGTTGGTAAACAAACTGAAAACTCACACTTATGACCACATCTATCAAAATGTTTAGCTTAAGTTAACCACAGAGCTGGCGATATGAAGTGCTATCTATAAGACTCCATACATACACTCGGCTTTAAACTACTTTAATATTTCTACTTGTGCAAATTGCAAAAATCTTATATTCTAAGAATATTTCTGAATTCATACAAGCACTCATGTATAAACAGTCAGTGAAAATGTTCTCAAGATTTGTTTTTTTATTTTTCCCCCACAATCTTTTTTTCTCTCTTTCTTTTTTTTTTGTTTTTCTTTTTTTTGTGAAAATATTTCCTTGGCTTTTATTTATGGAATAAAATATAGCAGTTGTATTCATGATTTAAAATAAGTTTGTCATATAACCATCTATAATTGCAATGTAGTAAATTGATTCATCACCAGCACAGCTTAGATAAAGGAGCAGAGAAAATAAAGTAGAAACTAAAATCTAAGGATATTATTCAACATTCAAGATTTTGAATATTCAAATTTGTTTTTGTTATTATTCTGTTTATTCACAGAATCTCTACTTTGCAGGTCAATCCAATGCCTTTGTAGAAGTGTCCATGTTAAGGCCATACAGAAGCATACTGTTAAAAAAACAAAAGATTGTTTTAAAAGAACCACAGTGAGCTGATACACTTTAGTCAGAGTAGATAGATGCAGGCTTATAGTAAAAAAATAAAGTTGCGAGGGAGTGAAGTACAGTACATTTACATTTATTTAATTTTTCCAGTTTTTACCCACAATAATTATATTTTTTATTTATTTATTTATTGTAAAGATGTATTTTCAATTAATTTAAATAGCAGAAAGATCAACAACAGTCCCAAATATCGAATGGACTGTACTTCAGTCCTTCACAGCCTCTTTGTCATTTATGTCAGTTCAGTACAGCCTACTCTGACTAAGGTCTATTGAAGAATAAAGTCTTCAGCAAATTAGGGTTACTTGCCATGTTCCAGGACACATCAGAGGCACAACAGGACTCTATAACTATAGCTCTCTTGCTCCTCCTTCGATACACTGATTACAGATAATTAAATTCTTAAATGTAGGAACATTTTATGTGAACTTCATCAGATGTTCATAAGACCATTTCTGAAAGGGACAAACCCATGAAGGGTTGCTTGTTTTGAAAAACATCAAGGATGCAACCAATATAGTTGCTGATGTACGTTTATTATTCTGTCTTTAAAAGAGCATTCATTATTGCAACTGGACTGAGTAAAGACCAAAAATACTTACAATGATGTTAAGAAGACATCATTATTGAAAAATACTAAATTAAAAGTGCTTTGTACCAAAATGGGTAGTAATGCACAAAATTACTTACAGCACTCAAAACTGTCTGTTGCTGTAGTAACAAAACAGAGGTGGGAATGTTTCCATCCATTCATTCAACTTCCTTTAACTTAGTTTTGCTAAGTTTCACAATGTGAAGATTTCTCTAATGCTTTCTCACTCAAAGATAAGATCACATATCCGATCAGGCTATTTAATTGGGTTATTTGTTAAATGCACATTTGAGGTATGTGAAAGCTCAGTATTGCATATCTAGACTATCAGCAATTGAATAAAAAAATAAGGATAAATCATTCAACATTCAATGTTGTATCTTGATGCTATACTTGACCTAGGTCTGACTCAAAGTAATTACTCAAATCCTACCACTCTCAAACAACTTTGTATAAGCAAGGGCTTATTGGGGCAGTAACAAAAGGAAGGCAGCTTCTGTCAAGATAATCAAACTACTACATATTAGCACTCACACATATCTCACTGTTAACCTTTTGCCATCAATCCTTGTAACAGTCTACATGCATTCAAGGCCCTGATTATGAATTAATTCAGCACATATCAGGAGACTAAATTAGACACTTGACAAAAACTGAACTGAAAATACTCACAAACATACAAGTATATACAAGTATATAAGTATATAACTGAATATTGTCATGCCCAGCTGATTTGAAAAGAAAGTTTAAGCATTAATTACATACTTGTATGACACAACAACTCAAATGATCACACACATTCTTGTGTAGAATGATCCAACATTACAGTAACCTGGATATGAATGTCACAGGAAAGCAACAAAGTTCCAAAAAGTAAATCTCATCTTCATTGTCGCTTATTGAGAATGGGTTCATGGCAGTATTGGGAACACTTTGTTTAGAATCTCTGTGTGGTTGAAGCAAAAGCATTTTCTTGGACACCAAGCAAAAACATATAAATGTTTGTCATCTCTCAAAGTCTGAATGAATTGAGTAAGGCTAATTCATGTATTTCTTGGTTTGAAATAGACCCTTTTGCAAGAGTACTCCCCATCACTGTCTGTGGTATCCAAAAGGCCCTCAGCAACCTGTGCTGGAGCGGCCCTCAATGCTGACCTTCAGCTGATGTGGGAGGAAGGAAAATTTGGGTAAAATCTGAGGGTCCTCCTGTGACCTCCTCATTTCCCCTCTCTCCGGTGCAGACCATCTCCTCTTGCGGCAAACTGCTCTCTCAGCACCAGATGTGTATGTTTTTTGAGGGTTTATGCCTCCATTCTCTGATAGGGTCAAAATGTTTCCTGGTTTGGGAGTCTCAACTAGTGTTCCTGCAACATTGTTCTCCTCTCCTGATGTAATTTTACACCCCCCTTTAAGATCTGACACTTGGGTTGGTCTTTCCTCAGTGAGCCCATTGCTTTTGGTTCCTTTCAAATGAGGGTTGTGTTTCAACACAGAGTCTGAAAAGGGATCTTTTTTTAAAGGGCAATTTTTCAGGCTTTTAAGAGTGAGAGAGATACAAACATCACCCACAGAGAGCTTGGCACAGGACAGCGCTAGCAACTGGGTGGTGCGGTCAGGACAGCAAGATGACCAACCTTGACCAAACACGAAGAAAGGGTATTCCATCAGTACCTCTACACATACCTAAAATGAAGAAAAAAACAAGGTACATTTTAGAGATCCAACAATTGGATAATTCAACAGTACTCAAGGTTACCACTAAAAGGGATGAGTTTGAAAAAATTAAACATAGGCTGTGTCCAAAAACTGAGGCAGCAGCTTTGCTGCCTCACTGCCCAGTCAGAGAATGATTGACAGGCAGCGTTTGGTGTATGAAGGCACAATATCGTCAAGCCTAATTATATAAACAAATTCAAGTGAGCTTTAGAGATAACCAAGCAAATATTTAGCAACTATAATATTTATTGCTTGCTAGAAATGGAGTCAAGTTGAAAAAAAAGTTAAATCTGGACATTAAAGAAAAAAATTAACTTCTTTCAACTGCTCCTTTAGACATGATTTTTGTTTTTTCCACCAATTGCTGAACTACATGAACAGAATTGTGGAATCTCATAGTCAGTGAAAGACACATTTATTCTGCCTTCAAAAACACACCAAGTGAAGGCACCTCAATAGACAGGATATTAGACAAATATTTAAATATTAGATTAGGATGTGACTTGATGCATTCCTTTCTCTGAATTCAGCCTCCGAAGGTAGAATTTTTCAACTTTCAGACACAGCCAAGGTAACTGATAAAAAAAACTGCTGTACCTGTGCTTTGTTCTCTCCAACTGAGAACTGGATACTGACAGCATTGGGAGTGTGGCTGAATTCTATACGCTCTACAGTGCTGGAGTCAAGCTTCAGCTCTCCGCTCACCTCCGCACTCTGCACAAAGTCCTCTGTCTGCAGATCTTCCACACGCTTCAGCTCACCATCCGCCATTTGGATAATGGAGCCCTTCATGAAGAATGGTGGTAGGCTTGCTGATGGTGATGATGGTGAGCTGTGAGGGCTTGAGGATGTTGGAGGTGTTAGAGGGACCGGAGATCCCACTACACTGGCTGACAGAACAGGCAGCTGTGCTTGGTTTGGACTTTGCATGGTAGAGGGGGCATGAATTCCATCAGAACCTGTGATGTCTTGACCATTCGGTAAGACTGAAGCTGTAGCTGGTCCTGTATTGATAAAGGTTTGAGGTAAAGCTGCTGATACATTGGCTGCACTAGGGATGACAGAACAGCGGATAACCTCCGGCTCAGCAGTTGATGGATTGAAGTTAGTGGCACTCACCGGAATTAGCAGCGAGGGGCTGCCTGAGATCACCACGTGCTGTGGCAAATTGCTCTGGTAACCAGCTACCGCTTGCTGGGACCCACTAGGAGCATTGGTGATGTAGCCAATAATTGGGAGCTGTGTGGCAGAGTAAAGACTCGTAGAGAGTTCCTGTTGGGGAGTGTTGTGAGGAGCCTGCAGGAGTGTGTGTGGGAAGAGTGTGGAGGCTGGAGACACTTGGCTGCCTGAGGATGTAAGGGTGGACACTCTGGACATTGGCTTGCGTAAATAGATCCCTCCACTCTCGGCAAGGTTCAAAGATGGGTGGTCCTTACCCAAGGTACTTTGGAACTCTGGGTTACTGTTTGCTGCAAAGTGGCTACTGGAAACCAACATCAATGATGTCTGCAGCCCTGCTCTGTCATGAGAGGTGTAGTCGGCTGGGAGCAGAACCTGAGCTTGGGTCTGGAGGCCAAGGTTCTGAATGCTGGAAGCTTGGGAGATGCCAGCACTGGTGGTCAAGACCTCTTGCTGTGACCTTCGTGGCTGTGTTGGACTACTTGTTGATGGCATAATCTGAGAAGAGATATAACTTGTATAGGGGCCTATGAGCTGGAGATTGGGGGGAAGTTGTGTATACTGTACAGAGCCTATGGTTTGATGAAGGCTTGTGGACAGTACAGCAGAATTGGCTGTTAGCACTGTAGGCCCAGAAAAGACATCTCTGTACATTGAACTATTTGAAGGGTATGAAAAACCAGCAGATGTAGTCACTGGAGGATATTCCATCACCACAGTGCAAGCCTTATTTGATGGTGGGGGGCTGTCGGGCTCATTGCTGTTACACCGTAATGGGCCTGCATTGTTAGGGATTTGGGCCATGCTAGCCATGGTAGCAACACTGGCTAACCAAGCCAAATTCTCTCCACTCTGGCTCTCACTGGCAGCAGCTGACACAAGCACCTGCTTCTCTTCCAGGGCTAAGATCTCCCGCTTCTTGGGCGGAAGGCACTCATTACTGCGCTCCTGGTTAGACTTCATAGTCTTGGAGCTTTTCCCGTATTATAACCCACAAAGCTTGATCAGGATGTTTCAGAGTGCAGAGTGGATCTCCGTTCTCAATATTTTCATTGTTCTACAATTAAGTTCCCTTTTTTACCTTAGTCTTGCCCATTGTCAGGTTTCTTGCCATAAATGGATCCATGAGCTTCATGTGGAATCATCTCACTGACTATTAATGGTCCTTGCCTTTATCAAACAAACACAAAAGTAGAAAACACAAAATTTACATTTGAAACAACATATTATATTTCTATCTTACAGACCAAAGTCTTTTTATGCACTGCCTTTTGCGTTTTAACTATGAAACCATCTCTAAACTAACCATAACATGTGCCTGCAAGTAGCATATTTTGTGCGGTGGGTTTACCAGTGTCAAATAAATAAATATTTTGCGCTTTCTTTCTACATATGCTAATGCTTTTGAAAGACTTTTTATCTTTAATGTATAGCAGATTAAACCACCAATTAACAGGTTAGAGAAAAAGAAAACATCTAAAACTGCGTCAATAGGATCATGCAACAAGTGACCATGCATAATGGTGATATATATGTTTGAATAAATGGAATGAGAGAGACAAAGGGAGAGAGAGAGAGAGAGAGAGAGAGAGAGAGAGAGAGAGAGAGAGAGAGAGAGAGAGAGAGCGCTGGCTCTCCTGACCCACATTGAGCTGTGCCTGCATTGAGTATGGTTATTGAGTTAGTGTTACACTGGGAAGAAAGAAGAGAGCAAGGGAGGGAGGGAGTAAGAGAGGGAGGGGGGTAAGAGATCCCTTCACCACAGTATATCTGCACCAATCACTGTCCTACTTTCCTCTGCTACAGCTTACACCACACACAGCCATTAAAGGCTTCAGTCTATTGTACACAGAGCATTATACACACACGTACACCATTAGCATATCCCTTGGACTGAAACCCACTTATATGCTTGTGATTTGGTGCAGTGTGTTCACATATCAAAGAACAATAAAATTATAGTGCATAGATCACAGTGCTACACTGTGTTTTAGGCACACAGCATAACACATTCAACCTATTACTATGTGTGCACATATACACATTATTGCATTCACCTGTATCATTTCATGCATTCCATAAGGGATTTTAGTTTTTTGTGATACAACATTAGGTCCTAAATCTGAATTAAAAAATACACACACACACATTGCTAATGCAGATGGACAATATCGTTTTCCATTTACTATCCTTGTCTCCTACAAGGATAGTAAAACCTAAAATGACTTAAAAGATTTAGGTGATAAAATGAACATTAGTTCAGTATAAAAACTATAGTTGTTAATAGAGGTCACCCTATAGTGGAATTTTGAGATACCAATTACTAAGGGGATGGAAAAGCATTATCGATTCAATATTGAATGTTTAAAAAAAAACATTCACATAAAACATAGTCTTTGCTTACCATGACGGGCACAGACATTGAGGCTGCACGAGTCCAAAATGTTCACCTGACCATATAATATTTGAGTGATGAAGGGTAAACATATGTGGCTTGATGTCCGAGAAGGAGGGGCCCGAGGATGAGGCTCAACGTGGGCTGTAATTTACCCCCCAAAAAATGCTAAGATAAATTAGTGATGGCAAGCGTGAAAATAACAAATAAGACGAGTCAGCCCGACACCCGATGGAAGTAGTCCATGGTATAATTTAACACGAAGACCTAGCATCACCGAAGTGGGGACCTTGTCGGCGGATGAACGAGTGGGCCTGTTGTATCCGGGGTAATGAGTCTTGGGACCTCCAGCCATGAACCGTTTGAACAGGAGAGCCTCCACGGGATGAACATGAGGGATCACACTGCATCAAAATGTGTGAGCCAACATTGCTATTTGAATGGACAAGTCCATGGATTTAAATAAAATGGAGGCTCATGCTGCATTCAAACGGGAGAGCTCACACTGCGATTCGAATGGGAAAGATGAGGTGGTGCAGACAGAAGAGCTTGCCAAAATATGTTTGGGCGACTGGTACAATTTGAGTGCCCCGCCCCAGGTTTAGCTAGATCAGAGCCAAGTGAGCTTGTTTAATATGAAATAGATTGGTTTGTATATAAGATTCCTTCGCATCTGACTTCCTCCCATTCTTTTCGTATTGGTGCCGCCACTACAGCTGCTCAAAGAGGTTTGCCATAACATCAAATTAAATTGCTCAGCTGTTGGCCAGATGGATGCGAAGGAATGCCTGTGATGGAAAGTATGGATCTGAGGTTTTTGAGAAACCAATGTCTAGACGCTTGGAGGTTATCGTCATCAACAAAAATTGGGTCAAGGGGAGAGCTGATTTGGGATCCTCTTTGCTTTAAGAAGAGAAAGAGAGACTGATAAGCTTGTATGGGATATTGAATACGTCCATGAAGTGGCCTCATTTGGTTTGGTCCGTTTTGCTCTTCTTGATGAGAAAAAAGATGGTGTCGTCATCTAGGACTTGAAGATCCAAGAAGGTGGGGTGGATTTCAGAGGTGATCTTGGTGTTGATTGCAAATTCCGCACTTCTAAGGAAACCGAAAAAAGGCCAATATAAACATTGCTTGTAGCGTCATTGCAGTTTTTTCGGGGAAGAGACCAGAGCGGAGGGTTTTAATGCATTTATTTAGCAGATCTATTGTAAGAGGTTGCCTGATGTTGGGCGGGGGGATTAATTTTTTGAATTCCTTTGATAAGGAGAGATACTTGTGGATTAGTTATAGCGGAGCACCTCTGACTATAGATGAGCTTGTAAAAGAAATGGATGCCACTGAGGTAAACTTTGATGGTACTGGATTGGATGAATTTTGTTTGATTTAAGGAAGTGATGATAATGAAAATATTGAAATCAAAGACAAATCTGGAAAAGGCAGGTTGAAATTTGAATGGAATTGTTTGAAGGATGCCCAGGCGGTCCAGTAAGCTTGCAATATATGATGAGAAACGGTGTTAATTATTAGGTCCATAGATGAGGAATGCAGGGGTTTTGAGTGGATGACCTAATGGAATGTCACCTAATGGAATGTCAGGGACTGGGGTTGGAGTATTATCTGCTTCTGGAGCCTGTGTGGTGAATTTCTGAAAAAGAAAACGAGACAGAGAGTCGGAAATTTGGTTTTTGTTTCCCGAGATGTGCTCAGCTTTGAAAATGAACTGAATGCAATCTGAAATCCAAATGAGACAAAAGAGGAGAAGCATGAATTTGGGGAAGTTTGAGCAACCTTTGTTGATACAAATAACTGTAGCTATATTATCAGAAAAGAGCAAGATGGATTTTGAAGTCAATTCTTTTCCCCATTGGTGGGCGGCTATGTAATTGGGTTCAGCTCAAAAAGAGTAGAGGGAACAGCTGACGGGGAGAATTCAGGTGGACAGGTGGAAGCAAACCAGCTCCAATCTGCCAAAACCGGCCGAAGGAGCCATGTCTGTAAACAGCTGGATATCGCTGGGGAGAGAAAGTCATCATAGAAGAAGGTAAGTTCGTTCCATTGATTAAGGAAATTTATCCATAATTGAAGGTCTGCGTGGCTACCGGCGTTTAGAGACAGTGAGTCATCAAGGTCTGGGATGGATGAAGTTAGGAGAGCAGGTGGGAAATAAAAAGGTGAAGTTTAGATGACCCAGCAATGACAGCAGATCGCATTTAGTGAATTGCAGGTTTTTGAGCAGGTTTGAAGTGATCAAATCAAATCAAATCAAATCAAATCACATTATTGTCACACTACTGTGTACACGAGTGCAACAGCAGGTGAAATTCTTGTGTGCAGTTCCGAGCAACATTGCAGTAATGATTCTATCAATTTTCTATTAAGGAAGAGAAGCTTGGAATTTCTATGAATCAAGGACAGTCCTAAAGTTTTCTCAGGAGAATGTAGAACTATTAATTTAGAAAAGACGGACTGAATGGTAGACAGATGACCGATTATAAAACATTTTTTTCCAGAAAATATTGTGGTAACGAATCTGATTGGACCGATTATAATTAGAATTAAAGCTGCAAGCAGCGATGACGGGCCCAAGCCGGTGGCACCACAACCCTGGTGCCTTTAGTTACTGGGCTCATTTCCACTTGGTGGCTTTCGGAAAACAAAGGATGATGGACACAGCAACAACTCAAAAATATAGCTGCAAGCAGCAATGCGATTCCTCCTCAAAATGGCAAATCATTTAAAATTGATCAATAGAGGGTTGGGGTTAAACCCTCCCAATGAAAAAATCCAAAAAACATGTCTTTCTGTCTTAATCCTAAACTAAACATTTTCAGTGTACAGGAAAATCCATCATGTCGGACCTTATGGATCCTGTAGGGTTTTTTGTTTACAATGAGAAATGAGGTATGTTCACCAGGTTTCAGAAAAACTAAATAAATGTGTTGGAAATACAATCACTTTGAAAAAATGACATTTGGGCATGGCCTGTAGCGCCCCCTAAGGGTGAATGTGAGCCATTCTTGGTTTGTAGGTTCCTGTTGGCCTGTAGTATTAATGTACCAAATTGGAAAGTATTTGACAAAAAAATGTGCAATTTGGGAATGGCCTTTAGCGCCCCCTAAGGGCGAATGTGAGACATTCTTGGTTTGTGGATTTCTGTTGGCCTGTAGTGCCAATATACCAAATTAGAACATTTTTGACCATAAAATGGGAATTTTGGGCATAGCCTGTAGCGCCCCCTAATGCGAATATGGGCAATTCTTTGTTTGTGGGTTCCTGTTGGCCTGTAGTATCAATGTACCAAGTTAGAACATTTTTGACCAGCAAATGGGAATTTAGGGCGTGGCCTGTAGCGCCCCCTAAGGGCGAATGTGGGCCATTCTTGGTTTGTGGATTCCTGTTGGCCTGTAGTATCAATCTACAAAATTAGAACATTTTTGACCAGAAAATGGGAATTTTGGGCATGGCCTTTAGCGCCCCCTAAGGGCGAATGTGGGCCATTCTTGGTTTGTGGATTCCTGTTGGCCTGTAGTATCAATATACAAAATTAGAACATTTTTGACCAGAAAATGGGAATTTTGGTCATGGCCTGTAGCGCCCCCTAAGGGCGAATGCGGGATATTCTTTACACAGTACTTCAGAGTGATGTCATCTTTAAGTATATAGGTCTGTTTCTAACCCACACCTATAATATCACTTCTGAAGGCATGGATTAAACCACAGGAGTGGTATGGATTACTTTTATGCTGCATTTATGTGATTTTTGTAGCTTCTGAGTTCTGATCACCATTCAAGTCATTGAAAGGTCCAACAGGGTTGAGATAATCTTCTAAAAAGCTTAATTTGTGTTCACTAGAAGAAAGAAAATAATACACATCTGGGATGGAATGAGGGTGAGTATACGATGAGAGAAATTTATTTTTGGGGTGAAAACCATTTGTAGGCTACTTTTTATTTACTTGGAAAATTGTTACTGTCTCTTTAAGATGATTTTAAACGCATTTCATTCAAGCCGTCAAGCCGTCTTTGCGGCTTGTTTTATTGAGATATAATCTTTTGAGAACTGTGAATCTCATTATTTTCGTGCTGTTACATCTGTATTCATTTCAGAGATTAATTGATTGAGATTGTGAAACTACATACAACCGACAAACCTCCATGAAGATGCGAGTAAAAATGAGATGCCTCGCGCTGTCAGACACAACGCTGATAATCATTCTCGGAAGTGTTGATACTAGATTTCGATTCGCGATTTCTTCATCAACTGTTTATGTTCACTTGGGACAAAACAGACAATATATCATGTAATTTGACATTTTGTAGTATGAAATTGTCCGTTCAAACGCAAGAAGAAGCGAATGCGATCTCTCATCGGGGCTCGTGCGTTAGACGCGACGCATCTCGCGGTTTCACACAAAACTGCTCACAAACATTTATTTGAGTTGTTTTGTCATTTTTTTCCAGAAATAACTAGCAATACTCCTACAAATAAATGCTTCGTCACTAAAACGTTTTGACTTTCTATAGAAAATATAGACAACACACGTTCTTACCTTGCAAAAATCGCCTCAGTATTTAATTTGAAGCAGTAAATCCAACACTGGAGTAAATCTCTCGTGATATCACCTTTCCATTGAAATGAAGGAAGACGGTGATGACGATACAGTTATTATTCTTGCCCAGTAACCCCTTAACCAATCACATGTGCCTTTAGCTTGTATTGTCATGAGTATCTGGGCAGACTTCAGAAATAAAATCGGTGATCGGACGACGATGACACTGAGACAGGAACCATGGGAATAATTGTTCCCAAATTTGAACGCTCTGGCTGTAAATGGTTAAAGGTTGTTAAAAATTGTATCCTCCACTCAGTTGATGTATATATTGAGTGGGGACACATTGTTTGCCTTTTTTCTGGGATTCGACTGCAAAAGAGCTCAAGCAACTGTTGAACTCAGTCCCTGCCCATTCTGGACTCAGACCTGTTGTAAATCATTGAACAATGAGGCTTGGATGCCATCTATTGGACATTTCTTGTAATTGCCACTCAGAGAATGAACAGACAGTGGATTCAACTTTAGTTTTTTAGGCTTTAGTTCTTTGTTGTATTCACCTGCTACGGCGTGTGTAACATTTTTCTGTCAACTCTGCATACAGGTGAAACTCGAAAAATTAGAATATCGTGCAAAAGTTAATGTAACCCATACTATGTTGAACACAAGAGGGCAGTATAGCCCTATGTATTACTTCACAAGACCCCCTCCCTTCCTACTCCTCACACACAAAGTCTTAGAGAGTGACTTGCAAAATTCTGACATTTTCTCCACATTCAAACCAAAATATCTGACTTTCTGTTGGTCGGAGCTAATGACTGTAAATTAGAAAGTTGTCCGGCTTGAGGAGAACTATATCAATACCAATTTTTGTACCTGTAGATGAAACTAACCCCCCACTTTTTTGTCAAAAGGTGGCGCTACTGAGCCCCTCACCACACCCATTTCTGAAACTTTGCACATGTCTACTGGCTAATAAATGTGACGTCTCTGTCGAGTTTCATGCAATTTCAAGTATGTTAAGAGTCTCAAAAGCATCAATAAAGAAAAGTAAAGTTTGAAGTGTTGCCACGGCAACAGTATCTAAGATATCAATAATCCTTTCACAGGTCTAAATCTGCCGTGTGTTTACATTATACACGTAAAGTTTGAAGCAAATCGGGTAAAAACAAGAGGGTGATTTCAAAGCATTTTGAAAGTGACACACTTCCTGCTGCCAGTTGGTGGCGCTATAACTTTGACTCACAATAGTCACATCCATGTGATCGGCCTCTTACAACGAACACACTGCTGAAGTTTCATCAAGATCTGTTAATTTATGCAGAAGTTATAACACACTTCCTGTCTCACTTTTCTCGCCATAAATTTGTTTCCTCGCCACGGCCAAACCGTTCGAGATATCAAAAATCCGCTGGCAATTTTTCATCCTCAATGTCTTGACTTCATGCTGACTGAGATTCGTGGCGATTAAATGATTTCTCTAGGAGGAGTATTTCAAATCCCATTGTATACGTTTTCCAAACAACCCTAAATAGCCGACTTCCTGTTGGGCTGAGGTAAAAAGTAAGAGCATGAAGTATATATGAAACGATGAGATCTATATGTGTACCGACTTTCATATTATTACATGCAAGTGTGTTTGATTTATGGACCATGGTTTCGGACCCCGTTCCAGGGGGCGCTGCTGAAACCCCCTGCCACGCCCGGGTACCATCTTCAGCCCAGCCCTGATGGCCGCAGGTTCTGACCCGTGTGCAAAGTTTCAAGAGTTTTAGAGCATGTTAAGGCCCCCAAAAGTGCCCGAATAGTCGATAAAATAATAATAATAATAATAATAATAATAATTAAAGCTGCAAGCAGCGATGACGGGCCCAAGCCGGTGGCACCGCAACCCTGGTGCCTTTAGTTACCGGGCTCATTTCCACTTGGTGGCTTTCGGAAAACAAAGGATGATGGACACAGCAACAACTCAAAAATATAGCTGCAAGCAGCAATGCGATTCCTCCTCAAAATGGCAAATCATTTAAAATTGATCAATAGAGGGTTGGGGTTAAACCCTCCCAATGAAAAAATCCAAAAAACATGTCTTTCTGTCTGAATCCTAAACTAAACATTTTCAGTGTACAGGAAAATCCATCATGCCGGACCTTATGGATCCTGTAGGGTTTTTTGTTTACAATGAGAAATGAGGTATGTTCACCAGGTTTCAGAAAAACTAAATAAATGGGGTGGAAATACAATCACTTTGAAAAATTGACATTTGGGCATGGCCTGTACCGCCCCCTAAGGGCGAATGTGAGCCATTCTTGGTTTGTAGGTTCCTGTTGGCCTGTAGTATTAATGTACCAAATTAGAAAGTATTTGACAAAAAAATGTGCAATTTGGGAATGTCCTTTAGCACCCCCTAAGGGCAAATGTGAGACATTCTTGGTTTGTGGATTTCTGTTGGCCTGTAGTGTCAATATACCAAATTAGAAAATTTTTGACCATAAAATGGGAATTTTGGGCATAGCCTGTAGCGCCCCCTAATGGCGAATATGGGCAATTCTTTGTTTGTGGGTTCCTGTTGGCCTGTAGTATCAATGTACCAAATTAGAACATTTTTGACCAGCAAATGGGAATTTAGGGCGTGGCCTGTAGCGCCCCATAAGGGCGAATGTGGGCCACTCTTGGTTTGTGAATTCCTGTTGGCCTGTAGTATCAATATACAACATTAGAACATTTTTGACCAGAAAATGGGAATTTTGGGCATGGCCTGTAGCGCCCCCTAAGGGCGAATGTGGGATATTCTTTACGCAGTACTTCAGAGTGATGTCATCTTGAAGTATATATATATAGGTCTATTTCTAACCCACACCTATAATATCACTTCTGAAGGCATGGATTTAACCACTGGAGTGGTATGGATTACTTTTATGCTGCATTTATTTGATTTTTGCAGCTTCTGAGTTCTGATCACCATTCAAGTCATTGAGAGGTCCAACAGGGTTGAGATAATCTTCTAAAAAGCTTAATTTGTGTTCACTAGAAGAAAGAAAACAATACACATCTGGGATGCAATGAGGGTGAGTATACGATGAGAGAAATTTATTTTTGGGGTGAAAACCATTTGTAGGCCTACTTTTTATTTACTTGGAAAATTGTTACTGTCTCTTTAAGAGGATTTTAAACGCATTTCATTCAAGGCACAGTCTGTGCGGCTTGTTTTAGTGAGTTTAATCTTTTGAGAACTGTGAAGTCTCATTATTTTCGTGCTGTTACATCTGTATTCATTTCAGAGATTACTTGATTGAGATTGTGAAACTACATACAACCGACAAACCTCCATGAAGATGCGAGTAAAAATGAGATGCCTCGCGCTGTCAGACACAACGCTGATAATCATTCTCGGAAGTGTTGATACTAGATTTCGATTCGCGATTTCTTCATCAACTGTTTATGTTCACTTGGGACAAAACAGACAATATATCATGTAATTTGACATTTTGTAGTATGAAATTGTCCGTTCAAACGCAAGAAGAAGCGAATGCGATCTCTCATCGGGGCTCGTGCGTTAGACGCGACGCATCTCGCGGTTTCACACAAAACTGCTCACAAACATTTATTTGAGTTGTTTTGTCATTTTTTTCCAGAAATAACTAGCAATACTCCTACAAATAAATGCTTCGTCACTAAAACGTTTTGACTTTCTATAGAAAATATAGACAACACACGTTCTTACCTTGCAAAAATCGCCTCAGTATTTAATTTGAAGCAGTAAATCCAACACTGGAGTAAATCTCTCGTGATATCACCTTTCCATTGAAATGAAGGAAGACGGTGATGACGATACAGTTATTATTCTTGCCCAGTAACCCCTTAACCAATCACATGTGCCTTTAGCTTGTATTGTCATGAGTATCTGGGCAGACTTCAGAAATAAAATCGGTGATCGGACGACGATGACACTGAGACAGGAACCATGGGAATAATTGTTCCCAAATTTGAACGCTCTGGCTGTAAATGGTTAAAGGTTGTTAAAAATTGTATCCTCCACTCAGTTGATGTATATATTGAGTGGGGACACATTGTTTGCCTTTTTTCTGGGATTCGACTGCAAAAGAGCTCAAGCAACTGTTGAACTCAGTCCCTGCCCATTCTGGACTCAGACCTGTTGTAAATCATTGAACAATGAGGCTTGGATGCCATCTATTGGACATTTCTTGTAATTGCCACTCAGAGAATGAACAGACAGTGGATTCAACTTTAGTTTTTTAGGCTTTAGTTCTTTGTTGTATTCACCTGCTACGGCGTGTGTAACATTTTTCTGTCAACTCTGCATACAGGTGAAACTCGAAAAATTAGAATATCGTGCAAAAGTTAATGTAACCCATACTATGTTGAACACAAGAGGGCAGTATAGCCCTATGTATTACTTCACAAGACCCCCTCCCTTCCTACTCCTCACACACAAAGTCTTAAGAGAGTGACTTGCAAAATTCTGACATTTTCTCCACATTCAAACCAAAATATCTGACTTTCTGTTGGTCGGAGCTAATGACTGTAAATTAGAAAGTTGTCCGGCTTGAGGAGAACTATATCAATACCAATTTTTGTACCTGTAGATGAAACTAACCCCCCACTTTTTTGTCAAAAGGTGGCGCTACTGAGCCCCTCACCACACCCATTTCTGAAACTTTGCACATGTCTACTGGCTAATAAATGTGACGTCTCTGTCGAGTTTCATGCAATTTCAAGTATGTTAAGAGTCTCAAAAGCATCAATAAAGAAAAGTAAAGTTTGAAGTGTTGCCACGGCAACAGTATCTAAGATATCAATAATCCTTTCACAGGTCTAAATCTGCCGTGTGTTTACATTATACACGTAAAGTTTGAAGCAAATCGGGTAAAAACAAGAGGGTGATTTCAAAGCATTTTGAAAGTGACACACTTCCTGCTGCCAGTTGGTGGCGCTATAACTTTGACTCACAATAGTCACATCCATGTGATCGGCCTCTTACAACGAACACACTGCTGAAGTTTCATCAAGATCTGTTAATTTATGCAGAAGTTATAACACACTTCCTGTCTCACTTTTCTCGCCATAAATTTGTTTCCTCGCCACGGCCAAACCGTTCGAGATATCAAAAATCCGCTGGCAATTTTTCATCCTCAATGTCTTGACTTCATGCTGACTGAGATTCGTGGCGATTAAATGATTTCTCTAGGAGGAGTATTTCAAATTCCATTGTATACGTTTTCCAAACAACCCTAAATAGCCGACTTCCTGTTGGGCTGAGGTAAAAAGTAAGAGCATGAAGTATATATGAAACGATGAGATCTATATGTGTACCGACTTTCATATTATTACATGCAAGTGTGTTTGATTTATGGACCATGGTTTCGGACCCCGTTCCAGGGGGCGCTGCTGAAACCCCCTGCCACGCCCGGGTACCATCTTCAGCCCAGCCCTGATGGCCGCAGGTTCTGACCCGTGTGCAAAGTTTCAAGAGTTTTAGAGCATGTTAAGGCCCCCAAAAGTGCCCGAATAGTCGATAAAATAATAATAATAATAATAATTAAAGCTGCAAGCAGCGATGACGGGCCCAAGCCGGTGGCACCGCAACCCTGGTGCCTTTAGTTACCGGGCTCATTTCCACTTGGTGGCTTTCGGAAAACAAAGGATGATGGACACAGCAACAACTCAAAAATATAGCTGCAAGCAGCAATGCGATTCCTCCTCAAAATGGCAAATCATTTAAAATTGATCAATAGAGGGTTGGGGTTAAACCCTCCCAATGAAAAAATCCAAAAAACATGTCTTTCTGTCTGAATCCTAAACTAAACATTTTCAGTGTACAGGAAAATCCATCATGCCGGACCTTATGGATCCTGTAGGGTTTTTTGTTTACAATGAGAAATTAGGTATGTTCACCAGGTTTCAGAAAACTAAATAAATGGGGTGGAAATACAATCACTTTAAAAAAATGACATTTGGGCATGGCATGTAGCGCCCCCTAAGGGCGAATGTGAGCCATTCTTGGTTTGTAGGTTCCTGTTGGCCTGTAGTATTAATGTACCAAATTAGAAAGTATTTGACAAAAAAATGTGCAATTTGGGAATGGCCTTTAGCGCCCCCTAAGGGCGAATGTGAGACATTCTTGGTTTGCGGATTTCTGTTGGCCTGTAGTGTCAATATACCAAATTAGAAAATTTTTGACCATAAAATGGGAATTTTGGGCATAGCCTGTAGCGCCCCCTAATGGTGAATATGGGCAATTCTTTGTTTGTGGGTTCCTGTTGGCCTGTAGTATCAATGTACCAAATTAGAACATTTTTGACCAGCAAATGGGAATTTAGGGCGTGGCCTGTAGCGCCCCATAAGGGCGAATGTGGGCCACTCTTGGTTTGTGAATTCCTGTTGGCCTGTAGTATCAATATACAACATTAGAACATTTTTGACCAGAAAATGGGAATTTTGGGCATGGCCTGTAGCGCCCCCTAAGGGCGAATGTGGGATATTCTTTACGCAGTACTTCAGAGTGATGTCATCTTTAAGTATATATATATAGGTCTATTTCTAACCCACACCTATAATATCACTTCTGAAGGCATGGATTTAACCACTGGAGTGGTATGGATTACTTTTATGCTGCATTTATTTGATTTTTGTAGCTTCTGAGTTCTGATCACCATTCAAGTCATTGAAAGGTCCAACAGGGTTGAGATAATCTTCTAAAAAGCTTAATTTGTGTTCACTAGAAGAAAGAAAACAATACACATCTGGGATGCAATGAGGGTGAGTATACGATGAGAGAAATTTATTTTTGGGGTGAAAACCATTTGTAGGCCTACTTTTTATTTACTTGGAAAATTGTTACTGTCTCTTTAAGAGGATTTTAAACGCATTTCATTCAAGGCACACTCTGTGCGGCTTGTTTTAGTGAGTTTAATCTTTTGAGAACTGTGAAGTCTCATTATTTTCGTGCTGTTACATCTGTATTCATTTCAGAGATTACTTGATTGAGATTGTGAAACTACATACAACCGACAAACCTCCATGAAGATGCGAGTAAAAATGAGATGCGCTGTCAGGCACAACGCTGATAATCATTCTCGGAAGTGTTGATACTAGATTTCGATTCGCGATTTCTTCATCAACTGTTTATGTTCACTTGGGACAAAACAGACAATATATCATGTAATTTGACATTTTGTAGTATGAAATTGTCCGTTCAAACGCAAGAAGAAGCGAATGCGATCTCTCATCGGGGCTCGTGCGTTAGACGCGACGCATCTCGCGGTTTCACACAAAACTGCTCACAAACATTTATTTGAGTTATTTTGTCATTTTTTTCCAGAAATAACTAGCAATACTCCTACAAATAAATGCTTCGTAACTAAAACGTTTTGACTTTCTATAGAAAATATAGACAACACACGTTCTTACCTTGCAAAAATCGCCTCAGTATTTAATTTGAAGCAGTAAATCCAACACTGGAGTAAATCTCTCGTGATATCACCTTTCCATTGAAATGAAGGAAGACGGTGATGACGATACAGTTATTATTCTTGCCCAGTAACCCCTTAACCAATCACATGTGCCTTTAGCTTGTATTGTCATGAGTATCTGGGCAGACTTCAGAAATAAAATCGGTGATCGGACGACGATGACACTGAGACAGGAACCATGGGAATAATTGTTCCCAAATTTGAACGCTCTGGCTGTAAATGGTTAAAGGTTGTTAAAAATTGTATCCTCCACTCAGTTGATGTATATATTGAGTGGGGACACATTGTTTGCCTTTTTTCTGGGATTCGACTGCAAAAGAGCTCAAGCAACTGTTGAACTCAGTCCCTGCCCATTCTGGACTCAGACCTGTTGTAAATCATTGAACAATGAGGCTTGGATGCCATCTATTGGACATTTCTTGTAATTGCCACTCAGAGAATGAACAGACAGTGGATTAAACTTTAGTTTTTTAGGCTTTAGTTCTTTGTTGTATTCACCTGCTACGGCGTGTGTAACATTTTTCTGTCAACTCTGCATACAGGTGAAACTCGAAAAATTAGAATATCGTGCAAAAGTTAATGTAACCCATACTATGTTGAACACAAGAGGGCAGTATAGCCCTATGTATTACTTCACAAGCCCCCCTCCCTTCCTACTCCTCACACACAAAGTCTTAGAGAGTGACTTGCAAAATTCTGACATTTTCTCCACATTCAAACCAAAATATCTGACTTTCTGTTGGTCGGAGCTAATGACTGTAAATTAGAAAGTTGTCCGGCTTGAGGAGAACTATATCAATACCAATTTTTGTACCTGTAGATGAAACTAACCCCCCACTTTTTTGTCAAAAGGTGGCGCTACTGAGCCCCTCACCACACCCATTTCTGAAACTTTGCACATGTCTACTGGCTAATAAATGTGACGTCTCTGTCGAGTTTCATGCAATTTCAAGTATGTTAAGAGTCTCAAAAGCATCAATAAAGAAAAGTAAAGTTTGAAGTGTTGCCACGGCAACAGTATCTAAGATATCAATAATCCTTTCACAGGTCTAAATCTGCCGTGTGTTTACATTATACACGTAAAGTTTGAAGCAAATCGGGTAAAAACAAGAGGGTGATTTCAAAGCATTTTGAAAGTGACACACTTCCTGCTGCCAGTTGGTGGCGCTATAACTTTGACTCACAATAGTCACATCCATGTGATCGGCCTCTTACAACGAACACACTGCTGAAGTTTCATCAAGATCTGTTAATTTATGCAGAAGTTATAACACACTTCCTGTCTCACTTTTCTCGCCATAAATTTGTTTCCTCGCCACGGCCAAACCGTTCGAGATATCAAAAATCCGCTGGCAATTTTTCATCCTCAATGTCTTGACTTCATGCTGACTGAGATTCGTGGCGATTAAATGATTTCTCTAGGAGGAGTATTTCAAATTCCATTGTATACGTTTTCCAAACAACCCTAAATAGCCGACTTCCTGTTGGGCTGAGGTAAAAAGTAAGAGCATGAAGTATATATGAAACGATGAGATCTATATGTGTACCGACTTTCATATTATTACATGCAAGTGTGTTTGATTTATGGACCAAGGTTTCGGACCCCGTTCCAGGGGGCGCTGCTGAGCCCCCCTGCCACGCCCGGGTACCATCTTCAGCCCAGCCCTGATGGCCGCAGGTTCTGACCCGTGTGCAAAGTTTCAAGAGTTTTAGAGCATGTTAAGGCCCCCAAAAGTGCCCGAATAGTCGATAAAATAATAATAATAATAATAATTAAAGCTGCAAGCAGCGATGACGGGCCCAAGCCGGTGGCACCGCAACCCTGGTGCCTTTAGTTACCGGGCTCATTTCCACTTGGTGGCTTTCGGAAAACAAAGGATGATGGACACAGCAACAACTCAAAAATATAGCTGCAAGCAGCAATGCGATTCCTCCTCAAAATGGCAAATCATTTAAAATTGATCAATAGAGGGTTGGGGTTAAACCCTCCCAATGAAAAAATCCAAAAAACATGTCTTTCTGTCTGAATCCTAAACTAAACATTTTCAGTGTACAGGAAAATCCATCATGCCGGACCTTATGGATCCTGTAGGGTTTTTTGTTTACAATGAGAAATGAGGTATGTTCACCAGGTTTCAGAAAAACTAAATAAATGGGGTGGAAATACAATCACTTTGAAAAATTGACATTTGGGCATGGCCTGTACCGCCCCCTAAGGGCGAATGTGAGCCATTCTTGGTTTGTAGGTTCCTGTTGGCCTGTAGTATTAATGTACCAAATTAGAAAGTATTTGACAAAAAAATGTACAATTTGGGAATGTCCTTTAGCACCCCCTAAGGGCAAATGTGAGACATTCTTGGTTTGTGGATTTCTGTTGGCCTGTAGTGTCAATATACCAAATTAGAAAATTTTTGACCATAAAATGGGAATTTTGGGCATAGCCTGTAGCGCCCCCTAATGGCGAATATGGGCAATTCTTTGTTTGTGGGTTCCTGTTGGCCTGTAGTATCAATGTACCAAATTAGAACATTTTTGACCAGCAAATGGGAATTTAGGGCGTGGCCTGTAGCGCCCCATAAGGGCGAATGTGGGCCACTCTTGGTTTGTGAATTCCTGTTGGCCTGTAGTATCAATATACAACATTAGAACATTTTTGACCAGAAAATGGGAATTTTGGGCATGGCCTGTAGCGCCCCCAAAGGGCGAATGTGGGATATTCTTTACGCAGTACTTCAGAGTGATGTCATCTTGAAGTATATATATATAGGTCTATTTCTAACCCACACCTATAATATCACTTCTGAAGGCATGGATTTAACCACTGGAGTGGTATGGATTACTTTTATGCTGCATTTATTTGATTTTTGTAGCTTCTGAGTTCTGATCACCATTCAAGTCATTGAAAGGTCCAACAGGGTTGAGAATCTTCTAAAAAGCTTAATTTGTGTTCACTAGAAGAAAGAAAACAATACACATCTGGGATGCAATGAGGGTGAGTATACGATGAGAGAAATTTATTTTTGGGGTGAAAACCATTTGTAGGCTACTTTTTATTTACTTGGAAAATTGTTACTGTCTCTTTAAGAGGATTTTAAACGCATTTCATTCAAGGCACAGTCTGTGCGGCTTGTTTTAGTGAGTTTAATCTTTTGAGAACTGTGAAGTCTCATTATTTTCGTGCTGTTACATCTGTATTCATTTCAGAGATTACTTGATTGAGATTGTGAAACTACATACAACCGACAAACCTCCATGAAGATGCGAGTAAAAATGAGATGCCTCGCGCTGTCAGACACAACGCTGATAATCATTCTCGGAAGTGTTGATACTAGATTTCGATTCGCGATTTCTTCATCAACTGTTTATGTTCACTTGGGACAAAACAGACAATATATCATGTAATTTGACATTTTGTAGTATGAAATTGTCCGTTCAAACGCAAGAAGAAGCGAATGCGATCTCTCATCGGGGCTCGTGCGTTAGACGCGACGCATCTCGCGGTTTCACACAAAACTGCTCACAAACATTTATTTGAGTTGTTTTGTCATTTTTTTTCCAGAAATAACTAGCAATACTCCTACAAATAAATGCTTCGTAACTAAAACGTTTTGACTTTCTATAGAAAATATAGACAACACACGTTCTTACCTTGCAAAAATCGCCTCAGTATTTAATTTGAAGCAGTAAATCCAACACTGGAGTAAATCTCTCGTGATATCACCTTTCCATTGAAATGAAGGAAGACGGTGATGACGATACAGTTATTATTCTTGCCCAGTAACCCCTTAACCAATCACATGTGCCTTTAGCTTGTATTGTCATGAGTATCTGGGCAGACTTCAGAAATAAAATCGGTGATCGGACGACGATGACACTGAGACAGGAACCATGGGAATAATTGTTCCCAAATTTGAACGCTCTGGCTGTAAATGGTTAAAGGTTGTTAAAAATTGTATCCTCCACTCAGTTGATGTATATATTGAGTGGGGACACATTGTTTGCCTTTTTTCTGGGATTCGACTGCAAAAGAGCTCAAGCAACTGTTGAACTCAGTCCCTGCCCATTCTGGACTCAGACCTGTTGTAAATCATTGAACAATGAGGCTTGGATGCCATCTATTGGACATTTCTTGTAATTGCCACTCAGAGAATGAACAGACAGTGGATTAAACTTTAGTTTTTTAGGCTTTAGTTCTTTGTTGTATTCACCTGCTACGGCGTGTGTAACATTTTTCTGTCAACTCTGCATACAGGTGAAACTCGAAAAATTAGAATATCGTGCAAAAGTTAATGTAACCCATACTATGTTGAACACAAGAGGGCAGTATAGCCCTATGTATTACTTCACAAGCCCCCCTCCCTTCCTACTCCTCACACACAAAGTCTTAGAGAGTGACTTGCAAAATTCTGACATTTTCTCCACATTCAAACCAAAATATCTGACTTTCTGTTGGTCGGAGCTAATGACTGTAAATTAGAAAGTTGTCCGGCTTGAGGAGAACTATATCAATACCAATTTTTGTACCTGTAGATGAAACTAACCCCCCACTTTTTTGTCAAAAGGTGGCGCTACTGAGCCCCTCACCACACCCATTTCTGAAACTTTGCACATGTCTACTGGCTAATAAATGTGACGTCTCTGTCGAGTTTCATGCAATTTCAAGTATGTTAAGAGTCTCAAAAGCATCAATAAAGAAAAGTAAAGTTTGAAGTGTTGCCACGGCAACAGTATCTAAGATATCAATAATCCTTTCACAGGTCTAAATCTGCCGTGTGTTTACATTATACACGTAAAGTTTGAAGCAAATCGGGTAAAAACAAGAGGGTGATTTCAAAGCATTTTGAAAGTGACACACTTCCTGCTGCCAGTTGGTGGCGCTATAACTTTGACTCACAATAGTCACATCCATGTGATCGGCCTCTTACAACGAACACACTGCTGAAGTTTCATCAAGATCTGTTAATTTATGCAGAAGTTATAACACACTTCCTGTCTCACTTTTCTCGCCATAAATTTGTTTCCTCGCCACGGCCAAACCGTTCGAGATATCAAAAATCCGCTGGCAATTTTTCATCCTCAATGTCTTGACTTCATGCTGACTGAGATTCGTGGCGATTAAATGATTTCTCTAGGAGGAGTATTTCAAATTCCATTGTATACGTTTTCCAAACAACCCTAAATAGCCGACTTCCTGTTGGGCTGAGGTAAAAAGTAAGAGCATGAAGTATATATGAAACGATGAGATCTATATGTGTACCGACTTTCATATTATTACATGCAAGTGTGTTTGATTTATGGACCAAGGTTTCGGACCCCGTTCCAGGGGGCGCTGCTGAGCCCCCCTGCCACGCCCGGGTACCATCTTCAGCCCAGCCCTGATGGCCGCAGGTTCTGACCCGTGTGCAAAGTTTCAAGAGTTTTAGAGCATGTTAAGGCCCCCAAAAGTGCCCGAATAGTCGATAAAATAATAATAATAATAATAATAATAATAATAATAATAATAATAATAATAATAATCCTAAGGAAAACAATAGGGCCTTCGCCTTTTCAGGCTTGGGCCCTAATAATAATAATAATAATTAAAGCTGCAAGCAGCGATGACGGGCCCAAGCCGGTGGCACCGCAACCCTGGTGCCTTTAGTTACCGGGCTCATTTCCACTTGGTGGCTTTCGGAAAACAAAGGATGATGGACACAGCAACAACTCAAAAATATAGCTGCAAGCAGCAATGCGATTCCTCCTCAAAATGGCAAATCATTTAAAATTGATCAATAGAGGGTTGGGGTTAAACCCTCCCAATGAAAAAATCCAAAAAACATGTCTTTCTGTCTGAATCCTAAACTAAACATTTTCAGTGTACAGGAAAATCCATCATGCCGGACCTTATGGATCCTGTAGGGTTTTTTGTTTACAATGAGAAATGAGGTATGTTCACCAGGTTTCAGAAAAACTAAATAAATGGAGTGGAAATACAATCACTTTGAAAAATTGACATTTGGGCATGGCCTGTACCGCCCCCTAAGGGCGAATGTGAGCCATTCTTGGTTTGTAGGTTCCTGTTGGCCTGTAGTATTAATGTACCAAATTAGAAAGTATTTGACAAAAAAATGTGCAATTTGGGAATGTCCTTTAGCACCCCCTAAGGGCAAATGTGAGACATTCTTGGTTTGTGGATTTCTGTTGGCCTGTAGTGTCAATATACCAAATTAGAAAATTTTTGACCATAAAATGGGAATTTTGGGCATAGCCTGTAGCGCCCCCTAATAGCGAATATGGGCAATTCTTTGTTTGTGGGTTCCTGTTGGCCTGTAGTATCAATGTACCAAATTAGAACATTTTTGACCAGCAAATGGGAATTTAGGGCGTGGCCTGTAGCGCCCCATAAGGGCGAATGTGGGCCACTCTTGGTTTGTGAATTCCTGTTGGCCTGTAGTATCAATATACAACATTAGAACATTTTTGACCAGAAAATGGGAATTTTGGGCATGGCCTGTAGCGCCCCCTAAGGGCGAATGTGGGATATTCTTTACGCAGTACTTCAGAGTGATGTCATCTTGAAGTATATATATATAGGTCTATTTCTAACCCACACCTATAATATCACTTCTGAAGGCATGGATTTAACCACTGGAGTGGTATGGATTACTTTTATGCTGCATTTATTTGATTTTTGCAGCTTCTGAGTTCTGATCACCATTCAAGTCATTGAAAGGTCCAACAGGGTTGAGATAATCTTCTAAAAAGCTTAATTTGTGTTCACTAGAAGAAAGAAAACAATACACATCTGGGATGCAATGAGGGTGAGTATACGATGAGAGAAATTTATTTTTGGGGTGAAAACCATTTGTAGGCCTACTTTTTATTTACTTGGAAAATTGTTACTGTCTCTTTAAGAGGATTTTAAACGCATTTCATTCAAGGCACAGTCTGTGCGGCTTGTTTTAGTGAGTTTAATCTTTTGAGAACTGTGAAGTCTCATTATTTTCGTGCTGTTACATCTGTATTCATTTCAGAGATTACTTGATTGAGATTGTGAAACTACATACAACCGACAAACCTCCATGAAGATGCGAGTAAAAATGAGATGCCTCGCGCTGTCAGACACAACGCTGATAATCATTCTCGGAAGTGTTGATACTAGATTTCGATTCGCGATTTCTTCATCAACTGTTTATGTTCACTTGGGACAAAACAGACAATATATCATGTAATTTGACATTTTGTAGTATGAAATTGTCCGTTCAAACGCAAGAAGAAGCGAATGCGATCTCTCATCGGGGCTCGTGCGTTAGACGCGACGCATCTCGCGGTTTCACACAAAACTGCTCACAAACATTTATTTGAGTTGTTTTGTCATTTTTTTCCAGAAATAACTAGCAATACTCCTACAAATAAATGCTTCGTCACTAAAACGTTTTGACTTTCTATAGAAAATATAGACAACACACGTTCTTACCTTGCAAAAATCGCCTCAGTATTTAATTTGAAGCAGTAAATCCAACACTGGAGTAAATCTCTCGTGATATCACCTTTCCATTGAAATGAAGGAAGACGGTGATGACGATACAGTTATTATTCTTGCCCAGTAACCCCTTAACCAATCACATGTGCCTTTAGCTTGTATTGTCATGAGTATCTGGGCAGACTTCAGAAATAAAATCGGTGATCGGACGACGATGACACTGAGACAGGAACCATGGGAATAATTGTTCCCAAATTTGAACGCTCTGGCTGTAAATGGTTAAAGGTTGTTAAAAATTGTATCCTCCACTCAGTTGATGTATATATTGAGTGGGGACACATTGTTTGCCTTTTTTCTGGGATTCGACTGCAAAAGAGCTCAAGCAACTGTTGAACTCAGTCCCTGCCCATTCTGGACTCAGACCTGTTGTAAATCATTGAACAATGAGGCTTGGATGCCATCTATTGGACATTTCTTGTAATTGCCACTCAGAGAATGAACAGACAGTGGATTAAACTTTAGTTTTTTAGGCTTTAGTTCTTTGTTGTATTCACCTGCTACGGCGTGTGTAACATTTTTCTGTCAACTCTGCATACAGGTGAAACTCGAAAAATTAGAATATCGTGCAAAAGTTAATGTAACCCATACTATGTTGAACACAAGAGGGCAGTATAGCCCTATGTATTACTTCACAAGACCCCCTCCCTTCCTACTCCTCACACACAAAGTCTTAGAGAGTGACTTGCAAAATTCTGACATTTTCTCCACATTCAAACCAAAATATCTGACTTTCTGTTGGTCGGAGATAATGAATGTAAATTAGAAAGTTGTCCGGCTTGAGGAGAACTATATCAATACCAATTTTTGTACCTGTAGATGAAACTAACCCCCCACTTTTTTGTCAAAAGGTGGCGCTACTGAGCCCCTCACCACACCCATTTCTGAAACTTTGCACATGTCTACTGGCTAATAAATGTGACGTCTCTGTCGAGTTTCATGCAATTTCAAGTATGTTAAGAGTCTCAAAAGCATCAATAAAGAAAAGTAAAGTTTGAAGTGTTGCCACGGCAACAGTATCTAAGATATCAATAATCCTTTCACAGGTCTAAATCTGCCGTGTGTTTACATTATACACGTAAAGTTTGAAGCAAATCGGGTAAAAACAAGAGGGTGATTTCAAAGCATTTTGAAAGTGACACACTTCCTGCTGCCAGTTGGTGGCGCTATAACTTTGACTCACAATAGTCACATCCATGTGATCGGCCTCTTACAACGAACACACTGCTGAAGTTTCATCAAGATCTGTTAATTTATGCAGAAGTTATAACACACTTCCTGTCTCACTTTTCTCGCCATAAATTTGTTTCCTCGCCACGGCCAAACCGTTCGAGATATCAAAAATCCGCTGGCAATTTTTCATCCTCAATGTCTTGACTTCATGCTGACTGAGATTCGTGGCGATTAAATGATTTCTCTAGGAGGAGTATTTCAAATTCCATTGTATACGTTTTCCAAACAACCCTAAATAGCCGACTTCCTGTTGGGCTGAGGTAAAAAGTAAGAGCATGAAGTATATATGAAACGATGAGATCTATATGTGTACCGACTTTCATATTATTACATGCAAGTGTGTTTGATTTATGGACCATGGTTTCGGACCCCGTTCCAGGGGGCGCTGCTGAAACCCCCTGCCACGCCCGGGTACCATCTTCAGCCCAGCCCTGATGGCCGCAGGTTCTGACCCGTGTGCAAAGTTTCAAGAGTTTTAGAGCATGTTAAGGCCCCCAAAAGTGCCCGAATAGTCGATAAAATAATAATAATAATAATAATAATAATTAAAGCTGCAAGCAGCGATGAAGGGCCCAAGCCGGTGGCACCGCAACCCTGGTGCCTTTAGTTACCGGGCTCATTTCCACTTGGTGGCTTTCGGAAAACAAAGGATGATGGACACAGCAACAACTCAAAAATATAGCTGCAAGCAGCAATGCGATTCCTCCTCAAAATGGCAAATCATTTAAAATTGATCAATAGAGGGTTGGGGTTAAACCCTCCCAATGAAAAAATCCAAAAAACATGTCTTTCTGTCAGAATCCTAAACTAAACATTTTCAGTGTACAGGAAAATCCATCATGTTGGACCTTATGGATCCTGTAGGGTTTTTTGTTTACAATGAGAAATGAGGTTTGTTCACCAGGTTTCAGAAAAACTAAATAAATGTGTTGGAAATACAAACACTTTGAAAAAATGACATTTGGGCATGGCCTGTAGCTCCCCCTAAGGGTGAATGTGAGCCATTCTTGGTTTGTAGGTTCCTGTTGGCCTGTAGTATTAATGTACCAATTTAGAAAGTATTTGACAAAAAAATGTGCAATTTGGGAATGGCCTTTAGCGCCCCCTAAGGGCGAATGTGAGACATTCTTGGTTTGTGGATTTCTGTTGGCCTGTAGTGTCAATATACCAAATTAGAACATTTTTGACCAGCAAATGGGAATTTTGGGCATGGCCTGTAGCGCCCCCTAAGGGCGAATGTGGGCCATTCTTGGTTTGTGGATTCCTGTAGGCCTGTAGTATCAATCTACAAAATTAGAACATTTTTGACCAGAAAATGGGAATTTTGGGTATGGCCTGTAGCGCCCCCTAAGGGCGAATGTGGGCCATTCTTGGTTTGTGGATTCCTGTTGGCCTGTAGTATCAATTTTCAAAATTAGAACATTTTTGACCAGAAAATGGGAATTTTGGGCATGGCCTGTAGCGCCCCCTTAGGGCGAATGTGGGATATTCTTTACGCAGTACTTCAGAGTGATGTCATCTTTAAGTATATATATATATAGGTCTGTATCTAACCCACACCTATAATATCACTTCTGAAGGCATGGATTAAACCACAGGAGTGGTATGGATTACTTTTATGCTGCATTTATGTGATTTTTGTAGCTTCTGAGTTCTGATCACCATTCAAGTCATTGAAAGGTCCAACAGGGTTGAGATAATCTTCTAAAAAGCTTAATTTGTGTTCACTAGAAGAAAGAAAATAATACACATCTGGGATGGAATGAGGGTGAGTATACGATGAGAGAAATTTATTTTGGGGGTGAAAACCATTTGTAGGCTACTTTTTATTTACTTGGAAAATTGTTACTGTCTCTTTAAGAGGATTTTAAACGCATTTCATTCAAGCCGTCAAGCCGTCTTTGCGGCTTGTTTTATTGAGATATAATCTTTTGAGAACTGTGAATCTCATTATTTTCGTGCTGTTACATCTGTATTCATTTCAGAGATTAATTGATTGAGATTGTGAAACTACATACAACCGACAAACCTCCATGAAGATGCGAGTAAAAATGAGATTCCTCGCGCTGTCAGACACAAAGCTGATAATCATTCTCGGAAGTGTTGATACTAGATTTAGATTCGCGATTTCTTCATCAACTGTTTATGGTCACTTGAGACAAAACAGACAATATATCATGTATTTTGACATTTTGTTGTTATGAAATTGTCCGTTCAAACGCAAGAAGAAGCGAATGCGATCTCTCATCGGGGCTCGTGAGTTAGACGTGACGCTGCTCGCGGTTTCACACAAAACTGCTCACAAACATTTATTTGAGTTGTTTCGTCATTTTTTTTCCAGAAATAACTAGCAATACTCCTACAAATAAATGCTTCGTAACTAAAACGTTTTGACTTTCTATAGAAAATATAGACAACACGTTCTTACCTTGCAAAAATCGCCTCAGTATTTAATTTGAAGCAGTAAATCCAACACTGGAGTAAATCTCTCGTGATATCACCTTTCCATTGAAATGAAGGAAGACGGTGATGACGATACAGTTATTATTCTTGCCCAGTAACCCCTTAACCAATCACATGTGCCTTTAGCTTGTATTGTCATGAGTATCTGGGCAGATTTCAGAAATAAAATCGGTGATTGGACGACGATGACACTGAGACAGAAACTATGGGAATAATTGTTCCCAAATTTGAACGCTCTGGCTGTAAATGGTTAAAGGTTGTTAAAAATTGTATCCGCCACTCAGTTGATGTATATAGTGAGTGGGGACACAGTGTTTGCCTTTTTTCTGGGATTCGACGGCAAAAGAGCTCAAGCAACTGTTGAACTCAGTCCCTGCCCATTCTGGACTCAGCCTGTTGTAAATAATAGAACAATGAGGCTTGGATGCCATCTATTGGACATTTCTTGTAATTGCCACTCAGAGAATGAACAGACAGTGGATTAAATTTTAGTTTTTTAGGCTTTAGTTCTTTGTTGTATTCACCTGCTACGGCGTGTGTAACATTTTTCTGTCAACTCTGCATACAGGTGAAACTCGAAAAATTAGAATATCGTGCAAAAGTTAATGTAACCCATACTATGTTGAACACAAGAGGGCAGTATAGCCCTATGTATTACTTCACAAGACCCAACGTCCCCCCTCCCCTACAAACTCACAGAGTCTCAGAGAGTGACTTGCAAAATTCTGACATTTTCTCCATATTCAAACCAAAATATCTGACTTTCTGTTGGTCGGAGCTAATGACTGTAAATTAGAAAGTTGTCCGGCTTGAGGAGAACTATATCAATACCAATTTTTGTACCTGTAGATGAAACTAACCCCCCACTTTTTTGTCAAAAGGTGGCGCTACTGAGCCCCTCACCACACCCATTTCTGAAACTTTGCACATGTCTACTGGCTAATAAATGTGACGTCTCTGTCGAGTTTCATGCAATTTCAAGTATGTTAAGAGTCTCAAAAGCATCAATAAAGAAAAGTAAAGTTTGAAGCGTTGCCACGGCAACAGTATCTAAGATATCAATAATCCTTTCACAGGTCTAAATCTGCCGTGTGTTTACATTATACACGTAAAGTTTGAAGCAAATCGGGTAAAAACAAGAGGGTGATTTCAAAGCATTTTGAAAGTGACACACTTCCTGCTGCCAGTTGGTGGCGCTATAACTTTGACTCACAATAGTCACATCCATGTGATCGGCCTCTTACAACGAACACACTGCTGAAGTTTCATCAAGATCTGTTAATTTATGCAGAAGTTATAACACACTTCCTGTCTCACTTTTCTCGCCATAAATTTGTTTCCTCGCCACGGCCAAACCGTTCGAGATATCAAAAATCCGCTGGCAATTTTTCATCCTCAATGTCTTGACTTCATGCTGACTGAGATTCGTGGCGATTAAATGATTTCTCTAGGAGGAGTATTTCAAATTCCATTGTATACGTTTTCCAAACAACCCTAAATAGCCGACTTCCTGTTGGGCTGAGGTAAAAAGTAAGAGCATGAAGTATATATGAAACGATGAGATCTATATGTGTACCGACTTTCATATTATTACATGCAAGTGTGTTTGATTTATGGACCATGGTTTCGGACCCCGTTCCAGGGGGCGCTGCTGAAACCCCCTGCCACGCCCGGGTACCATCTTCAGCCCAGCCCTGATGGCCGCAGGTTCTGACCCGTCTGCAAAGTTTCAAGAGTTTTAGAGCATGTTAAGGCCCCCAAAAGTGCCCGAATATTCGATAAAATAATAATAATAATAATAATAATAATAATAATAATAATAATAATAATCCTAAGGAAAACAATAGGGCCTTCGCCTTTTCAGGCTTGGGCCCTAATAATAATAATAATAATAATAATAATAATAATAATAATCCTAAGGAAAACAATAGGGCCTTCGCCTTTTCAGGCTTGGGCCCTAATAATAATAATCCTAAGGAAAACAATAGGGCCTTCGCCTTTTCAGGCTTGGGCCCTAATAATAATAATAATAATAATAATAATAATAATAATCCTAAGGAAAACAATAGGGCCTTCGCCTTTTCAGGCTTGGGCCCTAATAATAATAATAATAATTAAAGCTGCAAGCAGCGATGACGGGCCCAAGCCGGTGGCACCGCAACCCTGGTGCCTTTAGTTACCGGGCTCATTTCCACTTGGTGGCTTTCGGAAAACAAAGGATGATGGACACAGCAACAACTCAAAAATATAGCTGCAAGCAGCAATGCGATTCCTCCTCAAAATGGCAAATCATTTAAAATTGATCAATAGAGTGTCGGGGTTAAACCCTCCCAATGAAAAAATCCAAAAAACATGTCTTTCTGTCTGAATCCTAAACTAAACATTTTCAGTGTACAGGAAAATCCATCATGTCGGACCTTATGGATCCTGTAGGGTTTTTTGTTTACAATGAGAAATGAGGTATGTTCACCATGTTTCAGAAAAACTAAATAAATGGGGTGGAAATACAATCACTTTGAAAAAATGACATTTGGGCATGGCCTGTAGCGCCCCCTAAGGGTGAATGTGAGCCATTCTTGGTTTGTAGGTTCCTGTTGGCCTGTAGTATTAATGTACCAAATTAGAAAGTATTTGACAAAAAAATTTGCAATTTGGGAATGGCCTTTAGCGCCCCCTAAGGGCGAATGTGAGACATTCTTGGTTTGTGGATTTCTGTTGGCCTGTAGTGTCAATATACCAAATTAGAACATTTTTGACCATAAAATGGGAATTTTGGGCATAGCCTGTAGCGCCCCCTAATGCGAATATGGGCAATTCTTTGTTTGTGGGTTCCTGTTGGCCTGTAGTATCAATGTACCAAATTAGAACATTTTTGACCAGCAAATGGGAATTTAGGGCGTGGCCTGTAGCGCCCCCTAAGGGCGAATGTGGGCCATTCTTGGTTTGTGGATTCCTGTTGGCCTGTAGTATCAATCTACAAAATTAGAACATTTTTGACCAGAAAATGGGAATTTTGGGCATGGCCTGTAGCGCCCCCTAAGGGCGAATGTGGGCCATTCTTGGTTTGTGGATTCCTGTTGGCCTGTAGTATCAATATACAAAATTGGAATATTTTTGACCAGAAAATGGGAATTTTGGGCATGGCCTGTAGCGCCCCCTAAGGGCAAATGTGGGATATTCTTTACGCAGTACTTCAGAGTGATGTCATCTTTAAGTATATATATATAGGTCTGTTTCTAATCCACACCTATAATATCACTTCTGAAGGCATGGATTAAACCACAGGAGTGGTATGGATTACTTTTATGCTGCATTTATGTGATTTTTGAAGCTTCTGAGTTCTGATCACCATTCAAGTCATTGAAAGGTCCAACAGGGTTGAGATAATCTTCTAAAAAGCTTAATTTGTGTTCACTAGAAGAAAGAAAATAATACACATCTGGGATGGAATGAGGGTGAGTATACGATGAGAGAAATTTATTTTTGGGGTGAAAACCATTTGTAGGCCTACTTTTTATTTACTTGGAAAATTGTTACTGTCTCTTTAAGAGGATTTTAAACGCATTTCATTCAAGCCGTCAAGCCGTCTGTGCGGCTTGTTTTATTGAGATATAATCTTTTGAGAACTGTGAAGTCTCATTATTTTCGTGCTGTTACATCTGTATTCATTTCAGAGATTAATTGATTGAGATTGTGAAACTACATACAACCGACAAACCTCCATGAAGATGCGAGTAAAAATGAGATGCCTCGCGCTGTCAGACACAACGCTGAAAATCATTCTCGGAAGAGTTGATACTAGATTTAGATTCGCGATTTCTTCATCAACTGTTTATTTTCACTTGAGACAAAACAGACAATATATCATGTATTTTGACATTTTGTTGTTATGAAATTGTCCGTTCAAACGCAAGAAGAAGCGAATGCGATCTCTCATCGGGGCTCGTGAGTTAGACGTGACGCTGCTCGCGGTTTCACACAAAACTGCTCACAAACATTTATTTGAGTTGTTTCGTCATTTTTTTTCCAGAAATAACTAGCAATACTCCTACAAATAAATGCTTCGTAACTAAAACGTTTTGACTTTCTATAGAAAATATAGACAACACGTTCTTACCTTGCAAAAATCGCCTCAGTATTTAATTTGAAGCAGTAAATCCAACACTGGAGTAAATCTCTCGTGATATCACCTTCCCATTGAAATGAAGGAAGACGGTGATGACGATACAGTTATTATTCTTGCCCAGTAACCCCTTAACCAATCACATGTGCCTTTAGCTTGTATTGTCATGAGTATCTGGGCAGACTTCAGAAATAAAATCGGTGATCGGACGACGATGACACTGAGACAGGAACCATGGGAATAATTGTTCCCAAATTTGAACGCTCTGGCTGTAAATGGTTAAAGGTTGTTAAAAATTGTATCCTCCACTCAGTTGATGTATATATTGAGTGGGGACACATTGTTTGCCTTTTTTCTGGGATTCGACTGCAAAAGAGCTCAAGCAACTGTTGAACTCAGTCCCTGCCCATTCTGGACTCAGACCTGTTGTAAATCATTGAACAATGAGGCTTGGATGCCATCTATTGGACATTTCTTGTAATTGCCACTCAGAGAATGAACAGACAGTGGATTAAACTTTAGTTTTTTAGGCTTTAGTTCTTTGTTGTATTCACCTGCTACGGCGTGTGTAACATTTTTCTGTCAACTCTGCATACAGGTGAAACTCGAAAAATTAGAATATCGTGCAAAAGTTAATGTAACCCATACTATGTTGAACACAAGAGGGCAGTATAGCCCTATGTATTACTTCACAAGACCCCCTCCCTTCCTACTCCTCACACACAAAGTCTTAGAGAGTGACTTGCAAAATTCTGACATTTTCTCCACATTCAAACCAAAATATCTGACTTTCTGTTGGTCGGAGCTAATGACTGTAAATTAGAAAGTTGTCCGGCTTGAGGAGAACTATATCAATACCAATTTTTGTACCTGTAGATGAAACTAACCCCCCACTTTTTTGTCAAAAGGTGGCGCTACTGAGCCCCTCACCACACCCATTTCTGAAACTTTGCACATGTCTACTGGCTAATAAATGTGACGTCTCTGTCGAGTTTCATGCAATTTCAAGTATGTTAAGAGTCTCAAAAGCATCAATAAAGAAAAGTAAAGTTTGAAGTGTTGCCACGGCAACAGTATCTAAGATATCAATAATCCTTTCACAGGTCTAAATCTGCCGTGTGTTTACATTATACACGTAAAGTTTGAAGCAAATCGGGTAAAAACAAGAGGGTGATTTCAAAGCATTTTGAAAGTGACACACTTCCTGCTGCCAGTTGGTGGCGCTATAACTTTGACTCACAATAGTCACATCCATGTGATCGGCCTCTTACAACGAACACACTGCTGAAGTTTCATCAAGATCTGTTAATTTATGCAGAAGTTATAACACACTTCCTGTCTCACTTTTCTCGCCATAAATTTGTTTCCTCGCCACGGCCAAACCGTTCGAGATATCAAAAATCCGCTGGCAATTTTTCATCCTCAATGTCTTGACTTCATGCTGACTGAGATTCGTGGCGATTAAATGATTTCTCTAGGAGGAGTATTTCAAATTCCATTGTATACGTTTTCCAAACAACCCTAAATAGCCGACTTCCTGTTGGGCTGAGGTAAAAAGTAAGAGCATGAAGTATATATGAAACGATGAGATCTATATGTGTACCGACTTTCATATTATTACATGCAAGTGTGTTTGATTTATGGACCATGGTTTCGGACCCCGTTCCAGGGGGCGCTGCTGAAACCCCCTGCCACGCCCGGGTACCATCTTCAGCCCAGCCCTGATGGCCGCAGGTTCTGACCCGTGTGCAAAGTTTCAAGAGTTTTAGAGCATGTTAAGGCCCCCAAAAGTGCCCGAATAGTCGATAAAATAATAATAATAATAATAATAATAATAATAATAATAATAATAATAATAATAATCCTAAGGAAAACAATAGGGCCTTCGCCTTTTCAGGCTTGGGCCCTAATAATAATAATTAAAGCTGCAAGCAGCGATGACGGGCCCAAGCCGGTGGCACCGCAACCCTGGTGCCTTTAGTTACCGGGCTCATTTCCACTTGGTGGCTTTCGGAAAACAAAGGATGATGGACACAGCAACAACTCAAAAATATAGCTGCAAGCAGCAATGCGATTCCTCCTCAAAATGGCAAATCATTTAAAATTGATCAATAGAGGGTTGGGGTTAAACCCTCCCAATGAAAAAATCCAAAAAACATGTCTTTCTGTCTGAATCCTAAACTAAACATTTTCAGTGTACAGGAAAATCCATCATGCCGGACCTTATGGATCCTGTAGGGTTTTTTGTTTACAATGAGAAATGAGGTATGTTCACCAGGTTTCAGAAAACTAAATAAATGGGGTGGAAATACAATCACTTTAAAAAAATGACATTTGGGCATGGCATGTAGCGCCCCCTAAGGGCGAATGTGAGCCATTCTTGGTTTGTAGGTTCCTGTTGGCCTGTAGTATTAATGTACCAAATTAGAAAGTATTTGACAAAAAAATGTGCAATTTGGGAATGGCCTTTAGCGCCCCCTAAGGGCGAATGTGAGACATTCTTGGTTTGTGGATTTCTGTTGGCCTGTAGTGTCAATATACCAAATTAGAAAATTTTTGACCATAAAATGGGAATTTTGGGCATAGCCTGTAGCGCCCCCTAATGGCGAATATGGGCAATTCTTTGTTTGTGGGTTCCTGTTGGCCTGTAGTATCAATGTACCAAATTAGAACATTTTTGACCAGCAAATGGGAATTTAGGGCGTGGCCTGTAGCGCCCCATAAGGGCGAATGTGGGCCACTCTTGGTTTGTGAATTCCTGTTGGCCTGTAGTATCAATATACAACATTAGAACATTTTTGACCAGAAAATGGGAATTTTGGGCATGGCCTGTAGCGCCCCCTAAGGGCGAATGTGGGATATTCTTTACGCAGTACTTCAGAGTGATGTCATCTTTAAGTATATATATATAGGTCTATTTCTAACCCACACCTATAATATCACTTCTGAAGGCATGGATTTAACCACTGGAGTGGTATGGATTACTTTTATGCTGCATTTATTTGATTTTTGTAGCTTCTGAGTTCTGATCACCATTCAAGTCATTGAAAGGTCCAACAGGGTTGAGATAATCTTCTAAAAAGCTTAATTTGTGTTCACTAGAAGAAAGAAAACAATACACATCTGGGATGCAATGAGGGTGAGTATACGATGAGAGAAATTTATTTTTGGGGTGAAAACCATTTGTAGGCCTACTTTTTATTTACTTGGAAAATTGTTACTGTCTCTTTAAGAGGATTTTAAACGCATTTCATTCAAGGCACACTCTGTGCGGCTTGTTTTAGTGAGTTTAATCTTTTGAGAACTGTGAAGTCTCATTATTTTCGTGCTGTTACATCTGTATTCATTTCAGAGATTACTTGATTGAGATTGTGAAACTACATACAACCGACAAACCTCCATGAAGATGCGAGTAAAAATGAGATGCGCTGTCAGGCACAACGCTGATAATCATTCTCGGAAGTGTTGATACTAGATTTCGATTCGCGATTTCTTCATCAACTGTTTATGTTCACTTGGGACAAAACAGACAATATATCATGTAATTTGACATTTTGTAGTATGAAATTGTCCGTTCAAACGCAAGAAGAAGCGAATGCGATCTCTCATCGGGGCTCGTGCGTTAGACGCGACGCATCTCGCGGTTTCACACAAAACTGCTCACAAACATTTATTTGAGTTATTTTGTCATTTTTTTCCAGAAATAACTAGCAATACTCCTACAAATAAATGCTTCGTAACTAAAACGTTTTGACTTTCTATAGAAAATATAGACAACACACGTTCTTACCTTGCAAAAATCGCCTCAGTATTTAATTTGAAGCAGTAAATCCAACACTGGAGTAAATCTCTCGTGATATCACCTTTCCATTGAAATGAAGGAAGACGGTGATGACGATACAGTTATTATTCTTGCCCAGTAACCCCTTAACCAATCACATGTGCCTTTAGCTTGTATTGTCATGAGTATCTGGGCAGACTTCAGAAATAAAATCGGTGATCGGACGACGATGACACTGAGACAGGAACCATGGGAATAATTGTTCCCAAATTTGAACGCTCTGGCTGTAAATGGTTAAAGGTTGTTAAAAATTGTATCCTCCACTCAGTTGATGTATATATTGAGTGGGGACACATTGTTTGCCTTTTTTCTGGGATTCGACTGCAAAAGAGCTCAAGCAACTGTTGAACTCAGTCCCTGCCCATTCTGGACTCAGACCTGTTGTAAATCATTGAACAATGAGGCTTGGATGCCATCTATTGGACATTTCTTGTAATTGCCACTCAGAGAATGAACAGACAGTGGATTAAACTTTAGTTTTTTAGGCTTTAGTTCTTTGTTGTATTCACCTGCTACGGCGTGTGTAACATTTTTCTGTCAACTCTGCATACAGGTGAAACTCGAAAAATTAGAATATCGTGCAAAAGTTAATGTAACCCATACTATGTTGAACACAAGAGGGCAGTATAGCCCTATGTATTACTTCACAAGCCCCCCTCCCTTCCTACTCCTCACACACAAAGTCTTAGAGAGTGACTTGCAAAATTCTGACATTTTCTCCACATTCAAACCAAAATATCTGACTTTCTGTTGGTCGGAGCTAATGACTGTAAATTAGAAAGTTGTCCGGCTTGAGGAGAACTATATCAATACCAATTTTTGTACCTGTAGATGAAACTAACCCCCCACTTTTTTGTCAAAAGGTGGCGCTACTGAGCCCCTCACCACACCCATTTCTGAAACTTTGCACATGTCTACTGGCTAATAAATGTGACGTCTCTGTCGAGTTTCATGCAATTTCAAGTATGTTAAGAGTCTCAAAAGCATCAATAAAGAAAAGTAAAGTTTGAAGTGTTGCCACGGCAACAGTATCTAAGATATCAATAATCCTTTCACAGGTCTAAATCTGCCGTGTGTTTACATTATACACGTAAAGTTTGAAGCAAATCGGGTAAAAACAAGAGGGTGATTTCAAAGCATTTTGAAAGTGACACACTTCCTGCTGCCAGTTGGTGGCGCTATAACTTTGACTCACAATAGTCACATCCATGTGATCGGCCTCTTACAACGAACACACTGCTGAAGTTTCATCAAGATCTGTTAATTTATGCAGAAGTTATAACACACTTCCTGTCTCACTTTTCTCGCCATAAATTTGTTTCCTCGCCACGGCCAAACCGTTCGAGATATCAAAAATCCGCTGGCAATTTTTCATCCTCAATGTCTTGACTTCATGCTGACTGAGATTCGTGGCGATTAAATGATTTCTCTAGGAGGAGTATTTCAAATTCCATTGTATACGTTTTCCAAACAACCCTAAATAGCCGACTTCCTGTTGGGCTGAGGTAAAAAGTAAGAGCATGAAGTATATATGAAACGATGAGATCTATATGTGTACCGACTTTCATATTATTACATGCAAGTGTGTTTGATTTATGGACCAAGGTTTCGGACCCCGTTCCAGGGGGCGCTGCTGAGCCCCCCTGCCACGCCCGGGTACCATCTTCAGCCCAGCCCTGATGGCCGCAGGTTCTGACCCGTGTGCAAAGTTTCAAGAGTTTTAGAGCATGTTAAGGCCCCCAAAAGTGCCCGAATAGTCGATAAAATAATAATAATAATAATAATAATAATAATTAAAGCTGCAAGCAGCGATGACGGGCCCAAGCCGGTGGCACCGCAACCCTGGTGCCTTTAGTTACCGGGCTCATTTCCACTTGGTGGCTTTCGGAAAACAAAGGATGATGGACACAGCAACAACTCAAAAATATAGCTGCAAGCAGCAATGCGATTCCTCCTCAAAATGGCAAATCATTTAAAATTGATCAATAGAGGGTTGGGGTTAAACCCTCCCAATGAAAAAATCCAAAAAACATGTCTTTCTGTCTGAATCCTAAACTAAACATTTTCAGTGTACAGGAAAATCCATCATGCCGGACCTTATGGATCCTGTAGGGTTTTTTGTTTACAATGAGAAATGAGGTATGTTCACCAGGTTTCAGAAAACTAAATAAATGGGGTGGAAATACAATCACTTTAAAAAAATGACATTTGGGCATGGCATGTAGCGCCCCCTAAGGGCGAATGTGAGCCATTCTTGGTTTGTAGGTTCCTGTTGGCCTGTAGTATTAATGTACCAAATTAGAAAGTATTTGACAAAAAAATGTGCAATTTGGGAATGGCCTTTAGCGCCCCCTAAGGGCGAATGTGAGACATTCTTGGTTTGTGGATTTCTGTTGGCCTGTAGTGTCAATATACCAAATTAGAAAATTTTTGACCATAAAATGGGAATTTTGGGCATAGCCTGTAGCGCCCCCTAATGGTGAATATGGGCAATTCTTTGTTTGTGGGTTCCTGTTGGCCTGTAGTATCAATGTACCAAATTAGAACATTTTTGACCAGCAAATGGGAATTTAGGGCGTGGCCTGTAGCGCCCCATAAGGGCGAATGTGGGCCACTCTTGGTTTGTGAATTCCTGTTGGCCTGTAGTATCAATATACAACATTAGAACATTTTTGACCAGAAAATGGGAATTTTGGGCATGGCCTGTAGCGCCCCCTAAGGGCGAATGTGGGATATTCTTTACGCAGTACTTCAGAGTGATGTCATCTTTAAGTATATATATATAGGTCTGTTTCTAACCCACACCTATAATATCACTTCTGAAGGCATGGATTTAACCACTGGAGTGGTATGGATTACTTTTATGCTGCATTTATTTGATTTTTGTAGCTTCTGAGTTCTGATCACCATTCAAGTCATTGAAAGGTCCAACAGGGTTGAGATAATCTTCTAAAAAGCTTAATTTGTGTTCACTAGAAGAAAGAAAACAATACACATCTGGGATGCAATGAGGGTGAGTATACGATGAGAGAAATTTATTTTTGGGGTGAAAACCATTTGTAGGCCTACTTTTTATTTACTTGGAAAATTGTTACTGTCTCTTTAAGAGGATTTTAAACGCATCTCATTCAAGGCACAGTCTGTGCGGCTTGTTTTAGTGAGTTTAATCTTTTGAGAACTGTGAAGTCTCATTATTTTCGTGCTGTTACATCTGTATTCATTTCAGAGATTACTTGATTGAGATTGTGAAACTACATACAACCGTCAAACCTCCATGAAGATGCGAGTAAAAATGAGATGCGCTGTCAGGCACAACGCTGATAATCATTCTCGGAAGTGTTGATACTAGATTTCGATTCGCGATTTCTTCATCAACTGTTTATGTTCACTTGGGACAAAACAGACAATATATCATGTAATTTGACATTTTGTAGTATGAAATTGTCCGTTCAAACGCAAGAAGAAGCGAATGCGATCTCTCATCGGGGCTCGTGCGTTAGACGCGACGCATCTCGCGGTTTCACACAAAACTGCTCACAAACATTTATTTGAGTTATTTTGTCATTTTTTTCCAGAAATAACTAGCAATACTCCTACAAATAAATGCTTCGTAACTAAAACGTTTTGACTTTCTATAGAAAATATAGACAACACACGTTCTTACCTTGCAAAAATCTCCTCAGTATTTAATTTGAAGCAGTAAATCCAACACTGGAGTAAATCTCTCGTGATATCACCTTTCCATTGAAATGAAGGAAGACGGTGATGACGATACAGTTATTATTCTTGCCCAGTAACCCCTTAACCAATCACATGTGCCTTTAGCTTGTATTGTCATGAGTATCTGGGCAGACTTCAGAAATAAAATCGGTGATCGGACGACGATGACACTGAGACAGGAACCATGGGAATAATTGTTCCCAAATTTGAACGCTCTGGCTGTAAATGGTTAAAGGTTGTTAAAAATTGTATCCTCCACTCAGTTGATGTATATATTGAGTGGGGACACATTGTTTGCCTTTTTTCTGGGATTCGACTGCAAAAGAGCTCAAGCAACTGTTGAACTCAGTCCCTGCCCATTCTGGACTCAGACCTGTTGTAAATCATTGAACAATGAGGCTTGGATGCCATCTATTGGACATTTCTTGTAATTGCCACTCAGAGAATGAACAGACAGTGGATTAAACTTTAGTTTTTTAGGCTTTAGTTCTTTGTTGTATTCACCTGCTACGGCGTGTGTAACATTTTTCTGTCAACTCTGCATACAGGTGAAACTCGAAAAATTAGAATATCGTGCAAAAGTTAATGTAACCCATACTATGTTGAACACAAGAGGGCAGTATAGCCCTATGTATTACTTTACAAGCCCCCCTCCCTTCCTACTCCTCACACACAAAGTCTTAGAGAGTGACTTGCAAAATTCTGACATTTTCTCCACATTCAAACCAAAATATCTGACTTTCTGTTGGTCGGAGCTAATGACTGTAAATTAGAAAGTTGTCCGGCTTGAGGAGAACTATATCAATACCAATTTTTGTACCTGTAGATGAAACTAACCCCCCACTTTTTTGTCAAAAGGTGGCGCTACTGAGCCCCTCACCACACCCATTTCTGAAACTTTGCACATGTCTACTGGCTAATAAATGTGACGTCTCTGTCGAGTTTCATGCAATTTCAAGTATGTTAAGAGTCTCAAAAGCATCAATAAAGAAAAGTAAAGTTTGAAGTGTTGCCACGGCAACAGTATCTAAGATATCAATAATCCTTTCACAGGTCTAAATCTGCCGTGTGTTTACATTATACACGTAAAGTTTGAAGCAAATCGGGTAAAAACAAGAGGGTGATTTCAAAGCATTTTGAAAGTGACACACTTCCTGCTGCCAGTTGGTGGCGCTATAACTTTGACTCACAATAGTCACATCCATGTGATCGGCCTCTTACAACGAACACACTGCTGAAGTTTCATCAAGATCTGTTAATTTATGCAGAAGTTATAACACACTTCCTGTCTCACTTTTCTCGCCATAAATTTGTTTCCTCGCCACGGCCAAACCGTTCGAGATATCAAAAATCCGCTGGCAATTTTTCATCCTCAATGTCTTGACTTCATGCTGACTGAGATTCGTGGCGATTAAATGATTTCTCTAGGAGGAGTATTTCAAATTCCATTGTATACGTTTTCCAAACAACCCTAAATAGCCGACTTCCTGTTGGGCTGAGGTAAAAAGTAAGAGCATGAAGTATATATGAAACGATGAGATCTATATGTGTACCGACTTTCATATTATTACATGCAAGTGTGTTTGATTTATGGACCAAGGTTTCGGACCCCGTTCCAGGGGGCGCTGCTGAGCCCCCCTGCCACGCCCGGGTACCATCTTCAGCCCAGCCCTGATGGCCGCAGGTTCTGACCCGTGTGCAAAGTTTCAAGAGTTTTAGAGCATGTTAAGGCCCCCAAAAGTGCCCGAATAGTCGATAAAATAATAATTATAATAATAATAATAATAATAATAATAATAATTAAAGCTGCAAGCAGCGATGAAGGGCCCAAGCCGGTGGCACCGCAACCCTGGTGCCTTTAGTTACCGGGCTCATTTCCACTTGGTGGCTTTCGGAAAACAAAGGATGATGGACACAGCAACAACTCAAAAATATAGCTGCAAGCAGCAATGCGATTCCTCCTCAAAATGGCAAATCATTTAAAATTGATCAATAGAGGGTTGGGGTTAAACCCTCCCAATGAAAAAATCCAAAAAACATGTCTTTCTGTCAGAATCCTAAACTAAACATTTTCAGTGTACAGGAAAATCCATCATGTCGGACCTTATGGATCCTGTAGGGTTTTTTGTTTACAATGAGAAATGAGGTTTGTTCACCAGGTTTCAGAAAAACTAAATAAATGTGTTGGAAATACAAACACTTTGAAAAAATGACATTTGGGCATGGCCTGTAGCTCCCCCTAAGGGTGAATGTGAGCCATTCTTGGTTTGTAGGTTCCTGTTGGCCTGTAGTATTAATGTACCAATTTAGAAAGTATTTGACAAAAAAATGTGCAATTTGGGAATGGCCTTTAGCGCCCCCTAAGGGCGAATGTGAGACATTCTTGGTTTGTGGATTTCTGTTGGCCTGTAGTGTCAATATACCAAATTAGAACATTTTTGACCAGCAAATGGGAATTTAGGGCATGGCCTGTAGCGCCCCCTAAGGGCGAATGTGGGCCATTCTTGGTTTGTGGATTCCTGTTGGCCTGTAGTATCAATCTACAAAATTAGAACATTTTTGACCAGAAAATGGGAATTTTGGGTATGGCCTGTAGCGCCCCCTAAGGGCGAATGTTGGCCATTCTTGGTTTGTGGATTCCTGTTGGCCTGTAGTATCAATATACAAAATTAGAACATTTTTGACCAGAAAATGGGAATTTTGGGCATGGCCTGTAGCGCCCCCTTAGGGCGAATGTGGGATATTCTTTACGCAGTACTTCAGAGTGATGTCATCTTTAAGTATATATATATATAGGTCTGTATTTAACCCACACCTATAATATCACTTCTGAAGGCATGGATTAAACCACAGGAGTGGTATGGATTACTTTTATGCTGCATTTATGTGATTTTTGTAGCTTCTGAGTTCTGATCACCATTCAAGTCATTGAAAGGTCCAACAGGGTTGAGATAATCTTCTAAAAAGCTTAATTTGTGTTCACTAGAAGAAAGAAAATAATACACATCTGGGATGGAATGAGGGTGAGTATACGATGAGAGAAATTTATTTTGGGGGTGAAAACCATTTGTAGGCTACTTTTTATTTACTTGGAAAATTGTTACTGTCTCTTTAAGAGGATTTTAAACGCATTTCATTCAAGCCGTCAAGCCGTCTTTGCGGCTTGTTTTATTGAGATATAATCTTTTGAGAACTGTGAATCTCATTATTTTCGTGCTGTTACATCTGTATTCATTTCAGAGATTAATTGATTGAGATTGTGAAACTACATACAACCGACAAACCTCCATGAAGATGCGAGTAAAAATGAGATTCCTCGCGCTGTCAGACACAAAGCTGATAATCATTCTCGGAAGTGTTGATACTAGATTTAGATTCGCGATTTCTTCATCAACTGTTTATGGTCACTTGAGACAAAACAGACAATATATCATGTATTTTGACATTTTGTTGTTATGAAATTGTCCGTTCAAACGCAAGAAGAAGCGAATGCGATCTCTCATCGGGGCTCGTGAGTTAGACGTGACGCTGCTCGCGGTTTCACACAAAACTGCTCACAAACATTTATTTGAGTTGTTTCGTCATTTTTTTTCCAGAAATAACTAGCAATACTCCTACAAATAAATGCTTCGTAACTAAAACGTTTTGACTTTCTATAGAAAATATAGACAACACGTTCTTACCTTGCAAAAATCGCCTCAGTATTTAATTTGAAGCAGTAAATCCAACACTGGAGTAAATCTCTCGTGATATCACCGTCCCATTGAAATGAAGGAAGACGGTGATGACGATACAGTTATTATTCTTGCCCAGTAACCCCTTAACCAATCACATGTGCCTTTAGCTTGTATTGTCATGAGTATCTGGGCAGATTTCAGAAATAAAATCGGTGATTGGACGACGATGACACTGAGACAGAAACTATGGGAATAATTGTTCCCAAATTTGAACGCTCTGGCTGTAAATGGTTAAAGGTTGTTAAAAATTGTATCCGCCACTCAGTTGATGTATATAGTGAGTGGGGACACAGTGTTTGCCTTTTTTCTGGGATTCGACGGCAAAAGAGCTCAAGCAACTGTTGAACTCAGTCCCTGCCCATTCTGGACTCAGCCTGTTGTAAATAATAGAACAATGAGGCTTGGATGCCATCTATTGGACATTTCTTGTAATTGCCACTCAGAGAATGAACAGACAGTGGATTAAATTTTAGTTTTTTAGGCTTTAGTTCTTTGTTGTATTCACCTGCTACGGCGTGTGTAACATTTTTCTGTCAACTCTGCATACAGGTGAAACTCGAAAAATTAGAATATCGTGCAAAAGTTAATGTAACCCATACTATGTTGAACACAAGAGGGCAGTATAGCCCTATGTATTACTTCACAAGACCCAACGTCCCCCCTCCCCTACAAACTCACAGAGTCTCAGAGAGTGACTTGCAAAATTCTGACATTTTCTCCACATTCAAACCAAAATATCTGACTTTCTGTTGGTCGGAGCTAATGACTGTAAATTAGAAAGTTGTCCGGCTTGAGGAGAACTATATCAATACCAATTTTTGTACCTGTAGATGAAACTAACCCCCCACTTTTTTGTCAAAAGGTGGCGCTACTGAGCCCCTCACCACACCCATTTCTGAAACTTTGCACATGTCTACTGGCTAATAAATGTGACGTCTCTGTCGAGTTTCATGCAATTTCAAGTATGTTAAGAGTCTCAAAAGCATCAATAAAGAAAAGTAAAGTTTGAAGCGTTGCCACGGCAACAGTATCTAAGATATCAATAATCCTTTCACAGGTCTAAATCTGCCGTGTGTTTACATTATACACGTAAAGTTTGAAGCAAATCGGGTAAAAACAAGAGGGTGATTTCAAAGCATTTTGAAAGTGACACACTTCCTGCTGCCAGTTGGTGGCGCTATAACTTTGACTCACAATAGTCACATCCATGTGATCGGCCTCTTACAACGAACACACTGCTGAAGTTTCATCAAGATCTGTTAATTTATGCAGAAGTTATAACACACTTCCTGTCTCACTTTTCTCGCCATAAATTTGTTTCCTCGCCACGGCCAAACCGTTCGAGATATCAAAAATCCGCTGGCAATTTTTCATCCTCAATGTCTTGACTTCATGCTGACTGAGATTCGTGGCGATTAAATGATTTCTCTAGGAGGAGTATTTCAAATTCCATTGTATACGTTTTCCAAACAACCCTAAATAGCCGACTTCCTGTTGGGCTGAGGTAAAAAGTAAGAGCATGAAGTATATATGAAACGATGAGATCTATATGTGTACCGACTTTCATATTATTACATGCAAGTGTGTTTGATTTATGGACCAAGGTTTCGGACCCCGTTCCAGGGGGCGCTGCTGAGCCCCCCTGCCACGCCCGGGTACCATCTTCAGCCCAGCCCTGATGGCCGCAGGTTCTGACCCGTGTGCAAAGTTTCAAGAGTTTTAGAGCATGTTAAGGCCCCCAAAAGTGCCCGAATAGTCGATAAAATAATAATAATAATAATAATAATAATAATAATAATAATAATCCTAAGGAAAACAATAGGGCCTTCGCCTTTTCAGGCTTGGGCCCTAATAATAATAATAATAATAATAATAATCCTAAGGAAAACAATAGGGCCTTCGCCTTTTCAGGCTTGGGCCCTAATAATAATCCTAAGGAAAACAATAGGGCCTTCGCCTTTTCAGGCTTGGGCCCTAATAATAATTAAAGCTGCAAGCAGCGATGACGGGCCCAAGCCGGTGGCACCGCAACCCTGGTGCCTTTAGTTACCGGGCTCATTTCCACTTGGTGGCTTTCGGAAAACAAAGGATGGTGGACACAGCAACAACTCAAAAATATAGCTGCAAGCAGCAATGCGATTCCTCCTCAAAATGGCAAATCATTTAAAATTGATCAATAGAGGGTTGGGGTTAAACCCTCCCAATGAAAAAATCCAAAAAACATGTCTTTCTGTCTGAATCCTAAACTAAACATTTTCAGTGTACAGGAAAATCCATCATGCCAGACCTTATGGATCCTGGAGGGTTTTTTGTTTACAATGAGAAATGAGGTATGTTCACCAGGTTTCAGAAAAACTAAATAAATGGGGTGGAAATACAATCACTTTGAAAAATTGACATTTGGGCATGGCCTGTAGCGCCCCCTAAGGGCGAATGTGAGCCATTCTTGGTTTGTAGGTTCCTGTTGGCCTGTAGTATTAATGTACCAAATTAGAAAGTATTTGACAAAAAAATGTGCAATTTGGGAATGTCCTTTAGCGCCCCCTAAGGGCAAATGTGAGACATTCTTGGTTTGTGGATTTCTGTTGGCCTGTAGTGTCAATAGACCAAATTAGAAAATTTTTGACCATAAAATGGGAATTTTGGGCATAGCCTGTAGCGCCCCCTAATGGCGAATATGGGCAATTCTTTGTTTGTGGGTTCCTGTTGGCCTGTAGTATCAATGTACCAAATTAGAACATTTTTGACCAGCAAATGGGAATTTAGGGCGTGGCCTGTAGCGCCCCCTAAGGGCGAATGTGGGCCATTCTTGGTTTGTGGATTACTGTTGGCCTGTAGGATCAATATACAAAATTAGAACATTTTTGCCCAGAAAATGGGAATTTTGGGCATGGCCTGTAGCGCCCCCTAAGGGCGAATGTGGGATATTCTTTACGCAGTACTTCAGAGTGATGTCATCTTGAAGTATATATATATAGGTCTGTTTCTAACCCACACCTATAATATCACTTCTGAAGGCATGGATTAAACCAATGGAGTGGTATGGATTACTTTTATGCTGCATTTATGTGATTTTTGTAGCTTCTGAGTTCTGATCACCATTCAAGTCATTGAAAGGTCCAACAGGGTTGAGATAATCTTCTAAAAAGCTTAATTTGTGTTCACTAGAAGAAAGAAAATAATACACATCTGGGATGGAATGAGGGTGAGTATACGATGAGAGAAATTTATTTTGGGGGTGAAAACCATTTGTAGGCCTACTTTTTATTTACTTGGAAAATTGTTACTGTCTCTTTAAGAGGATTTTAAACGCATTTCATTCAAGGCACAGTCTGTGCGGCTTGTTTTATTGAGTTTAATCTTTTGAGAACTGTGAAGTCTCATTATTTTCGTGCTGTTACATCTGTATTCATTTCAGAGATTACTTGATTGAGATTGTGAAACTACATACAACCGACAAACCTCCATGAAGATGCGAGTAAAAATGAGATGCCTCGCGCTGTCAGACACAACGCTGATAATCATTCTCGGAAGTGTTGATACTAGATTTAGATTCGCGATTTCTTCATCAACTGTTTATGTTCACTTGGGACAAAACAGACAATATATCATGTAATTTGACATTTTGTTTATGAAATTGTCCGTTCAAACGCAAGATGAAGCGAATGCGATCTCTCATCGGGGCTCGTGCGTTAGACGCGACGCATCTCGCGGTTTCACACAAAACTGCTCACAAACATTTATTTGAGTTGTTTTGTCATTTTTTTCCAGAAATAACTAGCAATACTCCTACAAATAAATGCTTCGTAACTAAAACGTTTTGACTTTCTATAGAAAATATAGACAACACGTTCTTACCCTGCAAAAATCGCCTCAGTATTTAATTTGAAGCAGTAAATCCAACAATGGAGTAAATCTCTCGTGATATCACCTTTCCATTGAAATGAAGGAAGACGGTGATGACGATACAGTTATTATTCTTGCCCAGTAACCCCTTAACCAATCACATGTGCCTTTAGCTTGTATTGTCATGAGTATCTGGGCAGATTTCAGAAATAAAATCGGTGATCGGACGACGATGACACTGAGACAGGAACCATGGGAATAATTGTTCCCAAATTTGAACGCTCTGGCTGTAAATAGTTAAAGGTTGTTAAAAATTGTATCCTCCACTCAGTTGATGTATATATTGAGTGGGGACACATTGTTTGCCTTTTTTCTGGGATTCGACTGCAAAAGAGCTCAAGCAACTGTTGAACTCAGTCCCTGCCCATTCTGGACTCAGACCTGTTGTAAATCATTGAACAATGAGGCTTGGATGCCCTCTATTGGACATTTCTTGTAATTGCCACTCAGAGAATGAACAGACAGTGGATTAAACTTTAGTTTTTTAGGCTTTAGTTCTTTGTTGTATTCACCTGCTACGGCGTGTGTAACATTTTTCTGTCAACTCTGCATACAGGTGAAACTCGAAAAATTAGAATATCGTGCAAAAGTTAATGTAACCCATACTATGTTGAACACAAGAGGGCAGTATAGCCCTATGTATTACTTCACAAGACCCCCTCCCTTCCTACTCCTCACACACAGAGGCTCACAGAGTGACTTGCAAAATTCTGACATTTTCTCCACATTCAAACCAAAATATCTGACTTTCTGTTGGTCGGAGCTAATGACTGTAAATTAGAAAGTTGTCCGGCTTGAGGAGAACTATATCAATACCAATTTTTGTACCTGTAGATGAAACTAACCCCCCACTTTTTTGTCAAAAGGTGGCGCTACTGAGCCCCTCACCACACCCATTTCTGAAACTTTGCACATGTCTACTGGCTAATAAATGTGATGTCTCTGTCGAGTTTCATGCAATTTCAAGTAGGTTAAGAGTCTCAAAAGCATCAATAAAGAAAAGTAAAGTTTGAAGCGTTGCCACGGCAACAGTATCTAAGATATCAATAATCCTTTCACAGGTCTAAATCTGCCGTGTGTTTACATTATACACGTAAAGTTTGAAGCAAATCGGGTAAAAACAAGAGGGTGATTTCAAAGCATTTTGAAATTGACACACTTCCTGCTGCCAGTTGGTGGCGCTATAACTTTGACTCACAATAGTCACATCCATGTGATCGGCCTCTTACAACAAACACACTGCTGAAGTTTCATCAAGATCTGTTAATTTATGCAGAAGTTATAACACACTTCCTGTCTCACTTTTCTCGCCATAAATTTGTTTCCTCGCCACGGCCAAACCGTTCGAGATATCAAAAATCCGCTGGCAATTTTTCATCCTCAATGTCTTGACTTCATGCTGACTGAGATTCGTGCCGATTAAATGATTTCTCTAGGAGGAGTATTTCAAATTCCATTGTATACGTTTTCCAAACAACCCTAAATAGCCGACTTCCTGTTGGGCTGAGGTAAAAAGTAAGAGCATGAAGTATATATGAAACGATGAGATCTATATGTGTACCGACTTTCATATTATTACATGCAAGTGTGTTTGATTTATGGACCAAGGTTTCGGACCCCGTTCCAGGGGGCACTGCTGAGCCCCCCTGCCACGCCCGGGTACCATCTTCAGCCCAGCCCTGATGGCCGCAGGTTCTGACCCGTGTGCAAAGTTTCAAGAGTTTTAGAGCATGTTAAGGCCCCCAAAAGTGCCCGAATAGTCGATAAAATAATAATAATAATAATAATAATAATAATAATAATAATAATAATAATAATAATCCTAAGGAAAACAATAGGGCCTTCGCCTTTTCAGGCTTGGGCCCTAATAATAATAATAATAATTAAAGCTGCAAGCAGCGATGAAGGGCCCAAGCCGGTGGCACCGCAACCCTGGTGCCTTTAGTTACCGGGCTCATTTCCACTTGGTGGCTTTCGGAAAACAAAGGATGATGGACACAGCAACAACTCAAAAATATAGCTGCAAGCAGCAATGCGATTCCTCCTCAAAATGGCAAATCATTTAAAATTGATCAATAGAGGGTTGGGGTTAAACCCTCCCAATGAAAAAATCCAAAAAACATGTCTTTCTGTCAGAATCCTAAACTAAACATTTTCAGTGTACAGGAAAATCCATCATGTCGGACCTTATGGATCCTGTAGGGTTTTTTGTTTACAATGAGAAATGAGGTTTGTTCACCAGGTTTCAGAAAAACTAAATAAATGTGTTGGAAATACAAACACTTTGAAAAAATGACATTTGGGCATGGCCTGTAGCTCCCCCTAAGGGTGAATGTGAGCCATTCTTGGTTTGTAGGTTCCTGTTGGCCTGTAGTATTAATTTACCAATTTAGAAAGTATTTGACAAAAAAATGTGCAATTTGGGAATGGCCTTTAGCGCCCCCTAAGGGCGAATGTGAGACATTCTTGGTTTGTGGATTTCTGTTGGCCTGTAGTGTCAATATACCAAATTAGAACATTTTTGACCAGCAAATGGGAATTTAGGGCATGGCCTGTAGCGCCCCCTAAGGGCGAATGTGGGCCATTCTTGGTTTGTGGATTCCTGTTGGCCTGTAGTATCAATCTACAAAATTAGAACATTTTTGACCAGAAAATGGGAATTTTGGGTATGGCCTGTAGCGCCCCCTAAGGGCGAATGTGGGCCATTCTTGGTTTGTGGATTCCTGTTGGCCTGTAGTATCAATATACAAAATTAGAACATTTTTGACCAGAAAATGGGAATTTTGGGCATGGCCTGTAGCGCCCCCTTAGGGCGAATGTGGGATATTCTTTACGCAGTACTTCAGAGTGATGTCATCTTTAAGTATATATATATATAGGTCTGTATCTAACCCACACCTATAATATCACTTCTGAAGGCATGGATTAAACCACAGGAGTGGTATGGATTACTTTTATGCTGCATTTATGTGATTTTTGTAGCTTCTGAGTTCTGATCACCATTCAAGTCATTGAAAGGTCCAACAGGGTTGAGATAATCTTCTAAAAAGCTTAATTTGTGTTCACTAGAAGAAAGAAAATAATACACATCTGGGATGGAATGAGGGTGAGTATACGATGAGAGAAATTTATTTTGGGGGTGAAAACCATTTGTAGGCTACTTTTTATTTACTTGGAAAATTGTTACTGTCTCTTTAAGAGGATTTTAAACGCATTTCATTCAAGCCGTCAAGCCGTCTTTGCGGCTTGTTTTATTGAGATATAATCTTTTGAGAACTGTGAATCTCATTATTTTCGTGCTGTTACATCTGTATTCATTTCAGAGATTAATTGATTGAGATTGTGAAACTACATACAACCGACAAACCTCCATGAAGATGCGAGTAAAAATGAGATTCCTCGCGCTGTCAGACACAAAGCTGATAATCATTCTCGGAAGTGTTGATACTAGATTTAGATTCGCGATTTCTTCATCAACTGTTTATGGTCACTTGAGACAAAACAGACAATATATCATGTATTTTGACATTTTGTTGTTATGAAATTGTCCGTTCAAACGCAAGAAGAAGCGAATGCGATCTCTCATCGGGGCTCGTGAGTTAGACGTGACGCTGCTCGCGGTTTCACACAAAACTGCTCACAAACATTTATTTGAGTTGTTTCGTCATTTTTTTTCCAGAAATAACTAGCAATACTCCTACAAATAAATGCTTCGTAACTAAAACGTTTTGACTTTCTATAGAAAATATAGACAACACGTTCTTACCTTGCAAAAATCGCCTCAGTATTTAATTTGAAGCAGTAAATCCAACACTGGAGTAAATCTCTCGTGATATCACCGTCCCATTGAAATGAAGGAAGACGGTGATGACGATACAGTTATTATTCTTGCCCAGTAACCCCTTAACCAATCACATGTGCCTTTAGCTTGTATTGTCATGAGTATCTGGGCAGATTTCAGAAATAAAATCGGTGATTGGACGACGATGACACTGAGACAGAAACTATGGGAATAATTGTTCCCAAATTTGAACGCTCTGGCTGTAAATGGTTAAAGGTTGTTAAAAATTGTATCCGCCACTCAGTTGATGTATATAGTGAGTGGGGACACAGTGTTTGCCTTTTTTCTGGGATTCGACGGCAAAAGAGCTCAAGCAACTGTTGAACTCAGTCCCTGCCCATTCTGGACTCAGCCTGTTGTAAATAATAGAACAATGAGGCTTGGATGCCATCTATTGGACATTTCTTGTAATTGCCACTCAGAGAATGAACAGACAGTGGATTAAATTTTAGTTTTTTAGGCTTTAGTTCTTTGTTGTATTCACCTGCTACGGCGTGTGTAACATTTTTCTGTCAACTCTGCATACAGGTGAAACTCGAAAAATTAGAATATCGTGCAAAAGTTAATGTAACCCATACTATGTTGAACACAAGAGGGCAGTATAGCCCTATGTATTACTTCACAAGACCCAACGTCCCCCCTCCCCTACAAACTCACAGAGTCTCAGAGAGTGACTTGCAAAATTCTGACATTTTCTCCACATTCAAACCAAAATATCTGACTTTCTGTTGGTCGGAGCTAATGACTGTAAATTAGAAAGTTGTCCGGCTTGAGGAGAACTATATCAATACCAATTTTTGTACCTGTAGATGAAACTAACCCCCCACTTTTTTGTCAAAAGGTGGCGCTACTGAGCCCCTCACCACACCCATTTCTGAAACTTTGCACATGTCTACTGGCTAATAAATGTGACGTCTCTGTCGAGTTTCATGCAATTTCAAGTATGTTAAGAGTCTCAAAAGCATCAATAAAGAAAAGTAAAGTTTGAAGCGTTGCCACGGCAACAGTATCTAAGATATCAATAATCCTTTCACAGGTCTAAATCTGCCGTGTGTTTACATTATACACGTAAAGTTTGAAGCAAATCGGGTAAAAACAAGAGGGTGATTTCAAAGCATTTTGAAAGTGACACACTTCCTGCTGCCAGTTGGTGGCGCTATAACTTTGACTCACAATAGTCACATCCATGTGATCGGCCTCTTACAACGAACACACTGCTGAAGTTTCATCAAGATCTGTTAATTTATGCAGAAGTTATAACACACTTCCTGTCTCACTTTTCTCGCCATAAATTTGTTTCCTCGCCACGGCCAAACCGTTCGAGATATCAAAAATCCGCTGGCAATTTTTCATCCTCAATGTCTTGACTTCATGCTGACTGAGATTCGTGGCGATTAAATGATTTCTCTAGGAGGAGTATTTCAAATTCCATTGTATACGTTTTCCAAACAACCCTAAATAGCCGACTTCCTGTTGGGCTGAGGTGAAAAGTAAGAGCATGAAGTATATATGAAACGATGAGATCTATATGTGTACCGACTTTCATATTATTACATGCAAGTGTGTTTGATTTATGGACCAAGGTTTCGGACCCCGTTCCAGGGGGCGCTGCTGAGCCCCCCTGCCACGCCCGGGTACCATCTTCAGCCCAGCCCTGATGGCCGCAGGTTCTGACCCGTGTGCAAAGTTTCAAGAGTTTTAGAGCATGTTAAGGCCCCCAAAAGTGCCCGAAGTCGATAAAATAATAATAATAATAATAATAATAATAATAATCCTAAGGAAAACAATAGGGCCTTCGCCTTTTCAGGCTTGGGCCCTAATAATCCTAAGGAAAACAATAGGGCCTTCGCCTTTTCAGGCTTGGGCCCTAATAATAATAATAATAATTAAAGCTGCAAGCAGCGATGAAGGGCCCAAGCCGGTGGCACCGCAACCCTGGTGCCTTTAGTTACCGGGCTCATTTCCACTTGGTGGCTTTCGGAAAACAAAGGATGATGGACACAGCAACAACTCAAAAATATAGCTGCAAGCAGCAATGCGATTCCTCCTCAAAATGGCAAATCATTTAAAATTGATCAATAGAGGGTTGGGGTTAAACCCTCCCAATGAAAAAATCCAAAAAACATGTCTTTCTGTCAGAATCCTAAACTAAACATTTTCAGTGTACAGGAAAATCCATCATGTCGGACCTTATGGATCCTGTAGGGTTTTTTGTTTACAATGAGAAATGAGGTTTGTTCACCAGGTTTCAGAAAAACTAAATAAATGTGTTGGAAATACAAACACTTTGAAAAAATGACATTTGGGCATGGCCTGTAGCTCCCCCTAAGGGTGAATGTGAGCCATTCTTGGTTTGTAGGTTCCTGTTGGCCTGTAGTATTAATGTACCAATTTAGAAAGTATTTGACAAAAAAATGTGCAATTTGGGAATGGCCTTTAGCGCCCCCTAAGGGCGAATGTGAGACATTCTTGGTTTGTGGATTTCTGTTGGCCTGTAGTGTCAATATACCAAATTAGAACATTTTTGACCAGCAAATGGGAATTTAGGGCATGGCCTGTAGCAAACCCTAAGGGCGAATGTGGGCCATTCTTGGTTTGTGGATTCCTGTTGGCCTGTAGTATCAATCTACAAAATTAGAACATTTTTGACCAGAAAATGGGAATTTTGGGTATGGCCTGTAGCGCCCCCTAAGGGCGAATGTGGGCCATTCTTGGTTTGTGGATTCCTGTTGGCCTGTAGTATCAATATACAAAATTAGAACATTTTTGACCAGAAAATGGGAATTTTGGGCATGGCCTGTAGCGCCCCCTTAGGGCGAATGTGGGATATTCTTTACGCAGTACTTCAGAGTGATGTCATCTTTAAGTATATATATATATAGGTCTGTATCTAACCCACACCTATAATATCACTTCTGAAGGCATGGATTAAACCACAGGAGTGGTATGGATTACTTTTATGCTGCATTTATGTGATTTTTGTAGCTTCTGAGTTCTGATCACCATTCAAGTCATTGAAAGGTCCAACAGGGTTGAGATAATCTTCTAAAAAGCTTAATTTGTGTTCACTAGAAGAAAGAAAATAATACACATCTGGGATGGAATGAGGGTGAGTATACGATGAGAGAAATTTATTTTGGGGGTGAAAACCATTTGTAGGCTACTTTTTATTTACTTGGAAAATTGTTACTGTCTCTTTAAGAGGATTTTAAACGCATTTCATTCAAGCCGTCAAGCCGTCTTTGCGGCTTGTTTTATTGAGATATAATCTTTTGAGAACTGTGAATCTCATTATTTTCGTGCTGTTACATCTGTATTCATTTCAGAGATTAATTGATTGAGATTGTGAAACTACATACAACCGACAAACCTCCATGAAGATGCGAGTAAAAATGAGATTCCTCGCGCTGTCAGACACAAAGCTGATAATCATTCTCGGAAGTGTTGATACTAGATTTAGATTCGCGATTTCTTCATCAACTGTTTATGGTCACTTGAGACAAAACAGACAATATATCATGTATTTTGACATTTTGTTGTTATGAAATTGTCCGTTCAAACGCAAGAAGAAGCGAATGCGATCTCTCATCGGGGCTCGTGAGTTAGACGTGACGCTGCTCGCGGTTTCACACAAAACTGCTCACAAACATTTATTTGAGTTGTTTCGTCATTTTTTTTCCAGAAATAACTAGCAATACTCCTACAAATAAATGCTTCGTAACTAAAACGTTTTGACTTTCTATAGAAAATATAGACAACACGTTCTTACCTTGCAAAAATCGCCTCAGTATTTAATTTGAAGCAGTAAATCCAACACTGGAGTAAATCTCTCGTGATATCACCGTCCCATTGAAATGAAGGAAGACGGTGATGACGATACAGTTATTATTCTTGCCCAGTAACCCCTTAACCAATCACATGTGCCTTTAGCTTGTATTGTCATGAGTATCTGGGCAGATTTCAGAAATAAAATCGGTGATTGGACGACGATGACACTGAGACAGAAACTATGGGAATAATTGTTCCCAAATTTGAACGCTCTGGCTGTAAATGGTTAAAGGTTGTTAAAAATTGTATCCGCCACTCAGTTGATGTATATAGTGAGTGGGGACACAGTGTTTGCCTTTTTTCTGGGATTCGACGGCAAAAGAGCTCAAGCAACTGTTGAACTCAGTCCCTGCCCATTCTGGACTCAGCCTGTTGTAAATAATAGAACAATGAGGCTTGGATGCCATCTATTGGACATTTCTTGTAATTGCCACTCAGAGAATGAACAGACAGTGGATTAAATTTTAGTTTTTTAGGCTTTAGTTCTTTGTTGTATTCACCTGCTACGGCGTGTGTAACATTTTTCTGTCAACTCTGCATACAGGTGAAACTCGAAAAATTAGAATATCGTGCAAAAGTTAATGTAACCCATACTATGTTGAACACAAGAGGGCAGTATAGCCCTATGTATTACTTCACAAGACCCAACGTCCCCCCTCCCCTACAAACTCACAGAGTCTCAGAGAGTGACTTGCAAAATTCTGACATTTTCTCCACATTCAAACCAAAATATCTGACTTTCTGTTGGTCGGAGCTAATGACTGTAAATTAGAAAGTTGTCCGGCTTGAGGAGAACTATATCAATACCAATTTTTGTACCTGTAGATGAAACTAACCCCCCACTTTTTTGTCAAAAGGTGGCGCTACTGAGCCCCTCACCACACCCATTTCTGAAACTTTGCACATGTCTACTGGCTAATAAATGTGACGTCTCTGTCGAGTTTCATGCAATTTCAAGTATGTTAAGAGTCTCAAAAGCATCAATAAAGAAAAGTAAAGTTTGAAGCGTTGCCACGGCAACAGTATCTAAGATATCAATAATCCTTTCACAGGTCTAAATCTGCCGTGTGTTTACATTATACACGTAAAGTTTGAAGCAAATCGGGTAAAAACAAGAGGGTGATTTCAAAGCATTTTGAAAGTGACACACTTCCTGCTGCCAGTTGGTGGCGCTATAACTTTGACTCACAATAGTCACATCCATGTGATCGGCCTCTTACAATGAACACACTGCTGAAGTTTCATCAAGATCTGTTAATTTATGCAGAAGTTATAACACACTTCCTGTCTCACTTTTCTCGCCATAAATTTGTTTCCTTGCCACGGCCAAACCGTTCGAGATATCAAAAATCCGCTGGCAATTTTTCATCCTCAATGTCTTGACTTCATGCTGACTGAGATTCGTGGCGATTAAATGATTTCTCTAGGAGGAGTATTTCAAATTCCATTGTATACGTTTTCCAAACAACCCTAAATAGCCGACTTCCTGTTGGGCTGAGGTAAAAAGTAAGAGCATGAAGTATATATGAAACGATGAGATCTATATGTGTACCGACTTTCATATTATTACATGCAAGTGTGTTTGATTTATGGACCAAGGTTTCGGACCCCGTTCCAGGGGGCGCTGCTGAGCCCCCCTGCCACGCCCGGGTACCATCTTCAGCCCAGCCCTGATGGCCGCAGGTTCTGACCCGTGTGCAAAGTTTCAAGAGTTTTAGAGCATGTTAAGGCCCCCAAAAGTGCCCGAATAGTCGATAAAATAATAATAATAATAATAATAATAATAATAATAATAATCCTAAGGAAAACAATAGGGCCTTCGCCTTTTCAGGCTTGGGCCCTAATAATCCTAAGGAAAACAATAGGGCCTTCGCCTTTTCAGGCTTGGGCCCTAATAATAATAATAATCCTAAGGAAAACAATAGGGCCTTCGCCTTTTCAGGCTTGGGCCCTAATAATCCTAAGGAAAACAATAGGGCCTTCGCCTTTTCAGGCTTGGGCCCTAATTATTATTATATAACTGGAATAATTTGAATGGTTAAAACAGACCAATCATAAAACCCAACACCACTTCTTTGGATATTAGGACAGTTTCAGGTTTGTATACAGCGGATTGTAAATTATCACATATTAAGCAGGAATTTGGAAGACTTTCAAGACCTGGGTTGAAATCTTTACTCAGGCCTGTTAGCAGGTACTGGGTAAATTCTTTGTCAGGGTGATTTGTAAGTTCCAGAGGCAGAACTTGGGTTCTGTGTGCCGAGATCACTCCAGGACTGCAGGACATATGTGGTGGATTTTATCACTTTGGAATCAACTTTGGCTGTAGCAGTACTGGGATTAATCTGAGGGCAAGCCGAGGTCGGATGGTTGATGGATCTGCAGATAGCGCAAGTAAGATTCCGACAGACCAGGAAAACTCTGTTGTAAAGTTCTAAATCTAGAGCTCCCCAATAAGGGCATTGATTCCACTAGGCTAAACTAGCAGCGCATTTGGCGGAAAAAGGATTATGGTAAGTAAAGAAATGACTACCTCCAAAAGAAAGGGATAGCTCTGCTATAATGGAAAGGTAGTCAATTCAATTACTTACATCTATTTGGGAACAGAGAGCAAATTATTTCTCCCAAAAGCGATGCAGAACTCTGCGAAGGTTAGAACATGATTTGGATTGGATAACATATTTTTTTAATTGATGGTTATTGGACCGCAGTCCAAGAAGCAACACATTTCATTTTGGGGAAACAAGGAAATAAATGAAGCCAGATCTATGTCAGCACCTACTAAGATTTGACAGTGGAAATTAGCAGATACTGGTGATGGACCCATGGCAACTGTGTGGGGAGGAGCCGGGAGGGGAACAGCTAAAACGAGAGTGAAAGATGAAAGTCGGGCTGCAGTAGTGGGCATAGGAAAGGTGGGAGGATTTGGAGGCTGAACCATTAACTGAGGCAGCCTTACGTTGTGGTCTGCTCCATTGAAAGGTAGGTTAATTTGGAGGGGAGGAGCTGAGGGAGGAGGAAATGGGGAAATTGGGAGTTGAAGAAGGGGGGCAGCAAATGAGGTACCTGGTAAAGAAACGGGAGCTGGAAGAGGGTTGGAGAAAATAACAGGCTGTGAAAAGTGTCTGGAACCTGAGGGAGGAGCATTTAAATCAGTGGAAGGAGCTTGATTACTTTGCGGAAATGGGGAAATAATTTTTTGAGGTAAGAGTAGAAGTGGGAGGGACTTCTACAGAAGCGAGATTGGGGAGGAGAGGAGGGATGTAACTGGGCATTTGGGAAGAGGAAGTAGGAGGAAAACAAGCCAGAAGGGCGACAGAGGCTTGAGAAAGAGAAGAAAAGTGAGTTATGCATTGTGGAGATGAGTTCGTGGATTTATGGGGGGTCTGTCTTGCGGATCGCTGGGAATACTTATCAGATAGCTGGGCTTTGGTAGATCTGCGAGAGAATGTGACCCCTGCAGATGAGAGGGCTTGAAGGAGTCCATTGACTGTCCACTATTTCTGGTATAGGAAGAGTTGCCACGGGAGAAGAAGAGGATGAGGGGGCTTCAGAAGTCGGAGGATGAGGAGCTGAACAAATTCTAGACGTTCTTTCCGGGGGTGGAGAAAAAGGTCTTCTGGAGCATTGTAAAGTGGACTGATCAGAGGAATGATAAGCCTGTCAACACGCGTCACAGTACGGGGAAACTCTGTGGCCAGATGAGAGGATGGTCCTGGTCTAGGCTGTGCGGGCGGCAGCAGAGTTTCAGAAGGACAGGAGAACAAGTCATCTGAAGAGAAAAGCTCAATCTCCGGAGAGCTGGACATATTGCTCAACATGGGGCAGGGCCAAATGCCGTAAAAAATCTCACTAGAGTGAGGTAAGTGGTGGCTTATATTCTGCAGCCTGTAGGTTGATTGGCAGATTTGACGAGCAAGCTCCTCCCAAACTTTAGTTTAAGGACTTGAAAAATCCTAGATGTTTGTTTGTTGTGCAACCAAACTCCCAAAAATAAAGATTTGGTGCATAACACAGGACTTTTAATTACAAACACAGGACTTATAATTATAAACAAGAAATGCACACACTTATTTAGAAATGTATGTGCTTCCACCTCACACATGGGAACATTTAAGCATTCTTAAAATTGTCTTGTCTGCAATTAATTTCAATAGAATCACTATAAAGTAAACATTGTCATAATGATAACTGGCTAATAAATACAGTATGAGCAGTAATTAATCAACATTCATCAATAGTAGATCATCAGCAATCACTTATCATTTGTCATATGTGTCCTTTTAATAATAATTTTTGCATTTATATCGTGAATAAGTCCATAAACTGTGATGGTGACAGAGATTTGGCTCTTTGGCAATGCGATGTATGTAAATATTCACCAAATTAAAGGAACGTTCTGGGTTCAATGCAAGTTAAGCTCACTCGACAGCATTTGTGGCATAATATTGATTACCACACAAATTAATTTTGACTCTTCCTTACTTTTCTTTAAAAAAAAAAAAAAAAGAGGCAAAAATTGAGATTACAGTGAGGCACTTACAATGGAAGTGAATGGGGTCAATGAAAGTGAATGGGGACAATTTTTGCAGGGTTTAAACAGAAATGTGAAACTTATTATTTTATAAAAGCACTTGCATTAATTCTTCTGATAAACTTGTGTATTATTTGAGCTGTAAAATTGATTAAATCATCATTACAGTCATTTTAAGGTTTGTTGACATCACATCGTCATGACAACGAAGTTGTAAAATTGGCTATAACGTTACAAAAAAAGGATAGTAAGTGATTTTAACACACTAAAATAATAATTAAAATGCATATCCTTTATGTCTTGTGGCTAAACTTTTGAAACAATTAGTAATTTCACTTTCAAAAATGTTCCTCTATTCATTTCCATAGTAAGTGCCTCACTATTTTTAAAGGAGGGATGAGTCAAAATAATTTTTTGTGGTAATCAAAATTATGCCACAGATGCTGTCAATAGAGCTTAACTTGTATTGAACCCTGAATATTCCTTTAAGCTTTTGTAGCCAAAATATTCATCAGATGAATGCTTTTGGTCACAGAGGAAAGAATTGAAATAACACACACACACACACACACACACACACACACACACACAAACTATCGGTAACTATTGCTGTCGATTTTTGCAGAAAGTGAAAAGCGACATATCGGTTGTCCACTAGTACCCAATGGAAAGTCCCCATGATATTTGTGTGCATGTGTCTCATTGTATTTGCCTTTCTATTTCCAGGAGCTTTAATGAAATACACAAGCAATTCAAAATAAGACTGCAAGGCCATACAATTGCACAGACACAACAGTGATGCTTAATTTCTGTTTTCTTTCTGTTAGTGACATAGTGCCACAGAGGTGTGTAGTCCATGTTAACTACAGATTGATTTTCTATTTTCTATTGCAAAAACACCCCCACCACCACCTTCAAACACACACACACACACACACACACACACACACTCATACTCATACACATACTCACACACACACACACGCATTAGCTAAAGAGCAGAAAGATTAACAACCTGCAGTATCCTTATAGTTCTTTTAACAGTAGACCTCATACTCTGCGTGCCTGTTGCAGTTCAAATGCCATCAACACACAACATATTCACACCAATAAACACAAACCCGACATACAAATTAAAGCAATGTTGATGTAACATGTCTGATTAGTTGAGACAAAACAAAGACTTCGTAATGTAAATAATCTAGTTTTGCTAAATCAAATGTCACACAAACAAATAATGTCACATAATTTTGGTCTCTATTTAACACAAAGCTAATTCTATACACATTTTATCAAAACAAAATACCCAGGAACATAATACATGCAGGATGCTGTGACACCTTTTTCAATGATGTCATCTCAAAGATCAACGAACCAGAGGAAAGCGATGATTACTTCATATGGGTACAAACATAACCACTCTGAAATTAAATGCAAATTTGTACTTCTTTCCTTAAAAAAACATGCTCTTTATGAAGCAAAGGATTTCCACTCATGTATATAAAGTGCCTGTAAGCAGCTCCCCTCTGCACTTAACTACATTTTCTGTGGGTGTCTGTCCCTTTAAGAGGCAGTCTAGGGAGTCCTAAGCTAGACATGAATCCAAACAGAGCTGTTGCTGCGTTTACAAGGACTAAAGCCTGTTTCTCTGCTCTCTCACTCTCTCTCTCGCTCTCCCTGTAAGCAAACACTACATACAGAGTGACACTAAATTGCACAAAATTGCACACGGCATGCAACTACTTGCAAAGCATTATGTGCATAATATCCTTAATGCACAATGACTGTTATTAGCTATATAGCTATAATAATAGAATTACTGAAATATATGCACACATTATTTGATACATATAATGAGAAAGGTATAGTATGTATAAGTGAGCAAACAATTCATCTAGTGGGTGAAACGCTTGTATATCTTGTGAGGAGCCTTACCTTGCTTTATAGGGGAGCCTTTAACAACTCTCTCTCTCTCTCTCTGCACTATGAGTGTATCTCACTCTCCCCACTGGCAAGCTGTCCTTTGTCCAGGTTTAGCTCTGCTATCAGGTCACACACACAATCCTTTGATTTATATTTTCTTCCATGTCCTGTGTTTCCCCTGCCTGTGCTCTCTTCCACTTCCTTCGACAATGGTTTGGAGGGCCGAGGGTAAAGGAAGTCCCCTCGTCTGCGCTGTTTCACTAGTGTGTGTGAGAGCTACAGCGTATGTTATGCAAGGCAAACAGACTGCCAGCTCTCTCTCTCTCTCTATCTCCCTCCCTCCTTCTCTCTCGTCACACACACACACACACACACACACATATTCATACACACATTGGTGCGGCTATCCTTAAGAGGACTCTCCATAGACAATGATTTTTATATTGTATGAACTATAGATTCTATCCCCTAACCCTACCCCTAAACCTAACCCTCGCAAAAAACATTCTGTAAAATATTTAAAATAACTAAAATTTGTTTAGTATGTTTAAGCAATTTGAATTATGGGGACAGTAGAAATGTCCTCATAAACCACATTTATAGCATAATACACTGTAATTACCAGTTGGTAACATAAAAAATTTCCCCGTAAATCACACACACACACACACACACACACACACACACACACACACACACACACGCACACACACACACACAGTGTTCTATAGAACACAGCTCCTCCCCCAGTCAGCCTTTGCAGCTTCATCAGGTATTCATTCAAAAAACACACTACACTTGGCAGGGTGCCCAGACTACACACACACATGGATGGGATTGTGGGGGGGGGGGGGTTATGAGGGGGGATCCAAGCACACTATAAGAAAAAACACATAGCCACAATACAAGCACTACCTCACATACATACTGTACACCATGGTGCACTCATAAGAAACACAAACACAGCAACAGAGCATGAAATTCTCTTGAGGGAGCCTTTGTACGGATTTCTCAGAGCTGCAATGCATCTCACTATTTTTCGATGACTAATTAGTTGCCCTCAGTGGAAAACTAATTTTCCCATCTCTTCCTCACCACCATTACGTGTGATGCGAGAGTAAGCACATTATTTGCATAGGACTTTACAAGTCTGCACTGAAATGATATCCCTTACTACACCAAAACATCAAGCCCCCACTGCCAGTTATAAGGACCTCAGTATATATTACATATGATATTGAACTGTTGTATAGTGTATATTGAATTTTGAACCATTTTATAGATACTATTGTACATTTCACACATTGTACCATGTACGCTGTAGAGCTGTGCCTGCCTAAAACAAGGGCTATGTGGCAAAACAGATTCAATTCTATTCAATTCTATTCTCAGACTGACAAACACACTCAAACACATACCCACATTCTTCTAGATTTAGAATGCAAAGTAGTTGTAACTCACCCTCAGGGGGGACCCACATACAAATTCTAAAGTCACTGTCCCAGTCACGCACACACTCATGGAAAATGTTATCTGCATGCTCAACCTTGAGAAGATCTGAAAACACCCTGTGTTCAAAACACATACTATCAACAAGAGGAGAGAAACACTGGGAACAAGAAAAGCCCATCAGCAATATGTAACCTCTAATATTAGCCTGGTCTAGTTTACTCTCTCTGAGCAGTGTTTGCCAAGTCACAGACAGATAGTAAGATATCATATACACTTGTCATAATGCTTCTGAAGAATACACCACTGGAGTCTTATGGATTGCTTTTATGCTGCCTTTATGTGCATTTGGAGCAGGGGCGGACAGAATATAGGGAGAACCGGGACTTTTCCCGGTGGGCTGGCCGCGAAACGGGGCTGAATTGGCCGCAATAAGTTGAAACGGGCTGCCACGTTATGCTGAATAGGCCACGACAGGCTGAAAAGGGGCCACACAACAGTGCCGCGATATGGCGAATGTGACCACGTTATTCAGAAAAGGACAACTTTTGGGCCAGTTTCTATGTAAAATCCAGGGGCAATTTCTCTTCCCAGTCCACCCCTGATTTGGAGCCTCGAAATTTTGATACCCATTCTCTTCCATTGTGAGGACCAACAGAGCTGAAATATTCTTAAAAACAATCTTAAGTAGAACAAAGTCATACACACCTGGGATGGCATGAGGGTGAGTAAATGATGAGAGAATTTTCATTCACTACTTGAAGCATCTTAATCATTTAGGGCGTTACTAATATAAAAGTTGTAGAATCTTAAACATGAAAGTACTCTCAAAATTATTATTTTTCAGTATTTATGTCTTAATTTCCAGTAAAATATAAATAAAAACACCTTAAAACAAAATACATTTACTTGAAGAGCAAAATAGCATAGATAGTGTATCTAGTATCTAAGACTTCAGAGAAAATATCTTGAATAAGATTTGTTTTTGTTGACTGATTGAAAATAGTTTCTTGTTTTAAGCATAAATCTAACAAAATATGAGTTTTGTGGAAAACAAGACAAAAATACTAATCAAGACATTTTTTTGAAGTGTGTATCTCACTGTAAATTATAATAAAACAGATTTGTGTACAGACTGTAATAGCAAACTGCCAAAGTAACTTGAATGTCTATATATTGGTTGTAAATGGAGCAATGGATCTCACCTAACTATGACAACAACAAAATTAGAACTGTAAGGCAAAAATGGAGACAATTATTTTCATGCCTGTCAGAGACAGTAGAAGGTTCATCAGAAAATACATGTATTGCACTGTTTTCACCCTTGCTGACAAAGCCCTGCAGAGAGACAGTCTTTTGTTATTAACACTTTTGATACATAAAAATAAAAATAAAAACGAATAAACAGAATATATATAGAAAGGACAAATACCTGTACCATTTCTAACACGTCCAATATGCCAGCCTGCCCAATTCGGTAAACCATTCTTGAATGAGGGAGCGCCAATTGACTTCCATCCTCTAAGAATTATTTGTCTGCCGATCATTAAGCTAGTTTGGATCCAGCTTTTAGTATATTTGTCAACTAGTTTAATATCCTCCCCATCACCCAATATATTACATAGTCTAGGGCAAAATGAAATTTGAGTATCTAAAACCTCACAGATACAATTCTGGACTCTTGCCCAGAATTCTTTAATCATAGCACAGAACCACAGAGCATGGGCTATGTCTCCATCCTCTGACATTGCCAGCAGGTCGGTGTGTCTTTTAAACCAAGCATAAACAATCTAGAGGGAGTCCAAAAAAAATTATGCAAAATCTTAAACTGAATAAGGCGTTCCTTTGCATCCCTAGACATAGATTTAACATTTCTTTAAAATGTCCGACTCCCCATCCTCAAATACCAAGTCAAATCTCTTTCCCATAACCTCTTAAGAGCAGTTAAGGCCTTGTCAACAAGACGCTGAATCAACGAGGAATGACGCTTCATGCCCCTCTCCATGTCTAAGTCTAAAAGCATAGTAATAAACAAACTTTTGTCAATTGGTTTAATTTACTGAAATGCAACCAAGGTCGTTTACCATTCCATATAAAGGACTCCATATAAAGGAGATATTCTATCAAATTGTTTAAAATAAAAATGAGGAACTTCTAGAGGGAGAGACTGTAGTAGATAATTGAATTTGTTCAATTAAATGAATTTGAATCAGTTCATTTTTATAACATTGACCTCCCTGCCATAGACAAATATAGAGAGGCCCACCTATCCACATCACACAAGAATCTTTATATTAATGGGTCAAAACGAACTTACTAAATCTCACAAATGTTCTGGAAATAAAATGCCTAAATACTTAATGTCTTGCTTGGGCCATTAAAAGGCACCAGGTTGGAAAGCTGTGGGAGGGCAATATGCTGTCAGAGCAAGAGCTTCCAATTTAGACCAATTCACCCTGTATCCTGAAAATTTGGAGAAAGAATTAATAATTTCATGGAGGGAGGGCTTATGGACGCCATGCAAGTTTCGTACATGTGAACGGCAAGCTTTGCACACTTTGCTAGTTTTAATACTTTTTATGTCATATACCAGTGAGATTCTATACACCATGATCCTTAACTGTTTTAGGAAGACAAAATCCTCAGGCTCTGGTGATGTTAAAAGACACTTATGTGCTCAAGCTGACACCCCTGACCAGGCCTCAAGCCAGGGAGACGATTTGGACAAGGAAGTGAAGGAAATACGGTGAGAATCGTTGAACATGATGGCAATGCTGATGAAAGTCATTGCTGATTTGGAGGATCTTGCTGTAATATGTCAATCAATCACTCCCATGGAGACGAACATCACTGAGGTGGTTACAAAAGTGGGGGATATCAAGAAACGGATTGATTATCTGGAGTTATCGGAGAGAGAATTAGCTGATACTCTGCTAGTGACCAAGGTGGATTTGGAATGTGTCTGGGAAAAGTCGGAGGACTTGGAGAACAGTAACTGACAGAATAACGTCAGAATTGTTGGAATTGGAAAGTCGGGATATGGTGAAATTCCTGGATGGGATCTTTCCGAGTCTGCTCGACATAACAGGCCATAAGCTGGAAATCGAGCAAGCTCACGGGGATCCTGCTAGGCGATCTGCTGAGGGAGGGAGACCCAGATCAATTCTAGCCAAATTTTTGATATCATCCGATAAAGATCTCATGTTACATGAGGTGAGGAGTAAAGGAAGACTTTCTTGGAAGAACCACAGTTTTATCTTGTTCCCAGACTTCTACAAGAGAGAAACGTGAAGAAACTCTTACCTCAACGGAAGGTTGGTTTTGCACTGATGTTCCTGGCCAAATTGAGAACAGATGCTAAGGATGGCTGTAAAACATTTACATGTCCCCAGCAAGCGATGTCCTTCATAAAGTAAATGGACTGAGTAAGTTATTTTGTGGTACTCACGTTGCAGCCAAGTGGACGACTCACTGAATATCTACTTGATCGTCCGAGGAGCACCTTTTTTGTTTCTTTTTAACCTGGTTCCGCCTAGAGGTTGGAGTTTTTTTGTGTAGTAGCACTCCTTCAGTACAGTTTTATGGATGAATCTACATACTCTTTGTGTTTATTCCATCTATTGGTTGGAGTTTGTTTTATAGATTATCTTTTGCTGTGTAATTCTGTTTCACAAAATTTGTATAGAAACATCGGACTTGAGCAATCCAATGGCAAGGTTGCATCAGGGGTTCTCGTAGGCATGCATGGACTGTTTGAGTTTGGAGGTATGGATGCCAGTTGGTGCTGTCATGTGCGGGGTTAATCTGCACGTTTTTCTTTTTTCTGTTTGTTTTGTTCTGGGGATGTTACTTGATCATCTTGGTCTTGATGGTGACACTAATGTTGGAATGTGGTCTTTATAATCTTGGGCATTATTTTTTTTATAGTGCTGGCTCGAGTAAGAGCAGGGGAATCATTATACTGATAAGTAAATATCTGCAATTCAAATCAATTCAGTCTTAAACAGAGTAAAGATAAATTAAGAATTTTTATTATTGTTTTAGCTAAAATTCAGGGACAAAGTCTTATTATATAGAATAGATTTTTTTTGTATATAAGTCCCTCATTTCATCTGTTGTTGATTGCTCAATTGGAAACAATTTATTCTCAGATCACGACTTGCTGTGTTTAGAGGTTGTGGCAGGGCGGAGGGCGGGGCTGGGTTGTGATTATACACACCCGGTCCCTTATCAGGGTAATTAAGCCCCCGAGAGGGATAAAGGCTGATGGCAGATGGTGGTGCGAGGAGAGAGAGATCGTTTCCGGACATGTCCGTCATGTGTGTGTTCGACTTTTGTTTAAGTTTATAATTAAAATATTTTTTATATTGACAAGCCGGTTCTTGCCTCCACCTTGCCCTTCTAAATCCCTTTACACTGATAAGGGACCGGGTGTGTATAATCACAACCCAGCCCCGCCCTCCGCCCTGCCACAGAGGTGTTGCCACATCTGGAGAAAAATAAATCATACAGTTGGTGCTTTAATGTATCCCTTTTGAAAAATCCTGAATTCCAACAAATGTTAAAGGCTGAAATCAATGTCTATATGGAGACCAACTGGTCCTCAGTATCCTCTGTGGGTGTGGCTTGGGAGGCACTTAAGGCGGTTCTTAGGGGCATACTGTACATAGTATGCCTCATTCACCAAAAAATCCAAAGCACAAGAACTTGTGGAACTGGAAGGGAATATTAAAGGGTACCTATTATGCTCTTTTTCACAAGATGTAATTTAAATCTTGTTGTCCCCAGAATGTGTCTGTGAAGTTTCAGCTCAAAATACCCTACAGATCATTTATTATACCAAGTTGAAAATGTAAATTTTTGAGTGGGAATAAAAACAAGACGTTTTTGTGTGTGTGTCTTCCAGAATAGGGTGGAGTTTTGACATCTCTGCTTCGGATAACTACACATTCTAAACAATATGACTGACAGCGTAAATAGTGGTGGTCAGCCCTACATGTTTGAATCAGTGTCAGACACTGATGAGCGAGAGACTCTGTCAGAAGTAACAACTTGAGATTGAACCAGGAAGTATCCGAATGGTTATTTGATAAATGTATTTATTTGTTGTTGAGTTTTTTTCAGCAGTCTTGCAACGATGGACGAGCAACACACACACACACACACACACACACACACACACACACACACACACACACACACAAATACTGTTACAACATTCGCTATGTGCTATAAAAAAAACACACACACAAACAAACATGTTGTACAATTTGCGTAATGTTCACTTATCATGCGTTCAGACCAGAGGCGTCGAGAGCGTCAAATCGACCGGAAGTCATTAATTTTCTATGACAGCCAGCGTCTCTCGGTAGTGAGAAGCGGCGCGGCAAGTCTTGGGCGGTGTGGGCGTCAGAGGAAAGTTCAAGTGCAGCCAACATTATGGTATTGAGTTTTGATGCGGTTCAGCGGCAACTTATTGGAATATAGAAGTGCTCCGCTCTAGCGAAGTCTAGAAAACACAACCGTGTAAACTTTGGTTCCCACCAAACATTAGTTCCGAAGAAAAAATGGAGGAGAAACTGATTATCGCCATGGGGGGTTTTCCCTGTAATATTTTATCTGTTCCTGTTTGCTTACAGGGATATAAATACAATTTTAAAAAAAGATGTGTGGACAAAGGTGTCTGAAATTGTTGGTGTGCCAGGTGAGTTGATGAAGTGGATATTATGGTTTATATAATATTATATAATAATATATTAAAATATTTCATGAGGATATTCGCTACTTGTGATATGTCGTCAAAAAGATACCGGTCGACATGTCTGGATGTTTTGCGGCCCCTTTAAATATAGTTCATAAAACCAAGCATCCTCAACGAACGCTGCCACCTATTTCAAATATGTCAGAGCGTCCACGAATTTTCGATAGCGTTGTTGACAGGACAGCCAGAGCGAATTTTGAAGCTCTCGCTGCCTCTGGTCTGAACGCACGGTTATTAACTGGTGTACAGGTGTGGCAGTGTCCGTCAACAGTCATGGGCAGGGCCTGTACAAAGTGACGTCACTTTGTACAGAATCTGTGAACGGCTTGTTCTTAGTGCTTATGATTAATGGGTATTAAAAAAAAGGACTGGGTGTATTTTTATCATTATATGGTGGTTGTGTACACACACTGCTAACACACATTTATGTTGAAACACCATGTAAAAGTGAATTTTGCTTAATAGGTCCCCTTTAAATGTGCTGAAGCAGAGCTGAAGTGCCAAATGTCGTCTAATGGCCTCAGGGAATTGACACTTTTCTAGAAGTTTATATGAAATCATTCAAATGTGAAAGCTTCTTTAAAACCAGGCAACCAGGACACTAGCCCGGGTCAGACTGATTCTCAAAAAGGACAAAGATCCAAGCGATTGTAAGAGTTACCATTCAATTTCACTGATCCAGCTAGATGTTAAAATATTGTAAAACATTTTGGCTAACCAATTACTGTCACAGTCTGTCTGCACCTGATTCATGGACTCTTATTTTGAAGTTCTCTCCCTCACTACATTTCCCAGAAGTCACTGCCCTAATCACTCCATTATCCCCACCTGTATGCCATTCCCTCATTAAGTTCTAAGTGTATATATAACCTCCAGTTTTGTCAGTCCTTGAATTGAGTATAGTGATGTTTGGTGTGTTATGTTTGAATTGTTAAGTTTGCTCTGCTCCGTTAAGTCTGCTCCACTCCAGTGTGTGCTCCACTCCAGTGTGTGCTCCACTCCAGTGTGTGCTCCACTCCAGTGTGTGCTCTACTCCAGTGTGTGCTCTACTCCAGTGTTTGTACTACTCCTGTGTTTAAGATAAAAGGATTTAAAGTACCTACTCCTGCGTCTCCTATCTCCTTGACTCCTAGGACACCCAAATGTTACAGAAGGACTGACCGATACAAAGAATTTGGATCCTTTTATCAACTACTTAGGATTACAGATTCACTGCCCACAGGAGCATGGATCCAACGGCTTTATTCCTTGAGCTTTTCAGGCAGAATCTCCCCCTACTTGAGTACTCAACCATGTTCCTTCGCCTTGCAGCAACTACAGGCTTACCTGACATATACCTCAAGCCCATCTATGGTATGGGGTTAAATTACCATCAATCAACTGTGCTTCCTGAGGTGGGGAGTCTCCCCCTGGTTGATTATGTTGCAGCCACCCTGGTCCTCCATTTACCATCGCTACCCTTCTCCAACTTTACTCAATTATTAGTTTACTCTCCTCTCCTAGAGGGTTATGGCAGAAACTCCAAGCCTTCCACGGCCCCGGTCTACAAGCCTTCCACGGCCCCGGTCTCCAAGGTAACTCCACTCCATCCAACATCCCTAAATAATTTTTTTGGGGGGGCTCACCCTATCCGGTTTCCAGTGGCCGATTCTCTGCAGCAGTCAACAGTAGGGGCCACGGTCAGCGAGCCAGCACCTGTACCCTCGACCGTCCACATAACCACGCTCCCTGCTGGCCGAAAGAGAACGGGAAGGAAGAGGGCATCTTACTCCCAGTTTCGGCCAGTGCTTTCCACGGCTCCGCCCCCAGGGTCTTCCATGGCTCTGCCTTCCACGGCTCCGCCCCCGGGTCTTCCATGGCTCCGCCTTCCACAGCTCCGCCCCAGAGTCCTCCATGGCTCCACCTTCCATGGCTCCGCCCCCCAGAGTCCTCCATGGCTCCGCCTTCCACGGCTCCGCCCATTCCCAGGCCTCCAGACCCTGTCCTGTGGCCAACGCCCAGGCCTCCTGACCAGATCCCTGTCCTGTGGCCTCCTCCCAGGCCTCCTGACCAGATCCCTGTCCTGTGGCCAACTCCCTGGTCTCCTGACCCAGTCCTCGTCCTGTGGCTGACTCCCAGGCCTCCTGACCCGATCCCTCTCCTGTGGCTGACTCCCAGGCCTCCTGACCCGATCCCTGTCCTGTGGCCGACTCCCTGGCCTCCTGACCCAGTCCCCGTGCTGTGGCCGACTCCAGGCCTCCAGACCCAGTCCCCATCCTGCGGTCGCCTCCCAGACCTCTTGAACCAGTCCCTGTCCTGCGGCCGCCTTAAGTAAAGTTATGACATATCTTATACATATAGATCAGGTGGGGTTTATTTGGTCTGTAGCTCTTCTGGCATTTCATCAGTATCATGAGGTCAGTGGCGAATGATCAGACTCTGGTTGCTGCCATCTCACTTGACGCTGAAAAGGTATTTGTTATGTTAGTATGGGATTATCTTTTTAAGATTTTGGGTTCGGGAATACTATTATGGGATGGATTAATTTACTTTATAGACACCCGGTAGCAGCGGTACAAACAAATGGATTAATTTCAGATAATTTTACTCAGGATAGGGGCACCTGGCAGGGTTGCCCTCTTTCCCCATTATTGTTCTGTCTTGCCCTGGAATCATTAGCAGCTGCAATAAGAAAGGAGGATGATTTTCCAGGGGTGGTGGTGGGAAGTGTGTTGCATAAGCTTTTGCTTTACGCATACAATATTTTATTATTCATCTCTGACCCCACTAGATCTATGCCTTGCTCCACAGAATTGTGAATTCCTTTTCTAAATTCTCAGGATACAGAGTTAATTGGTCTGATTCCGAAGCTTTGGCTCTTACAGCATACTGCCCGGTAACTTCTTTTCAGCCAGGGGACTTCCAGTGGCCCAAACAGGGCATGAAGTATTTGTTTTTTTTTATTCCCAGCTAATTTGTGTGATTTAGTTAATTTTTACCCTTTTTCGAGCGACGTGGGCTTCATTACATTTATCTATGATTGGGAAGGTTAAATTACCTGCTACAATCTCTCCCAATAGATTTCCCCATCTCTTATTTCAAGCAATTTGATAGCATAGCGAAGTCCTTCATTTGGAATGATAAGTGTCCCAGATTACATTTCAGTAAGTTATAGGCCGATTGACAAAGGAGGGCTAGGCCTACCCAAGATTTTGATTGCATTCGGTCTCAGACATTTGGCGGCCATGGTTTTGTATTGAACAGGAAGTTCTTGCCCCTATTTCACCATTGCAAAGCCTTTCTATCAAGCTAGTCAGAGATGTTATATGGCTGAACCCAAAGTTATGTATTAATAAGTTCCCTTTCAGTTGGACAGAGTTAATTGTGAGGGAGGTTAACGCTTGGTGGCCTATACGAGAGTGGAGTGTTGAGATCCTTTGAAAATATGTGTCACATGCTTTGCAGTATTTTCTGAGTACCATACACCCCCCTAGAGCGGCAGATACTCTGGGAGTGGTGATTACTGCTTTTGGAAAAGGTCATGAGGCATCAGTGTATTACTCCCTGTTAATTCAGAGTCTGGGGGACGGAGCTTCAACTTCTCAACTTCTCTTCAACTTCTCTCTTTATCTTTCTCCCATAAGAGATTATGGTATTGGTAACTTGGTATTGGAGGAGGGAGTGTGGAGGATCTAGAGATGCAAGGGTGTGCCTTATGCAATTTAAGATTTTACATTGATTCTACTGGACCCTAGCTAGATTATATAGGCTTGGTCTTAAAGATACCTACCTGCTGGCAATGCCAATCAGAAGATGGGGACACAACCCATGTTTTTTGGTGGTGTGTTAAGATCCAAGAATATTGGTTGAGGGTTCAGAGTTCTACATGTGATATATTGGGCACTAAAATTTACTTTTGCCCCAGACTTTGTATTTTCGGCGATGGGGTGGTCATTAATATAGGGGATAAGTACATAAAAAAATTGGGACCTAGCCAGTGTTATGATCAGCAGACAGGTCAACCTTAGGGGATGGAAGTTGGCTGGAGTGCCCTCATTTCAGGAGTGGTGCACAGAGATGGGCAGGCTGGCGGCATTTGAGGAGGTGTCGTATAGAAGGCTAGGGAGTTGTTCAGAAGAGTGTGGCAGCTATCTGGCATTTTTGGAGGGCTCTCGGGGAGGGGCAGTAGAGAGGGATGTATAGATTTACATGTGTGTGTTTATTATTCATTTGTTTTTTTTTATTTTATATATATGATAATGGATGATGCTGTACATGAATGTTTGTCCCCCAAAATTGGCCCCAATCCCTTCCATTGTAAGGGCCTTACTGTAATGCAGATTTTTTTTTTTTTTGTGGTAATCAACATTATGCCACAAATGCTTGGAATAGTCCTTTAATGATTTGTTAATGATTAATTATTCTTAGGGTGACCAGATACCTGTTTGTGAAAAATGGGACCGTCCCCTCCCAGCAAAAATTCAATTGATGTCTCCTTACCTAGGTGCAGATCAATGCAAAGTAGAGGGTGCATCTTCATCTGTAACTGCATTTTTTCTCAATGTGCCTTTCAAGAGTTTATCATAAAATGCAGAGCAGTCCAATCCAAAATTAAGACGTACGAAAAAGCATAGTCTTCATGACTGTTACACTGAGTTGATATTTATCCATGCTGTATTCATTAATGAGAACACACGCTCCACAGATGCAGATGTCCCAGGCAGGCATAAAACAAACTACACGACCTTGGCTAAGACTCCGAAGCTGATGGTCTTGCTCTCCAGCTCACGAAAACTGTCTGTCCATCTCTCGGGCACGACCGTCTTTTCATGTTCCACTCAGTGATGCGACGAGTGTCAATTTTTTTTCACGCAAGCCCACTCATACTTTTTGCAGCATCCACATGCTTTTTTTGTATGAACATGCTGCGCCATGTCGGTGCGGCCTCTATGGGAGATGGAAAAGCCATAGCTCACTTTACTAGGCCCTATCTGTGACTACTTTTTTTTTTAGAAATTTAAACTCTTTTTGAAAATCCTCATTAAATGTACATGCACACTTCCTTGACATTTTTTTCAGCCACAATTTCATCTGTGTGCTCTTTCTAACTGACTCTTCAATAAGTTCACTAACTGGACATCTATTGATAGGGGATTGATTTTGGATAGTTTAATGCAATCATGTACTTCAAATAACACCGTGTAATTTTATTAGTTTTACAAGCCATATCCTTAGCTACTTTTGATTCGAATACTCACGTGACTGAGTAGGCCGCATAGGCAATAGAAAAATTTTAGGAGAAGGGAAATATGGGACAAAACACAATTGTTTCAGAATAAGTCAGGACACTACAAAAAGTGCTTGAATACAGGACTGTCCCGAGAAAAAACAGGACATCTGGCGACCCTAATATTCTGTATAATATTTGTAAAACATTTTCATTTTCTAGCATAAACCCTGTGAAAACAATTATGGGATCGTTTCAAGGTCTAGCTTATGGCAGGTACTTTACATTTTGAGAAGGAGCGGATCACTTGTATAAAAAAAGGGGGAGAAATCACAGTGCTCAAAATGTCAGCTGAAGGTATAGATGTTCCACCTTATAGTTAAATATAACCAATCGCCTTTAAATGGATGCATCACCTGTGCATTGTTCAAGGCAAAAAAAATAAAATAAAAAATTTTGATTTTAGTGCAAAAGCTAATGAAGCACAATTATTTGTAATTTTTTTTACAAAGACAAACAGTTTGGGAGATTTAAAGTAGATAGAAGATGTATTTGTATGACTGGAAATAGCTGGCTGGGGGCATTGCCAATATGACCACAAAATGAACTGAACTTGCCTTAAAAGGGACTTTTACAGTCCAGTGCCCTTTTGAGAGATCTGCTGTACACACGTCAGACTGGAAAGCACCTTGATTTAGGAAGCATTAAACTTATACTCTGAAAATGTGGGAAGATTATGCTAAGACCAGGGTTGACTAGGTAAAAAGGACAAGGTCTACAAGTGTCCCATTAAAACAAATTTCCATGTTTTTTTTAAATGCATGCTTGTGAAAACAAATGCTTTTATCAATTACATACCATTTAACACCTCATTTACTGTCTGTGTACAGAAAAAATTAAAAGACAGAAACCCTGACTGTGAGTCAATGGACATTGGACAATAAGAGGAAATCACATTCTACGTAAGCTTACAAGCAGATGCTCTGGGAATTCATAATTTACAAATTTGGATAACTCACACATGATTAATATACAATTTGGCCTGAACATCTGACATATTTTGTACTTGCAAAGCCCAACCAATAGCAAAACAGATAAGTCTGAGTCACAAAATCTGGGATTATGTTTGTGTGAGAAGCATTTTATGAAAATATTTTTCTATTGGAATGTAATTTGTCACCAATGCAATCAAATAAATAATTACAGATCTTTCCATATCTTTTAGAGCCAGTTTTTCAAGCATTTATCTAAAAATAGCTCAGGCCTACAAACTTCAGCCTAAGAGTACAACTCAAGGAGTGAGGACAATAATGGCTAAAGGAGCAGATCAACCATTTTACAAGCACAGGCATGAAGAACATTATCTTGTATCTGTATTTTTTAACTGCAAGGGGGGCTGGGGAGGACAATGGTCAACAGCAATGGCCAAAAGTGCTGAAAGCTTACTGAAAACCCACATTGGTCACTCACCATTTGAGGCTTCCAGTAAGGAATGCAATAAAATATTATCTTAATCAGAAACTCTAGCAACATGCAGGGCTTAATACTAGGCACAAGGGAGGAGCACCACAGTCTCAATAGTGGTTTTGGCAGCCTATAAGAGAGACAGACATACAAAACACACAAACAGCAATTATAAAGACAAGCTATTATAAAACCATTACTAAACCATATCTAATCACTGTCACTGTGATTTTCCTCAAAAGTTCTGGAAATTACAAACCCAATGAAGAAATGTGAAATGTAGATGTGAGAATTTTGTTGTAACTGAGCAAACCATGTGCAAAAAACATAAATTCGACATAAATTATAAATTTTACCATTTGTAGGTTACTATTAATGTTATGCCTTTATTGTTATATCCAAAGTATATATTTCACTTTTACTTGAACACCCTCTTCAGAATATATCTATGATTGTACAGTGCATGCCTACCATGCATTATGGCTGAGCATGTGAGTGCTCTGATTTTTTCTCACAGTGAAATGCAATGGATTCCATTACTGTAAAGCTATTCTGGAATTGCAAATAACACAACAACACATCACTCCTACTTTACCTTATCACCTCCATAGTGGAGAGCAGTGAGATGACATGAAGAGAGCAGGTCAGTCAAGAACAGGGAGCCAATCATAACAGTGGGCATTTACGGTAAAGTCTTAAAGGAGAGGCAGGACGTTTCCGACAGAGGGTCAGAATGAGGGTGGAAAATGATCATGTTTTACAAATACAGTGCATCCGGAAAGTATTCACAGCGCTTCACTTTTTCCACATTTTGTTATGTTAAAGCCTTATTCCAAAATAAATTCAATTCATTATTTTCCTCAAAATTCTACACACAATACCCCATAATGACAACATGAAAGAAGTTTGTTTGAAATCTTTATGAAAATTATTCACAGCCTTTGCCATGACAATCAAAATTGAGCTCAGGTGCATCCTGTTTCCACTGAACATCCTTGTGATGTTTCTACAACTTGACTGGAGTCCACTTGTGCTAAATTCAGTTGATTGGACATGATTTGGAAAGGCACACACATGTCTATATAAGGTCCCACAGTTAACAGTGCATGTCAGAGCACAAACCAAGCCATGAAGTCCAAGGAATTGTCTGTAGACCTCTGAGACAGGATTGTATCGTGGCACAGATCAGGGGTAGGGTACTCTTCCTAAAGCTGGCCACCCAGCCAAACTGAGCGATCAGGGGAGAAGGCCCTTAGTCAGGGAGGTGACCAAGAACCTGATGGTCACTCTGACAGAGCTCTTTGGAGAGAGGAGAAACTTCCAGAAGAACAACCATCTATGCAGCACTCCACCAATCAGGCCTGTATGGTAGAGTGGCCAGACGGAAGCCTCTCCTCAGTAAAAGGCACATGACAGCCCGTCTGAAGTTTGCCAAAAGGCACCTGAAGGACTCTCAAACCATGAGAAACAATATTCTCTGGTCTGTTGAAACAAATGTTGATCTCTTTGGCCTGAATGGCAAGTATCATGTCTGGCGGAAATCTCACCTCCTGGCCAATACCATCCCTACAGTGAAGCATGGTGGTGGCAGCATCATGCTGTGGGGATGTTTTTCAGCGGCAGAAACTGGGAGACTAGTCAGGATAGAGGGAAAGATGAATGCAGCAATGTACAGAGACATCTTTGATGAAAACCTGCAAGAGCGCTATGGACCTCAGAATGAGGTGAAGGTTCATCTTCCAACAGGACAACAACCCTAAGCACACAGCCAAGACAACAAAAAGAGTGGCTACAAGACAACTCTGAATGTCCTTGAGTGGCCCTGCCAGAGCCCAGACTTGAACCTGATTGAACATCTCTGGAGAGATCTGAAAATGGCTCTGCACCGACGCTCCCCATCCAACCTGATGGAGCTTGAGAGGTCCTGCAAAGAAGAATGGAAGAAACTGCCCAAAAATAGGTGTGCCAAGCTTGTAGCATCATACAGAAAGACTTGAGGCTGTAATTGGTGCCAAAGGTGCTTCAAGGTATTGAGCAAAAGCTGTGAATACTTATGTACATGTGGTTTTTTTTTTAAATAAATTTGCAAAGATTTCAAACAAACTTCTTTCACGTTGTCATTATGGGGTATTGTGTGTAGAATTTTGAGGAAAATAATGAATTGAATCTATTTTGGAATAAGGCTTTAACATAACAAAATGTGGAAAAAGTGAAGCACTGTGAATACTTTCCGGATGTATGACTGTTTTTCAAAAACATTTACTAATATTTTAAGTGAACCTCAAGGAACATATTAAAATAATAAAAAAGGCGTGCCCTTTAAGGTGAACATGTGGTTTGGTCATGCCAGTGGAAATCTTTTGACTCCCTGAGTAGCAATAGCTTATCTGTTGTCAGCTAAATATACTGAATATGCTTGGCAAACCACAGCCACAATGCTTCAATGAGATCATCATGTATTGTTTTGTTTTTTTAAACAACCCCTAATTGTCCATTTATATTTGCCTAATAATAAATTAAATGCATTAAAAGCAATTACAAATTTTTGTATTCTTCAATGCAGTTCCACCCAAGATGCTTGCTTGACAATGTCCCCAACTTAGATGCTGATTGATTGCAAACATAGATGTCTCTGTAGTAATCAAAGTTTTTTGCTCCGTTCCTACAAAAGGATTGGCAACGAAGGAATATGAAGTATAGCTGTTTGAGGCAGCAGTAATTATTCAAATGAAATATACAGAGAGGTTGTGGTAAACTAAGTTTTAACTTCATTCACTCCAAAAAATAAAAAGCAAACACTTTTCTGCTGTGAAGACACACAGATGATTAAAATATTCCACTGCTTCTGTTTTGCTTCATAAAAATGCCATAGTGTACACATAATCTGACCTGTCTAGGCTGTAATTGCAACATTTATAACCTCATAGTGAGAGAATTTCTCTCAGTTATTCCAGACAGTACTCCTCCAATTACCACTTGTTAGGAAAGATGAGAAATGAAATTCAAAAGAGGCCCTGATGTGAATTTGTTGAGGTTTGAATTGTTTAGTAAACAATGATACTGTTGCCAGGCAGACACTTTTCCTCTGCTTGAAGTCAAAAAGGAGAGCTTGTACAGCTTGACAATTTTCACTACTAGCTGAATAACTGAGGGACAAGAATGTCTCACACTTCATCATTCAATCAAATGTGCTCATGTGAATGTGAAAAGAATGTGAAAATTATTTAGTGGTCACTATTTCCAAAATTAAGTGCACAACTTGCCACAGAAATGCACTTTTGAATACATACATTCAACTGTGCATTTTAACCAAGCACTGTATCTCTTGTCTCCTATAATCTTGTCACCTATCTTTCATAAAACTGTAGCTCTGGCAAGCTGTGAATCCTTTGATTCACTGGCAGCTGCCAATGAATGCAGCCCCCACTCAGAGCTTGTTTTGAAAACCTTTTCATTAATAATTAATTACAGGTCTAAATTAAATCATCACATAACAGACAGCGAGTCCAGGATTCAGACATGGAAAATAGAAATGCTTTACTGCATCTTGCTTTTAGTGTGAAATCAGTCCACTCTGAGATTGCACCACCATCCATTCTCATGACAACACATTCTGTTATAAAGGACACTGAAGTCTCCATTGACTTGCAACTGGATTACTAATGAAAACATCTGCCATATATCCACAAGTCACAGGCATAGTTATAAGGCTGTCAGTGTGTAAACTTGGGAGGTGTTAAACATTAATCGGCTTACAGACAGGCACTAGGTCATTGATAAGGATAGTCAGCACTTTTGAAATGTGATAACGGTGTGCTCTAAATTCTGAGCATGACTGGGCCTAAAAAACAAGATCTATTCACTAAAGAAAAGAATATTGTATGATTTTCTCCTTTTACCATCCTTTCTATGTTGTAGGGGCCTATAAGTACATTTCTTGCCCTGCAGTTAACTGTTTTGCTGCTACCTTAGAATTTCTCTTCCCACAGGATAAAAAAAAAGTATTGAATAAACCAATTATTTTAGAAATTATAGATTATTTGTTGACAGTTACAACAACTAACCATGACCTTAAATACTTCACAGTATTAAAGGAATGTTCTGAGTTAAACACAATTTAAACTCAATTAACAGCACTTGCAATGGAAGTAAATGGGGCAAGTCCATAAACACTAAAATACACAGTGTTTTAAAAGTATAGATACCAGATGTAAACATTGTACATGTTAACGTGATTTTTGCTTCTTCTTTTCTTTTTCTTTTTAAATAGATGAGGGACCAGTCAAAAAAATGTTTTGTGGAAATGATGCCAAAAAAAAAGCTGTTAATGGAGCTTAACCTGTAGTGAACCCAGAACATACTTTATCAAAATACAGGTAGGCTGCTTGTTTAAGCCTCACACAAAGAGGAATTCTTAATTTTTTGACAGCTCTACAGCTACAGCAAATTAAGCTTAAATTGAACAATATGATCCTCAAAATGTTAAAGACAGGGTAACAGCGTCGCAAAACCTGACTACCATGGGTTAAATGATGACAGTAAGGGTTTTGATGCTATTTGAAAATGCTGTTACTTGCTGTTGTCTATTTTGATCATTGATTTAGCAGAGCAGACTCGTTTTGAAAAGCCTAAGAGTGAACATCAGTCTTGGATGATAAGATACCCAACCCCATCTTATTTTCAACTGAATAGCCAATCAGCTCCAACCAATCACAGTCACCATGGCTTTTGATTGGCTGCTGATGACATCATTACTACAGAAAGTAAGATCCATCACCAATTAATAAGAGAGTGCTGTCCAACATGCCTTGAAGGCTGATTTGGTCTTTTTCTCTCATACTTCAGGCCACCCAGACAACTCTCACTCACAGGTATTCAACACATTTACAGTATGTACCGAATATGCTTACAAACAAACTTACTTACACTTGCAAAGATGAATGCCTACATGAGTTTGTATTGTACAAGACATCCAATTCTAGAATTCACTTTTTGATCAGATATAACAGATCAGACAAGACATCTGATGATGTCACACATTAAGAGCTTGACATTCTTGGAAGAATGCATTTAATAATATAACCAGCCAGCATCATCATAATAGCAGTTGGAGGACTGGTGGCCTCACACAAAGCCATGGCTCGAACTGACACCATATAGTAGACATTGCATGCTCAATTTGACTTGTGTGATAAAGTCAGGCAGAGCATGGCTGTCCATTGCTCATTGATAACTGCAATGAAATATCAGTGGAAGCAGTCTGATAGTGAGTGGTTTTTACAAGTCAGTATAGGGTCAGGGAGAGAGGGAGATAGAGTGAAAAAAGTTCTGTGTGGAGTGAATGAATGGTCTGTTTGACAGAAAAAGTCATCTGTGCCTGTTAGCTTTACACACTATAACAGTAGATCTTCAAACACCCACAATCAACCTTTCATTATCACTTCCAAAGAAAGCCTATCACTTGACAAAGATGTCCCATGGAAATGGCGAATGTGCAAGGCCAGGTCAAACAATATTAAACAATGGGGCATATATTCCTATTTTTAAAAGCACTGTAATTAACCACAGGTTTTTATAGGTAGGACAAAAAGTTTCCTGACCCACATATATCACTTAAAACAGAGGTCTATGTTATACCTATAGGTCGATGTAATTTAGAACTCAAGACTTACAGTAACTTCTATGGTTCACTGACCTCATCACTCTGACATCAGTATGTTGCCTCTTGTATCTTTTTACTAATCCCTCAACTTTATTACATGTATCGATCTTCTGGAGTATTATAGTTCACTAGGCTTTTGTCTTATTTTGTGATTTCAGCAATGAACAAAAGCATTAATGATAAATAGAGCTCTATTAACCATTTAGTTCCTAAATAAGCAGAACAGATTTGTGTGTAAATTATTTATGCTTTAATTGCCCAATTGCATTAAATGGACCATCAATTTATGGTCATTTTCCCCCCCTGCATGTTTCATGAATGATGCCCAATGAATGATTCCAACTTGACTTGTTCAACGTCCACAAGAAGTGCGCGTGGCAAGTCAGCTGGTCTCTCACTCCATCTATTGGTGACTCATGATATTTAATGAGGAACACGCCTAACAGGTGCGTTCGCGGTCTAAACATCAATCGCCTAAGGAATTGTAGCATTATTATTATTTTACCCAAATTAAATAAAAGAATAAAAGAAAAACTGATATGCTGAGTTTGGATAAAAGAGGCGTTGATTCAATAAGATTTTTGCGATTATATGTATCTTTACACATTTAGTTCACATGTATTATCAAAGCTGATGTGTGAAACGTTTTTGATTGTATGTTAAACTGGGATACAAGAACGAAATTTTACAGAGTCAGTTATTGCGGCAGAATTTCCCATTTATTTAATAACTCTTTAGTCACTTTGGAACTGTTAGTTCCCTCGTGTGACTTTGAAAATTCACACATTCAAAAGCTCATAGATAAGCAGTCTTTTAAAACTGTCACATAGGCCTACTGTAGGGCTATTCAACATCATAGACAAGTGGGCCAGATGGAAAAAATATTCGGTGCACTTGGGTCAAGCCAGAATATTTTGTTCACGAAAAACTTCAGATATTGTGTTATAGTAGGCCTATAAAAATCACTTCACTATATAAATAAAACATCTTTGTTCAAAGCTTCTTCTTGTTTAGTTTTTTTATATCATGAGAAAATCCAGCAAAAACAATCTGAAAAAAGTAAATAAATACAGATAACTTAAAGTAAAGCTAAATAAATAAATAAATATCAAAAAGTGCTTTCAAAATTGGTCAATAACAGAGAGTAAAACAGAATGATCCTAAACATTTTCTAAAATAATAAATGTAAAGTTAGTTTAGATGCAATAGATTTACACAGCAAAACAATTGGAAGACAGCACGAACAGACACAAAATGCATTCGGTATGAACAGCCCTTAAGACAACTGGCAATTTCATGCAGGCCACTGGAAATGTCACTAGGGCCGGATTTGACCCATGGGCCACCAGCTGAATAGGCCTGGCATACTGCTTTCTTAAAGTGAACCTAAAGCAACTTGCCTTTGCATTTAACTGTGATATCAAAGTTGAATTCTATGTTTCTAACACTTTAATTATTTTGTCCATTCCTGTACAAAATGTGTTGTCTGATCTAAAGAGTATAACTCCCTAATTGTTATTGGTATAAATAGTAAATCCTAAACAGAGACAACACAGAAAGCTTTCTCTGGGACATTTCTCTGATTTGGCCATTCGACCAAGAAATTCTAAAAATAATGAGGCAATTTAAAGTCCTGAGCTGATTAAACTCAGGATAGTGCATTACACAGAGCTGAAAAAGGCATGCATTGAAAATTACTGTATGCAAAACAGCACTGTTGTACAAATAAAAAACTATATGGCATTGTAATGACAAAAAATAGAGTAATAATTAGGTACAAAACAATAATCTGAAATAAAAATGCAGTCAGTAGATTAGGATCAAGGACCAGACTTATTAGCACTAGGAGAAATGTTATTTCTTTCCAAAATGTCATTTGACAAACATAAAATGTCCTAAGTATATGTTCCAATCAATAGCCTACACACAAAAGAAATTAGAGAAAAATATATGTACCAGAGGAAGTTCAAATACTGTGAGGCAGCTCATTTATAAATTATCTTACTTTGGCACAAGAAAAAATATTCAAAGCAATTCATGCTTATAAGACTGTCCAGAAGAGATGGGTGAGAAATACTGAAAGTACCATTTTCTGCTGTTGAAGCGAAAGATCTCCTAGAGGCCAAACAGCTTTAGTTCAGTTCAATGTATCATTTCAATGACACTTCAGCCGGTTCTCTCTCCCATCTATTTAAGATAGTTTTTTTTAGTTACAATGTTGGGCTGATAATAACACCAATGACAAATTCATCTAAGCCCATTTCTTCTGACCACAATGGTTCCAGCCACAATGTCATAAACAGTCCTATTGTGCTGAAAGAAAAGAAGTGTGATGAATGCCGGAAAGAATAAAGCAATGGAGACGTTCTTGCTTAAAGCTCTCACCGTTGAACTGCAAAAAAGGAATAATCATCATTTCTTCCAGTATTATTCTCTATAAAACAATAAGTATTAAAGCATTACAAAGCAAATGTACTGAAAATATTTTTTTAAAAGTTACAGAGATCTAAATTAAAGGCAACACTAATGCAGAAAGGCTGATATTAGTCGCTGGTACCACAAGAACTCGATTGGGTTGCACCAGGACAGAGCTGTCACGTGTAACAACTCGTAAGCCAATGATGAACTTTCCTGGTGTTGCCCCACCAGCTCCCCAAACACATGTGATCTTTTAAACAATCAAAAGTAGTGATACAGGTCTGATCTTAATTTCAGCATACAAGTCCTTTTGTGTGTTTGAACTAACCTCATGTACACAAACTAATATCCTGTACACTAGAGCTACAAGCATCATCTTCTGTAATTCCTCCATGGATGTGTCCTCATCTATCTCCTCTACAATGAAATGCATGGCAAACTTTGAGATGTCCCTAAAAAAGGATTTGAAATAGACAGAGGTTAAATTCTCTCAGTGAATATTTTATTTATTTATTGTATATACAATGGTAATATAAGTGGAAATGTAAAAAATACAATTCCAAACTCACTTCATTCCACTCAAGTGGACAATACTGAGTATAATTGATGCTTTAATGAAGAAAAGAAGAAAGAAATCCACCATTTCTGCCCAGAACCTTTGCAGAGGAGAGGGGATGGCATATTCCCGACCTAGAGAAAATACATACATGAACTGCTTTTCCAAAATATCAACATGATGCAGATCATATGGGGTAAAACTAAATAATAAGCATGTTGTTTAAACTACAAAATTTGCATACAATAAAATCAGCTACTACAACTGGTTACTGCTCATTTCATTTAAATGCAACACTGCAAACAACTAAATAAAATTAAAGCTGCACTACAGAATATTTTTTTGGTTAAAAATGAACAAAATGCCTTTATTGATTGAGTACATAAAAATAAGCGTTCAAAACAATGTCCTTACCCTGATTCACTACAGTAAGCCTACGATGATTTGTATTTTGAGCTGTCAGATTTAGCTATAAATCGCAGGTTTGTTGTTCATCCTTATGTCCATAAACACAGAAAATGTGTACCGGCTGTCACATATTCCGGCAGGGTAAACTACTCTGTTCAGGTCAGTTGGTCACTCTCACACAGTTCAGGACAACACCGCTGCAGTCTGGATGGATGTTAATCGGTTAACTGTTTGGCAAAGTTCTTTACTTGCTATAATGCTTGAATATGTTGTCTGGCAGGGCTGTTGAAGCTTATATTGCTTATCATGCTCGTACAAATCAAACAATACTCGTCTGCTGTTAACCAATCACGACATATCTACATTGTCCGGTGAAGTTCCTGTAATATGTTTACTAATATTCATGACTTTTGAGTATTTTATTGCATTGCTGTAGTTTCCATGTTCCCCAAGAGTGTGTGTGTGTGTGCCGCTGCTTCTCATTTCTTTAGCCCCCATCACAGAAATGCACAATCTATCACTTACAGTCAATTTAGCATTTAGTCTGTCTCTTTACAAGTTTGTTTAAAAGCACTATAGGTAAGAGTTACTACAGGGTAGTACCCCATGAACTGTATAATCATCTCAAGTTGTTTAAAATGTACCAATTTCATAGCACAATAATGTACATATTAATTTTAGTGTGTAACCATCTATCTATTATAACTTTACTGCTAAATTAAACAAACATATTATTGTAAATGTTATATGGCATATTTCTGCATATTTTCATGTTTAATAAAGAATATTTAATTCCCATCATTATTAAATGCTTGTTTGTTTGTTTTTTTAGTTTACAGTGTTATTGTGTGCAGCACATAGACATACTATTGTAATATTGTGGTTTGACTTCATATCGCATGAAATCATATCAGCCATATCACAAGTTTCAGCTCTTAAATTGATAAACTGTAGTACAATATAAAAATTAATAGTAGATAAAACACTTGAATAATAATATCAAAATATACTGTACTGGTGGTGGTTAAGGAGATTTATCTGTTCTCTATATAAAAGTGCTTTTACTGTAGTGTCAGAAAAGCAATATAAGTAAAAAAAAATATTTATTTCAATTATGTAAATATGAGTGTTGTTTATCTTTATCAAAGCAAGTAATATTTCCATTTTAACCCTTATGCGCTGTACATCATTAAAGCATGTTCCAGTTGCTCCCAGTCAAAAGTGACCGGAAACAACAAACGTGTAATTCTTTTCATTGTTATGAAAGAAATGTAACAACTCTAAATTAAATAATGTAAAAGCACTAAAGTTGTGCATTGTGGGTGTGATTTTGGGGGGTATTTAGACCTTTTTTATTTGATTTAATAAATTATTTACCTATATTGAGGTTATTTTTGTCAGTTTTTGCATACCTGAAATTAGTAGAATAACAAGTAATAACCTATTTTATCCCTAGTTGTGACAAGATGAATGTGTGTGTGTGTAGGTGTGTGCCTCATTGTAGATCTGTTATGGTCTCACCAATACATTTTGCTGTGTGTTCTGCATTGTGACTGATCTATTTTTTTATTTATTTATTTTTTTGGACAAATTAAAAGAATTCTGTTTTATAGTCTGACTAGTTCAGTTTTGTGTGTTTGTTTGTGTTCACTCTTGATGTCTCATACCTTCATGTCTATGTGTTTTAACTGCATTGTGGCTGTTTTTAAGATTGTATATAATAAAAAATGGAAGAATAAAAATCACAGATTTTTTTGTGTTTCCCATTCATTTTCTATGTTGGTCACTTTTGACCAGTACAAGTGTAACTTTTTTCTTTCTACCACTTAGGCTGATCGAATCAACTCCAATTTCTTTGTGTGTTCAGATATCAAATGGATGAAAAGTCACCAAGTCTCCTAACCGTCAGATAAAAGAAACCAGTTTTATTGAAGAAGCAAAATTGTTTTTGGTCAGAAATGACAGAACAGTGCATGAGTGTTAAACAGAATAATATAATATCAACATAAAAATTGAACATTATGACTCCAGCTCTAACTATCTCCCAGTTATGATCACAGGTGTCCAGGTAAGCTGCATTCCATTGCCAGATGCTCAGAAGATGACAATTAAGGAAAAAAAAGTGTAATGCTCCCGTTAGCTTAGCAGGAGTTTAAATATCACCAAAGACGTTTACTTGCAATCCAATTCAGAAACATTCTGCAAATCTAACATTTGTGCTACAGGTGTACAGTTTTCAAAAGAGAGTATAATTTACCATGTTTTGAACACCTGCTACTCTGCTAACATTTGTTAAACAAACTTTAATATAATGTAGGAACTTTTTAATCATGTATCGATATAATTTAATAAAAGTGAATTTTGTATTTCATCCTGGGTGTACTGCAGTAAAGTTAGCTGTACATTTGACATTTTTGGGATATTTGGGTTCTTACACATTAAACTTCAAGACCACTTGACCTAAAGATGTCAAATCAACTGCCAATTACTCAGAATATTATTCCCTCTGTTGCACAAAGCTTATTTTTGGGAGTTTTTATTTGGTAGTTTTTATATAGAATACTTAATCCCTGTTTTTAAATTGAATATTTGGTCCCTTTAAATCCATGAAGACCGCTTGACCTAAAGATGTCAAACCAACTGCAAATTACCTCCTCTGTTGCACAAAGCTTATTTTCTCTGGTAGTTCTTATATAGAATATTTGGTCCCTTTAAATCCATTAAACTCCAAGATCATTTGAACTAGCGATGTCAAACCAACTGTAAATTACTCTGAATAGTATTCCTTCCTCTTATACACTGGTGGCCAAAAGTTTGGAATTATGTCAATATTTTGCTCTTATGGAAAGAAATTGGTACTTTGTGGCATTCAACTGATCACAATGTATATTCAGGACATTAACAACTTGAAATACAATTTGACAATGTTCTGACCTTCTTAAACTACTTTAAAGTGTTCTCATCAAAAAATCCTCCATGTGCAGCAATGACAGCTTTGCAGATCCTTGACATTCTAGCTGTCAGTTTGTCCAGATACTCAGGTGACATTTCACCCCACGCTTCCTTTAGCACTTGCCATAAATGTGGCGGTCTTATCGGGCACTTCTCACACACCTTACAGTCTAGCTGATCTGACAAATGCTCGATAGGGTTAAGATCCATAACACTCTTTTCCAATTATCTGTTGTCCAATGTCTGTGTTTCTTTGCCCACTCTAATATTTTCTTTTTGTTTTTCTGTTTCAAAAGTGTCTTTTTCTTTGCAATTCTTCCCATAAGGCCAGAAACTCCCAAGTCTTCTCTTTACTGTTATTCAATGAATAACAGAATTAATTCAATGAAGCCGTCAGCTGAGGTCATGTGAGGCATCTATTTCTCAAACTAGAGACTCGGATGTACTTTTCCTCTTGTTTAGTTGTACATCTGACCTTCCACATCTCTTTCTGTCCTTGTTAGAGACAGTTGTCCTTTGAAGACTGTAGTGTACACCTTTGTATGAAATCTTCAGTTTTTTTGGCAATTTCAAGCATTGTATAGCCTTCATTCCTCACAACAATGATTGACTGATGAGTTTCTAGAGAAAGCTGTTTCTTTTTTGCCATTTTTACCTAATATTGACCTTAAGACATACCAGTCTATTGCATACTGTGGAAACTCAAAAACAAGCACAAAGACTTCATTTAACGAACCAAATAGCTTTCAGCTGTGTTTGATATAATGGCAAGTGATGTTCTAGTAACAAATTAGCAATTTATCATGATTACTGAAGGATAAGGTGTTGTAGTGATGGCTGCTGGAAATGGGGCCTGTCTAGATTTTATCAAAAATCACTTTTTTTGGTGCTGTTTTTTTTACATCAGCAATGTCCTGATCAGTTTTGAATGCCACTTTGGTGAATTAAAGTATCAATTTCCTTCTGAAATGGCAAAATTTGTACTTAAAAAAAAAAAGCAAAAAAGCATAGTGCTGTGTAATGTATTCAAGTAAGAAGTGTTTTGACCATGGAGTTAAAAATATTAATACGACTCTGTCTAAAAACTAAGAAAAACTCCCCAAAATAAGTCTTATGCAACAGAGGGAATAATATTCGGAGTAATTTACATTTGTTTGACATCTTTAGGTCAAACGGTCTTAGAGTTTAATGTGTATGGACCTGAATTTCCAACGAATGTCAAACGTAAATCTAACTTTAACGCAGTCCTGGGTGCCGGTGTCGTGCCGAAAAGTGATGGTCCGCCGAAAATTGATTGCCGTCCGCGGGAGCGCGCGCAGCGTGTTAAAGCTGCGCCCAGTCTCTTTACGACTACAGCTGGTTTTATGTGGATTAAACAGACACAACGTGCAAATAAACATCAGCTTATGTCCGTGGTAATAGTGATTGAAGCCTAAAAGTGATTGAAGCCTATACTTATTGATTGAAAGGTTATTTCTGCCCTGAAATTAGTTGATTTCCTTCAGAAGAATCATATTTCACAGATTATAACTCACCTAGTACTTTTCACCTCTTAAAATACCTTTAGATGGCCAATACAACCATTATAATGCGACATTTCACCTGCCAGAAAGTGATTGAAGCCTCTACTTATTGACTGAAAGGTTATTTCTGCCCTGAAATTAGTTGATTTCATTCAGAAGAATCATATTTCACAGATTATAACTCACCTAGTACTTTTTACCTCTTAAAATACCTTTAGATGGCCAATACAACCATTATAATGCGACATTTCACCTGCCAGAAAGTGATTGAAGCCTCTACTTATTGACTGAAAGGTTATTTCTGTCCTGAAATTAGTTGATTTCATTCAGAAGAATCATATTTCACAGATTATAACTCACCTAGTACTTTTCACCTCTTAAAATACCTTTAGATGGCCAATACAACCATTATAATGCGACATTTCACCTGCCAGAAAGTGATTGAAGCCTCTACTTATTGACTGAAAGGTTATTTCTGCCCTGAAATTAGTTGATTTCCTTCAGAAGAATCATATTTCACAGATTATAACTCACCTAGTACTTTTTACCTCTTTACTTTTTACTTTATCTCCTTGTGTACATTTCTCTGCAGGAAAATCTAATAATGAGCTCGTTCTTGGCTGTGCTGTGATTGGTAAATCTACATTCTAGGGTGTGGCTTAGCCAAAGGCGGATTATATAATCAACCAATCACATGGCAGTTGCTTCAATGCATTTAGGGGTGTGGTCCTGGTCAAGACAATCTCCTGAACTCCAAACTGAATGTCAGAATGGGAAAGAAAGGTGATTTAAGCTATTTTGAGCGTGGCATGGTTGTTGGTGACAGACGGGCCGATCTGAGTATTTCACAATCTGCTCAGTTACTGGGATTTTCACGCACAACCATTTCTAGGGTTTACAAAGAATGGTGTGAAAAGGGAAAAACATCCAATATGCGGCAGTCCTGTGGGCGAAAATGCCTTGTTAATGCTAGAGGTCAGAGGAGAATGGGCCGACTGATTCAAGCTGATAGAAGAGCAACTTTGACTGAAATAACCACTCGTTACAACCGAGGTATGCAGCAAAGCATTTGTGAAGCCACAACACGCACAACCTTGAGGCGGATGGCCTACAACAAGTCAAGTCAAGTCAAGTATATTTATATAGCGCTTTTCACAATACAGATTGTATCAAAGCAGCTTTACAGTATCAATCAAAACAACATAACAATGTTCGACATCCACGTCGAACAACAGCAGAAGACCCCACCGGGTACCACTCATCTCCACTACAAATAGGAAAAAGAGGCTACAATTTGCAAGAGCTCACCAAAATTGAACAGTTGAAGACTGGAAAAACGTTGCCTGGTCTGATGAGTCTCGATTTCTGTTGAGACATTCAGATGGTAGAGTCAGAATTTGGCGTAAACAGAATGAGAACATGGATCCATCATGCCTTGTTACCACTGTGCAGGCTGGTGGTGGTGGTGTAATGGTGTGGGGGATGTTTTCTTGGCACACTTTAGGCCCCTTAGTGCCAATTGGGCATCGTTTAAATGCCACGGCCTACCTGAGCATTGTTTCTGACCATGTCCATCCCTTTATGGCCACCATGTACCCATCCTCTGATGGCTACTTCCAGCAGGATAATGCACCATGTCACAAAGATCGAATCATTTCAAATTGGTTTCTAGAACATGACAATGAGTTCACTGTACTAAAATGGCCCCCACAGTCACCAGATCTCAACTCAATAGAGCATCTTTGGGATGTAGTGGAACGGGAGCTTCGTGCCCTGGATGTGCATCCCACAAATCTCCATCAACTGCAAGATGCTATCCTATCAAAATGGGCCAACATTTCTAAAGAATGCTTTCAGCACCTTGTTGAATCAATGCCACGTAGAATTAAGGCAGTTCTGAAGGCGAAAGGGGGTCAAACACAGTAAGTAGTAGTAAATATAACATACTTTGTGACAAAATGATTGACAGGTGTGATTGATGACTTAATTGCTAACCTTTGACCTTTCCCCCCTCCCCATCCCCACACCACCCCTCATACTTTGTGCCAAAAGTGATTGATGGTCTATGATTGATGACCTGTTTGGTGGTCCCCCTTTGACCTTTCCCCCCCCACCTCACCCCACCCCTCCCCACCCCGCCTCACCCCGCCTCACCCCTCCGGCAGTTGTACAGGCTGTGGTATGAATTGGTTGGTCAGCTGTTTTGATGCCCTCCCAGCGCTGTACCCGACCCATCTGTGTATTTAAAAGAGTAGACAAATTATTCGTATTCTGTGAGCATTTTGTGATTTCCCGCTTGAGCAATGGCATCCCCCAGAAGTCCTAAAACCCCGTTGGTAAATGATGTAGAAACAAATGCTAAGCTAGATTGGGCTCCGAGGAAAAGATATGGACCATGCATAACCAGGGATCTCCATGATCCTTTAGGAACTCTGAAATATGAATTTCATCTAGACGATGGTCGTTTGTGCGTGTACGACTTTGACAGAACATCTCATTCTGTTAAGTTATTCAACAGGGGCGATGCAATGTATTTCACGGAAAAGGATTGGGATGTGTTTTACAATCGTGTTTGGAGGGATCTGAATGATTCTGGAGATGCACCTTTATTCATTGCAGAGGATGTTGGTGACCATACTATCAAGAGGCTGGATGACCATGGATACATACTTACCAGTGAGAATAAGCGGGGTATCAATGATGGAGTGTGTCCTTCCACAGAGACAGATCACATGAAGTTTTTGTTTCAGTGGAAAGATTTGCCTATCCTGAATGATGTTTTTTCAAAGATAGACAAACTGTTTAAATGGAATGATGCATATGACCAATACAATATAATTAAGGTCAGACTGTTTGACCCCGAAAAGTGTGGGGAAGTTCGCAGGACGCCGCCCTTGTAACACCGCCCACATTCTATAGACCTTAAAAGCGGGTGGTCCCCATTCTCATTTCAAACCAAAAGAGCGAATCATCATGTCTCAACACGATACTACAGAATCTGCTGGGGCCTTCGCATCATCCGATGACGCATCTATTTCAGCAATGTGTGATGTCCCTGGAGGTGTTCCTATCACCGGCCATTGGCTCGACAAGTTTTGCATGGATCTTGGCTATCACAATCTAACGTTCATTTCATCTCGCGGGCCAGGACACACGCTTCCAGATGCATCGTCTCTGAAGGGGGATGATGATACCGATGGCGTTGTTGATGTAAAGAGCGTCAATTTTATAAAAGCAGTCATAGTGGTCATTCTGGAGCATCTCCTCGGCTTGAAGTTAAAAGAGTTGTGCTACGGTTGTGAAGTGGATCACCCCAGTCAGGTACAGCACACGTGTTTGTATGATCCTGACAAGTATTTCTTTTTCATACATTTTGAAGAAATTTGTAGTAAAGTGTTTAAACCGATGTTAAAACAAGTCATCGGCCATGCTTTGAACCCATTTGGATTGACGCTGACTCCTCAGAGAATCCATGGAATTATCGAAACCGTGTTGTGTGAACTAAGAGAGGAGCCACACATTCTACAGAGACTGCGTGAAATCCGTGAGAAGCTGGTGAATGATAGCGGTGAACAGGCTGTCTATGACGCAGTGGACGGGTGGAAAGACAGTCCGACTGGTTCCTTATTTTGACGCTAACATGGGGATCTGCTACAGTGTTACTGGACTGCTTAAATTTATTCTGAGACGTCGTCTTCATTGTGAAATTGTCAACATGCTGTGTAAGATCATTAATGATAATAGTTCTGGACAAAACAAGCTTGTAAATGACCCCTATATTAACAAACGGGTGATTTGTCTAAAGAAGCACATGGATATAGTCAGAGGTATATCAAACGAATGGACTGAAATGATACAACGCTGTGTCTGCCAGAATGATTCATCCTGTGTGTTTCTTAAAAACATTGTAAATTCATTGTTTGAATGCAATAATGATTGTAAAATTGGCAATATAATATGTTTATGTACATATGTAACTGATATGTGTGTGATATTATTGTCAAGAAACAATCAGAGTTCTAGACATGTCTTTGAAAATGTTAATATTCTGGTAAAGCACCTGATTGATAAAAATTCTGATACATGTGTTAATTTCCTACAATATCTCGACAATGCATGATGTTGGTCTTTCTATTTTAAATGTATAAGTATGCTTTGTACTGTGTGATTACCCTGATTTAAAATAAAAGGGGTGTTTTATAGAATCACTGTCTCATTATTTACACGTGTCTGAGCTGGTAACATGACCGAACAACTGCATAAGGTGTACTACACACCATCTAACCCCGGCTCTTTAGGGGGTGTAAATAGATTAAAACGTGGTGTATTAGAGGAAAGTGGTGATTTGCTAAGTGGTAAAGATGTTTCAGACTGGTTAGCCAGTCAAGATGCTTATACACTCCACAAACCACTACGCCACAATTTTAAAAGGAATAGAGTCGTTGTTTATGGTATTGACACACAGTTTCAAATGGATCTGGTAGATATGTCAATATATTCTATGGAAAATGACAATACTAAATTTCTGCTTACATGTATAGATGTCTTTAGCAAATATGCATGGGTGCGTTGTATAAAGAACAAGACTGGATTGGCTGTGGCCAATGCGTTTAATTCAATACTACAAGAGGGTAGAGTCCCTCAGAAAATTCAGACTGACAAGGGGAAGGAGTTTTTTAACAAGCATTTCCAACAACTAACTAAAAAGCACAACATTTACCATTTCAGCACAGGGAGTGAATTGAAGGCAAGCGTTATTGAACGCTTTAATAGAACATTAAAAGGACGGATGTGGCGATATTTAACGGCTATAAACTCTAAACGCTACATCGACGTTTTACAAGACTTTATTCAAGGATACAACAGTAGTTATCACAGAAGTATTAAAATGCGCCCTGTAGATGTCAACAAAGAAAATGAACCGGTCGTCTATGACAATTTGTATGGTAATGTGTGTAAGAAGAAGCCTGTATTTAAATACAAAATCGGCGACGTGGTTAGAATATCAAAGATGAGGGGCCCTTTTACCAAGGGGTATGAACAAAACTACACGGATGAATTTTTCACTATAACCGAATGTATGCCACGTCAACCACCAGTCTACAAGCTATCTGATTATGACGGGGAGGTTATCGACGGCTCATTTTATGAAGAGGAGCTACAAAAAATTATTATGGACAAGGACAATGCTTTTAAAGTAGAAAAAATATTAGACAAGAAGAAGTGTGGTAAAAAAAACATGGTTCTCGTACGGTGGGTGGGATGGCCTCCGAAGTTTGACAGTTGGGTCAATGAAAAAGATGTTGTAGATCTACAGAGCTCTTTAAGCATATAAAGAAAATACAATTGACATCTGAGTTCATTTCTACAGTGAACAGTCATGGATGATGCAGGGTTTTATGTCACATTGCCATGCAATGCTTCATTAGCTCTTTACCCCGAAAACCAAATTTCGAATTACAGAACAAGATTAGCCAGAACTATAAACTTAAAAGGTAATTGGGAGGTGGGTCTGGCCGAAATTGAATACCCTAGATCGTGGTACACTATTGATGATGATGATGCGAAAATCATCTTGAGAGATGTTGTCGACAACAAAAATTTTGTGACCATAAATCTGAAAACCGGATATTATGACAAAATAGCATCTGTAATTAGGGAGCTAAATGTTTCTCTACCTAGTCATGTACGTTTCGGTTACGACCTTGTGAAAAACAAAGTTTACATGACAGCGCCACTAGGAGTAGCCTTAACATTCTACGGTAAACTAGCCATTATTTTGGGTGTAATACCGGAGAAACCATGGGAAGCTGTAAACGATCATAGTGAAACCACTTTTACAACAGTGTATGCACCACATCAAACCGACATGAACGGAGGATTTTACAGCATATATGTGTACACAGATGTTATCGAATATCAAACTGTGGGGGATGCACACGTTCCGCTTTTGAGATGCGTACATATAACCGGTTCGGGTCGTGAAATGGTCAGTGTGACATATGACAGAACGCACTACGTGTCGGTGAATAAAAATTCTATTGGAGAGATTTGTATTGAACTCAAAGACGACAGAAACAGGGGGGTGCCATTTGCTTACGGTAAAGTTGTCGTTAAACTACACTTCAGACCTGTGAAGCAACCGATCCTTTAAAATGGTGTATTATAACCCGTACCAAATGGATCCTGCTCATTATGTAAACTATTATAAAAATCAAGCAGGCGGTGGCCTGCCGGGGAATGCGGGTGGAGGGGTTATGTATGGGGCAGGTCTCGGAGGTCTTTTCAGGGGTCTGTTTAGAATGGTGCTTCCGTTGTTAAAAAGAGGTTTCAGCATTGCCAAACCACATCTTAAAAATGCTGCTAAAAACATAGTCAGCGACGTTGTCAACAATGCCATGACACATACTTTTAATAACAATAAAGCCCAAGATGGGTCGGGGTTAATGGTTATGTCACGAAAACGAAGGTCTAAACCACCAGGAGTGAGGAAGGTGAGGAGGAGTGGTCAAGCGGTAAATAAAATCAGGAAACAAACTAAGATATCTGCAGTTACACAACAAAGGCGAAAGAGAGCTGTGAAGCGCGGCTCATCTGGATCGGTGAAGAGCTCTGTTAAAACGATATTCTAAACCATGGCTCTGCTACATACCATGTCCGAAGAATGTATTAAATCAGAACTGGATCTGTTTACGGTACCGATGACTCAGACGGCTATTGAAAAAAACACATACGTTGAAATACCTCCTCTATCTGCAATATCGGACACCACACCCTTGGAATTTTTCATAGCAGGGAATGGTGAAGATTATGTAGATCTGAATAATACACTGCTTTACATGCGTGTTAAAATCACAAATCCGGACGGTACAGATATCAGAGATGGGACCCCTGTTGGACTGATCAATTATCCAGGAAACACTATTTTTTCACAGGTTGATGTATCACTTGGTGATAGGTTAATTTCACAGAGTACAAACACATACCCTTATCGATGTATTATAGAATGCCTTTTAAACTACGGTAAAGATACCCTGGAAAGCGTATTCTCAGCAGGATTATTTTACAAAGACTCTGCAGGACATATGGATGTAGGCGACCCAGCAGGGGCTTTATTGTTATTAAAAGTATGTGTCATGGCATTGTTGACAACGTCGCTGACTATGTTTTTAGCAGCATTTTTAAGATGTGGTTTGGCAATGCTGAAACCTCTTTTTAACAACGGAAGCGCCATTCTAAACAGACCCCTGAAAAGACCTCCGAGACCTGCCCCATACATAACCCCTCCACCCGCATACCCCGGCAGGCCACCGCCTGCTTGATTTTTATAATAGTTTACATAATGAGCAGGATCCATTTGGTACGGGTTATAATACACCATTTTAAAGGATCGGTTGCTTCACAGGTCTGAAGTGTAGTTTAACGACAACTTTACCGTAAGCAAATGGCACCCCCCTGTTTCTGTCGTCTTTGAGTTCAATACAAATCTCTCCAATAGAATTTTTATTCACCGACACGTAGTGCGTTCTGTCATATGTCACACTGACCATTTCACGACCCGAACCGGTTATATGTACGCATCTCAAAAGCGGAACGTGTGCATCCCCCACAGTTTGATATTCGATAACATCTGTGTACACATATATGCTGTAAAATCCTCCGTTCATGTCGGTTTGATGTGGTGCATACACTGTTGTAAAAGTGGTTTCACTATGATCGTTTACAGCTTCCCATGGTTTCTCCGGTATTACACCCAAAATAATGGCTAGTTTACCGTAGAATGTTAAGGCTACTCCTAGTGGCGCTGTCATGTAAACTTTGTTTTTCACAAGGTCGTAACCGAAACGTACATGACTAGGTAGAGAAACATTTAGCTCCCTAATTACAGATGCTATTTTGTCATAATATCCGGTTTTCAGATTTATGGTCACAAAATTTTTGTTGTCGACAACATCTCTCAAGATGATTTTCGCATCATCATCATCAATAGTGTACCACGATCTAGGGTATTCAATTTCGGCCAGACCCACCTCCCAATTACCTTTTAAGTTTATAGTTCTGGCTAATCTTGTTCTGTAATTCGAAATTTGGTTTTCGGGGTAAAGAGCTAATGAAGCATTGCATGGCAATGTGACATAAAACCCTGCATCATCCATGACTGTTCACTGTAGAAATGAACTCAGATGTCAATTGTATTTTCTTTATATGCTTAAAGAGCTCTGTAGATCTACAACATCTTTTTCATTGACCCAACTGTCAAACTTCGGAGGCCATCCCACCCACCGTACGAGAACCATGTTTTTTTTACCACACTTCTTCTTGTCTAATATTTTTTCTACTTTAAAAGCATTGTCCTTGTCCATAATAATTTTTTGTAGCTCCTCTTCATAAAATGAGCCGTCGATAACCTCCCCGTCATAATCAGATAGCTTGTAGACTGGTGGTTGACGTGGCATACATTCGGTTATAGTGAAAAATTCATCCGTGTAGTTTTGTTCATACCCCTTGGTAAAAGGGCCCCTCATCTTTGATATTCTAACCACGTCGCCGATTTTGTATTTAAATACAGGCTTCTTCTTACACACATTACCATACAAATTGTCATAGACGACCGGTTCATTTTCTTTGTTGACATCTACAGGGCGCATTTTAATACTTCTGTGATAACTACTGTTGTATCCTTGAATAAAGTCTTGTAAAACGTCGATGTAGCGTTTAGAGTTTATAGCCGTTAAATATCGCCACATCCGTCCTTTTAATGTTCTATTAAAGCGTTCAATAACGCTTGCCTTCAATTCACTCCCTGTGCTGAAATGGTAAATGTTGTGCTTTTTAGTTAGTTGTTGGAAATGCTTGTTAAAAAACTCCTTCCCCTTGTCAGTCTGAATTTTCTGAGGGACTCTACCCTCTTGTAGTATTGAATTAAACGCATTGGCCACAGCCAATCCAGTCTTGTTCTTTATACAACGCACCCATGCATATTTGCTAAAGACATCTATACATGTAAGCAGAAATTTAGTATTGTCATTTTCCATAGAATATATTGACATATCTACCAGATCCATTTGAAACTGTGTGTCAATACCATAAACAACGACTCTATTCCTTTTAAAATTGTAGCGTAGTGGTTTGTGGAGTGTATAAGCATCTTGACTGGCTAACCAGTCTGAAACATCTTTACCACTTAGCAAATCACCACTTTCCTCTAATACACCACGTTTTAATCTATTTACACCCCCTAAAGAGCCGGGGTTAGATGGTGTGTAGTACACCTTATGCAGTTGTTCGGTCATGTTACCAGCTCAGACACGTGTAAATAATGAGACAGTGATTCTATAAAACACCCCTTTTATTTTAAATCAGGGTAATCACACAGTACAAAGCATACTTATACATTTAAAATAGAAAGACCAACATCATGCATTGTCGAGATATTGTAGGAAATTAACACATGTATCAGAATTTTTATCAATCAGGTGCTTTACCAGAATATTAACATTTTCAAAGACATGTCTAGAACTCTGATTGTTTCTTGACAATAATATCACACACATATCAGTTACATATGTACATAAACATATTATATTGCCAATTTTACAATCATTATTGCATTCAAACAATGAATTTACAATGTTTTTAAGAAACACACAGGATGAATCATTCTGGCAGACACAGCGTTGTATCATTTCAGTCCATTCGTTTGATATACCTCTGACTATATCCATGTGCTTCTTTAGACAAATCACCCGTTTGTTAATATAGGGGTCATTTACAAGCTTGTTTTGTCCAGAACTATTATCATTAATGATCTTACACAGCATGTTGACAATTTCACAATGAAGACGACGTCTCAGAATAAATTTAAGCAGTCCAGTAACACTGTAGCAGATCCCCATGTTAGCGTCAAAATAAGGAACCAGTCGGACTGTCTTTCCACCCGTCCACTGCGTCATAGACAGCCTGTTCACCGCTATCATTCACCAGCTTCTCACGGATTTCACGCAGTCTCTGTAGAATGTGTGGCTCCTCTCTTAGTTCACACAACACGGTTTCGATAATTCCATGGATTCTCTGAGGAGTCAGCGTCAATCCAAATGGGTTCAAAGCATGGCCGATGACTTGTTTTAACATCGGTTTAAACACTTTACTACAAATTTCTTCAAAATGTATGAAAAAGAAATACTTGTCAGGATCATACAAACACGTGTGCTGTACCTGACTGGGGTGATCCACTTCACAACCGTAGCACAACTCTTTTAACTTCAAGCCGAGGAGATGCTCCAGAATGACCACTATGACTGCTTTTATAAAATTGACGCTCTTTACATCAACAACGCCATCGGTATCATCATCCCCCTTCAGAGACGATGCATCTGGAAGCGTGTGTCCTGGCCCGCGAGATGAAATGAACGTTAGATTGTGATAGCCAAGATCCATGCAAAACTTGTCGAGCCAATGGCCGGTGATAGGAACACCTCCAGGGACATCACACATTGCTGAAGTAGATGCGTCATCGGATGATGCGAAGGCCCCAGCAGATTCTGTAGTATCGTGTTGAGACATGATGATTCGCGGTTTTGGTGGGAGGTCAAAGGGGGGCCACCAAACAGGTCATCAATCATAGACCATCAATCATTTTTGGCACAAAGTATGAGGGGTGGTGTGGGGATGGGGAGGGGGGAAAGGTCAAAGGTGATCAATTAAGTCATCAATCATAACCTGTCAATCATTTTGTCACAATGTATATTATATTTACTACTACAGTATTAGTATGGTGTTCCTAATAATCCTTTAGGTGAGTGTATATCTCATTGGCTAATACAGTTTAATCTTATTTTACCTGTGACCGTTTAAAAAAAAATTCTCTTTATTTTTTCATGATGCAGATCAATAAGAATGTTTGCCAGGCCCTGAACATAAAAAGAAGCCTCTGTGCCCCTTACCACCCGCAGACAAATGGGTTGGTTGAGAGGATGAATGGGACGATACAGAGGTATAATGTCCATTTCCACTTTCTATATGTATCATTATATACTGTATACAGTGTATATATATATATATATACACATATCATATCCTAAAAAACATACTGATTAACAAGTACTTTGTTATTATTATTATGTCTGTTTTCTCTAGAGCACTGTCCACACTGGTTCAGAACAGACCTGATGAATGGGACAAGCATTTGGACGCAGTCATGTTCGGCTTAAGGACAAAGCGCCAAATGACTACCAAGTTTTCTCCATTCTTCTTGATGTTTGGGAGAGAGGCGAGGTACCCCTCTGAAATACCAGAGGAATACAGGGTAAGTTACACTTAAAAACATATTATAGAAATAGAGGAAATGTAAATATTTGGTATAATTAAAACAACTATTCTAGTGTGTTCATATAACATCAGAATCATTTTATAGGTGGATAGCAGTGTTGAGGAGAATATGTCTGTGGAAGATGTTACAGAGGAAATTCTGAAACTCGACCAAGTTCTTCAGACTGCTATCACAAATACCAACACAACACAGTCAAAACAAAATAAAAAAACAAAGGCAAAGCTACCTCAACCTTTCATGTGGGCATGAAAGTGTGGCGGGTGAACGTTAGGAGCCAGCAGAGGAAAGGGGGCAAGTTGGATCCCAACTACCTTGGGCCATACACCATAATGGCAATTGAAGGAAAAAGTGTGGATCTTGTGGACAGCAAAGGAGTGATGTCACCAAAAATCAACAGTGATCACTTCATAGCATATAGAGAGGAACAGCCAAGAGTTCCACGCAAGTGTTCCACCACTCCCACTTCTGGACTGCCCCCTGCTTATTCTTCTGGGCCAACCACCACCTCCTCTTCTGAGCCGTTCACCACCTGCTCCTCCTCCTCTGGGCCATCTACCTCCTCCTCTGGGCCGTCCACCACCTCCTCCTCCACTGGGCCATCCACTACATCCTCCTTCTCCTCTAGGCATTCCACCACCATCACCACCTCCTCCTCTGGGCTGTCCTCCACTAACACCCCTTCCTCCTCCCCCTCTTGGCCGTCCACCACCTCCTCTTCTTGGCCGTCCACCACCTCCTCTACCTTCTCTTCTGGGACATCCACCCCCACCACCACCACCACCTCCTCCTCCTCCTCCTCCACTGGGCAGTCAACCACCACATCCTCTACGGGGCCATCCACCATCTCCTCCTCTGGGCTATCCACCCCCACCCCCTCCTCTTCTGGGTCATCCACCACCAACATCTCCTCCTCCACTGGGCAGTCAACCACCACGTCCTCTACGGGGCCATCCACCACCTCCTTCTCTGGGCTCTACTCCACCACCACCACCACTTTCTCCTCTAGGTCGTCCACCACCACCCCCTCATCCACTGGGCTGTCAACCACCACGTCCTCTACTAGGCCTCCACCTCAGATGTCTGCATCTGTAAACCCCACAGTGGACCCCACGATCATGAAAAGTATGTTTGATATATTTCTTTTAGTATTTACTTAATGTGCAAGCCTCATATGTTGAGGCAGGAGTTGTCGGCTCCTGCAAAAGTTCTGTCAACATTGCAATTTTTACCAAAGATTTAGAAACAGTAAAAAGAGCCATGCAGATTTGTCTCATAATGATATCAATATTGGAATCAATTCTAAAACTGACATGTCACATGCAAAAAGGGGCTAAAACTGGTGACATGTGATTTTGTCAAGTAATATTGGTTAAAAGATGATCAGCTGATTGTAATAGCTACAACATTTTGATGAAATAAAATAATGTATGACACCCTAAAGGGAAGAGAGAGGAAAGTGTTTGTCCAAAAACAGATATAATACCAAGATTTACTAAGATTTCACCAGCTTCGGGTTTTACTTTTCTAGACATGGAGCCATAGTGAGAGTAAGTAGAGGGAAAGCAGATTTTATAAGATCAGTTAAAAAAAAATCCCTAACAAGATGTAATTCTCATTTTATAGATGTGAAAGATGCATGGGAGGGGAAAAACATGTATGTCTTACTATCAAAAATTGGACCGTACAAGGTGTTCTTTGCTGACATTTCCAACAGTAAATTAGTCTACATTAGCAGTTTTAAAACGTAAATTATGAGAGAAACATTGACAGGACGTGAAAATAAGTATCATCTGTGTTTTAGAGGAAAACTGATATTGAGATTACTATACAACTGAATGTGTCAAATGCAATTAATGTATATAGTATAAATTGAAGCATCCTTACATTATGCCTTTTAGATCATTCATGAGACACAGAGGGCTTAATCATTCTAGATGGGCATGTGACACACTGCCACACCCACTTCAACAGGATGCCACTTCATGTGGGGCCTATGTATTGAAGGTATGTAGCATAAATAAGCATTGGGTTTAAATTAAATACATTCAAGGTTTCCATTAAACATTTGACGTTAAACTCAAATGTCATATCATGCATGAACACAATGAATTTAAAACCAAGGTAACGGACACTTTACACAAAACAAGTGCACTGTTCTTTGTGTTTGTCTTAAGGTACAGCATAGAGTGGGATTCAGAAGATAGGTCATTTTATATCAGTCAATATACTGTATATGATGTAAGAAGGTATAGCATATAAAAGTTAATAAGAATTACCAGGCATTAACCTTTACATGCTTTGGGTGACTTTAAACGTGCCCACAAATAAATCCTATTGCTACAGTTCATATTCCTGCAATGGCTGGTTCATCATGTTCTTTCCCACAACAAATCAATTCTTGCATCTTTTGTTCACAGTTTGCTGAGTGCATCTTGGGTGGCTTTCCACTGGCATTTGCTAACTCTGCTTCAAGTGTAAACACCATAAGACAGCAGATTGCGGTTTCTCTCAAAAATATTGTACATATCATTTAATGCAAGTTATATAATTTAATTTCATAATCATCATGTAATGTCATTTTAGACTGGTTGGAAACATGTTTTTGCTGTACATATTTTAAACTTACCAAATGATGTAACTATTGTATTATTTACTCCGACAAACATTGGTTATAATTGGCTAAAAGAAAATTATTACCCATTTGTTTTTGTAGATGACTTGAATGACCTGTGTCATCTTTGTGGAGAGCAGGATGGTGACACTCACTGGGTAACTGCTCATGTTTTACATGTCTTCTCAGGTTTGGCTTAAAAAGGATGATAATCATATATCCACTAAACATTATTTTTAAATTCTACAGTACGGTCTTGCTAAACAAGATTTATTTTAGTTGTAAGGCATGATGGCCTGCTTTGTAAATTGAGTAATTTGCAACCATTGCTAATACTATTGTATAAATATTTCACCATCATTTTTTCTTTCCTCTTTTGTCGAATCAAGATTGACTGTGACATTTGCACACGTTGGTACCACAGGAGCTGTGCCAAGAGGCCCTTCAAAAAGAGGAAGAACACATTTATTTGCAAAGCATGCCACTGAAATCTGTACCACCACACCACACGTCATTCGTTGAAATCATCCAATCACACTTTCCCCCTTTCTGTTGTGTTCCTTTAATGAATGTTGACTGTTGAAGCTTAGCTTATTATTAGATTTTCCTGCAGAGAAATGTACACAAGGACATAAAGTAAAAAATAAAGAGGTGAAAAGTACTAGGTGAGTTATAATCTGTGAAATATGATTCTTCTGAATGAAATCAACTAATTTCAGGGCAGAAATAACCTTTTAGTCAATAAGTAGAGGCTTCAATCACTTTCTGGCAGGTGAAATGTCGCATTATAATGGTTGTATTGGGCATTTAAAGGTATTTTAAGAGGTGAAAAGTACTAGGTGAGTTATAATCTGTGAAATATGATTCTTATGAATGAAATCAACTAATTTCAGGACAGAAATAACCTTTCAGTCAATAAGTAGAGGCTTCAATCACTTTCTGGCAGGTGAAATGTCCCATTATAATGGTTGTATTGGCCATCTAAAGGTATTTTAAGAGGTGAAAAGTACTAGGTGAGTTATAATCTGTGAAATATGATTCTTCTGAAGGAAATCAACTAATTTCAGGGCAGAAATAACCTTTCAATCAATAAGTAGAGGTTTCAATCACTTTTAGGCTTCAATCACTATTACCACGGAAATAAGCTGATGTTTATTTGCACTTTTTGTCTGTTTAATCCACATAAAAGCAGCTGTAGTCGTAAAGAGACTGGGCGCAGCTTTAACACGCTGCGCGCGTTCCTGCGGACGGCAATCAATTTTCGGCGGACCATCACTTTTCGGCACGACACCGGCATGATTGTGACGTCATGCACCTGCATCTCGGCGAAATCGGAGTTTAAAATTTCCACACGACATTTCCAAGTGGCGTTCCATTGCTCTTTTCCAAGTAGGAAGTTGGAAAATGCGACTTTCCGAGTTGAATGGAACGCAGAACTTTTTTTATTTAGGAAAAAAGGTAGGGAGAAGTACTTTTGGTTTGAAAAAGCTTGTTCATGCGGTCCATGTTCATCTGTCAGATTCACAGCTGGGTAACGATATAATATTGTAGCTGGCAGCCTTAAAAACAAATAAAGCTAATATACTGTTTCTTGGATACCTGGCTGTTGTGCATTCCCGTTTTGCTGTTGCAGCTGCGCAGGTGCTGTGGCTGGAGCTCGAGAACTGCTGTTTGCGTCCCCTGATTGACCTGCAGCCACAACAGAAAGAGGTGGTACAGGAAAGGCAAACGCATTGCTAAACAATTAGCGACGGTCTCCATTAGACATATCTGTCGCTCCGGGCGTTTCATTTGCTCCTTGTGATGGGAAACACGGTGGGAAGGTAAACCCCGACATGGCTATCCAGCTCTGCCAATTAATATAACTGTAGTAGTACTGCCACATCCACTCCTGTAATTTTTCGCAGTACTCCGTGGTGGTGACAGCTGTGGATGTGTCTTGCTTGCCCTGGGAACAGGGCTTGTGATTCTGGATTGTCATGTTTTGGCCGTTTCCAGTCCTACTGTACAACGCGTTTTGGTCCAACTCCGCCTGACGCTTAAATGTTTGCCGAAGTCGGTAACGATTTGACCAACTTCCGGCATTATTTTGTAATTCATAATAAAAGTAATAGTAGTGCGCGCAAAATCACATTGCGTAATTCAGCTCTTCCCTGATTTGAAGTGGCAGGAAAGGTAACACCATTTGTTTGCCTAGGCTATATGTAGGGCATGAAGTTCAAAAGAAATTGTCATTCATATTGTTGTACAAAGAAAGTCTTTTACAATTTGGCAGTTGTTTGTAACCTATTTGCACTTCATCAAGAAAAATCTATTCATATTTGAACGGCCCGGAGTTCAGGGAAATTACATACTAAAGATTGACATTTGTTTTTAAGTAAATTATTACAAAATGTACGCATTTTTGGTCATCAGTGTTTTCAAATTATTAAAAATAATGTCAATGCATGATAGTGGTAACTCTTTAATGAAGGAAGAAACAGTAATGCAGTGCATCTCCTCCTGATTTGCCAGTTCTTGCTGTGAGATGTTACCCCATTCTTCCAACAAGGCACTTGCAAGTTCCCAGACATATCTGGGGGGAATGGCCCTAGCCCTCACCCTCCGATCCAACAGATCCCAGACATGCTCTATGAGATTGAGATCCGGGCTCTTCGCTGGCCATGGCAGAACACTGACATTCCTGTCTTGCAAGAAATCACACACAGAACTAGCAGTATGGCTGGTGGTATTGTCATGCCGGAGGGTCGTGTCAGGATGAGCCTGCAGGAAAGGGTACCATATGAGGGAGGAGGATGTCTTACCTGTAACGCACAGTGTTGAGATTGCCTGCAAGCTCAGTCTGTTGATGCTGTGACACACCGCCCCAGACCATGACGGACCCTCCACCTCCAAATCTATCCCGCTCCAGAGTACAGGCCTCAGTGTAATGCTCATTCCTTCGACGATAAACACAAGTCCGACCATCACCCCTGGTGAGAAAAAACCAAGACTTATCAGTGAAGAGTACTTTTTGCCAGTCCTGTCAGCAAAGGTGGGTTTGTGCCCATAGGCGACGTTGTTGCTGTTGATGTCTTGTAAGGCCTTCCTTACAACAGGCCTACAAGCCCACAGCACAGCCTCTCTCAGGCTATTGCGGACAGTCTGAGCTCTGATGGAGAGATTGTGCATCCTGGTGTTACTCGGGCAGTTGTTGTTGCCTTCCTGTACCTGTCTCACAGGTGTGATATTCAGATGTACCAATCCTGCGCAGATGCTGTTACATGCTGTTACTGTAGCGCTGTCTTAGGCGTCTCACAATACGGACATTGCAATTATTGAAGTGGTGGTGGCGTAGTGGGCTAAAGCACATAACTGGTAATCAGAAGGTTGCTGGTTTGATCCCCACAGCCACCACCATTGTGTCCTTGAGCAAGGCACATAACTCCAAGTTGCTCCGGGGGGGATTGTCCCTTTAATAAGTGCACCGTAAGTCGCTTTGGATAAAGCATCTGACAAATGCATAAATGTAAATTATTGCCCAGGCAGCATCTGCAGTCCTCATGCCTCCATGCAGCATGCCTAAGGCACGTTCACGCAGATGAGCAAGGACCCTTGGTGTTTTTCAGAGTCAGTAGATAGGTCTCTTTAGTGTCCGACCGTTCCACAGGTGCATGTTCATTAATTGTTTATGGTTCATTGAACAAGCATGGAAAATATTGTTTAAACCCTTTACAATAAAGATCTGTAAAGTTATTTGTATTGAGTTTATGTGAGTTCATTCATCCTTACCACTATACCGTAAGGATCTATACAATATTTTTCAAAAGTGATAATAAACCTTCTGTTCCATACAGTTCACGTTTGTAGGCTTTGGATTTTCTAGACACCATTATTTCAGGATGACCAGAGCAACATTTCAGGTGCGATGATTGGCCTGCTGGTTAGTCCAGTAATGAACAAGTTTTTTCAGTCATATGACCTTTTTGATGCGCATCTTTTATTCAAATTCAATAGGAGTTCATTCGGTAAATGTTTTTCCATTTATAGTTTATGTGCATTTCTTTTTATCGAATTAAAAATGTATCCACCACAAGCGAGCATCTACATTTTTAATGCGCAATTTAGAGATTTATTCGCATAAAACATTGATGGAAACATGGCTTGAGATACCTTCATCTGATTGATTTTTGAAGGCAGCATAGATGTATACTTTGCTGCCTTTGCACACCGTTCCACAACGGTTGACCTAAAGATAAAAAATGGCGTCCGAAGAGGCTGTTGATAGCCAATTTGTGTATTAATGAATGTTTTTTTTTTCACTTTATCCAACTTTTGGAGAAAGCAGTATTGTAGTTATGAAATATACACTTGGTTATTGCCAAAACTATCTACATTTTGTTCTATACCACAATGATGCAGATGCAATAAATTTAGTGGACGTGACGTGTATGTGTAGTGTAGTAATGTGACGTTATGCTGCCTTAGTAGCCTGACCAAAACCAGTTTCTGGCTGTACCATCTAACACGAACGCTGTCTGTTTAGTCATTGACTGATAGGGCAGCGAGGCAACAAGACACCTACCTTTGGTTTTGGACACAGCCAACATCTCAAACCACGTGATTCATGAGACAGGCATTTGATTGAATAAATAAAGTGATAGTTTGCCCAAAAGAGTACTTACATTTTTATTTGTTTCTCACCCACTCCTATTATATTGCCTCTGAAGATATTCATTTAACCACTGGAGTTGTACAGATAACTTCTATGTTCCTTTTTGTGATTTTTGGAGCTATACATATCTGAATGATCACATTCACTTGCATTGTGTCGACCTACAGAGCTGAAATATTCTTCTAAAAATCTTTGTTTGTGTTCAGTAGAAGAAATAAAGTCTTTTATTTATTTAAAGAGATGATGTGAGAATTTTCATTTTTGATACATTTTTGATATTTTTTTCATACCTTTAAGTGCTAAATTATAAATTCATAAGCCACATCAAGGACAAAGTTCAATTAGTTGAAGAAAACTGTGATATAATCAAGGGACAAGTTCAGGGCAGTAAAGATGTATTCCAGAGAGCAGAACCAGCAAGGAAAAATGATTACATATTACGCTATCTACTTGTCTATGACTTTGTCAGCATTTGGTTAAATTCTTATACATCTTATTTGTATCTTTTTATTTTAATTTGGTTAAAAGTTTATTTTGTGAATTATATTTGTGTTTGGTTGCATGTTATTTGTATTTGAGTTGTATATAGCAAGAAAAAAAGAAAAGAAAATAAACTCATCGCAAGAGACACCAAAGCAGTTGCACCCAATGCCCACAGCTAGGACTTCCTCTGCTGAATAATACCTGTATAGGAATGACAGTTTATTTACACTTTCACATCTGCAAATCTCTAATGCTTGCTTTAATGAATGAAGCTGTAAAGGAAGAGCATTAAAATGTATCTGTTGGAATGATGAATTTTATTCACACTGTTACTGATCCAAGGAGAAATCCCTCAGCAACTGTCTATGTTGGAAAACAGCATTTAGCACTTACAAAATTGTCACAATGGCTTACTGCATTTTAATACTACTGTGGCTCTCTACACTGTAAATTCAATTTAATTACAAACAGCCCTAGGAAGATGAAGTTCAAGGGAACCATGGGCTGTATGTCACCACAACGGGAGAGCACAATGATTAGAGCAAATGTTAGACCCCTTGTAAATTTTAAGCAAATACAAAGATAGCTCATGAGGCTTTGTTTAACATACTTATGGAATATGTTGGACACAGAATAGACTCAATGTATGCCGACTATAATAACATAATATTTGAATGCTCACACACCATAGTGTAGGTAAATCAGTATGTTTCTATTATCTAGTTCTTAAGTATCTCCCTATATGAAAAAGGCAGAAATTTCAATAATGGTAACAGGAATTGTTTAATTGTTGAACTTATTTAAAATAAAGGTATTGGGGCACATAAAAACATAAATCTAATTTGTTCTAGTAATAAAGAGGTGCTCAAAGCAATGAAGTTGACGTAACACTTAAGTACATTTCATTATCTATCCTTTTTTTTGTATGTAGTAGTGGTGGTATGATAAATACCAGTCTACTCACCAATACAGAAAAGAACAGATGATTCCAACTGTTATTAATAGTTGAACCATAAGTGTAAAGAACACTTTTGTAATGAAACCTGGACAAAGCACATACACATTTGTATCATTGACCAGTCAAGATTCATACAAATAAATATGCAGAGTTATGTACATAATATTGCCCCTGATTTACTTTGGAATTTTCTTTATTATATACTTTTAATATATTAAAAGATTTCATGAGCATATACGCTACTTGTGATATGTCGGAAAAAAGAGTTTCAACTACGTCAGAGCGTCCACGAATCTTCGATAGCGCTGTTGGCAGGGCAGCGAATTTTGACGCTCTCGCCGCCTCTGGTCTGACGCTCTGACGTAGTTGAAATAGGCGGCAACGTTCGTTCAGAATGTTTGGTTTTGTGGACTATATTTAAAGGGGCCGCAAAACATCCAGACATGTCGACCGGTATCTTTTTGCCGACTAAAAATTTTGTAGACCGGTATCTTTTTTGCCGACTAAAAAGGTGCAGACACCTTTGTCCACGCATCGTTTTATATATAGGCCTATATATATATATATATATATATATATATATATATATATATATATATATATATATATATATATATATATATATATATAGCAAACAGGGACAGATCATATATATTTTATGAAACCCGCCACGGCAATAATCCGTTTCTCCTCCATTTTGTCTTCGAACTAATGTTTGGTGGGAACCAAAGTTTACACTGTTGTGCTCTCTAGACTTCGCTGGAGCGGAGCATTTCTATATTCTAGGTTGCCGCTGAACCGCATCAAAGCTCATTACCATAATGTTGGCTGCACTTGAACTTTCTTCTGACCATGCGTTCAGACCAGAGGCGTCGAGAGCGTCAAATCGACCGGAAGTTATTCATTTTCTATGACAGCCAGCATCTCTCGGCGGCGAGAAGCGGCGCGGCGAGTCTTGGGCGGTGTGGGCGTCAGAGGAAAGATCTCGCGCTCTTCGCTTTCAAATTATATACATCACTTAAGCATAATTGCCTCACTCAAGTCCAGCTAGAAGGCCTCGACTGGGACATGCTAATGATAACACCCACCAAGAACAAATAAATAAATCGTATTGGCTGAAGAATCTGACAATCTGGCTTTAATTGCTCATTCATTTGCACTGTTGAGGGACTCTGTGGAAATTCTGAAGGCCTGAAGTGGTGGAGCTCAAACTCACGTGCTGCTTCTGCTAAAGCGCTCGGCTTTGCGCATGTGATTTGTGAACCAGTCATCACCACTTGCTTGTAAGCATCAAGGAATACATTCTGACTGGATACATTTTTCGTTTTTCTCTAGTTATTTGTAGATTAATTAAGAGTGGAAAGCGATTAAAAATACATATAATGCAAAAAGCTGATTGAGAATGAAAGGATGAAAAATATTTGTTGAAATAAAGAAGGCTTTGCTTGCCCTGAGAATTCGCCACTGAGGCTGATGCAATGTGCATTACCATCACAATTAAATTCTACAGTACAACTTTTCTACATTTGTTTAATCCAAACATTATGAATACAAGCACAGTTTCTTTACGTACAGTTGTAGTGATCTTTCAGCTGTTTTATTATTGCCTTTTCTTCGAAGGAAAATTACATAACAAGAGCACATGAAACAGGTTTGAAATAAACAAGTTTTAACACAGTAAATGGAAGATTTTAAAAATGACATTCTTTCATGCTGTGATGATATAACCAAGTGATTGAGGTAAAATTCAAAAGAGCACAGCTGACCTCTTCTTATGGCTGCATCTGACAATCTGTTCTCATTCTCAAAGCCCAAGGTGTACTTCGGGGGAGCACCTTTAGGAATCCCCATATTGACCCTATCGGGGTATGACGCAAATGACTGCCCAACGTTTCCTTGCATTTCATTAGGATGTTGCGGAGGGTAATATAGGTTGAATGGAGGGGGAGGCTGCTCATTGCTCATATTTTCTCTTTCAGCAATCCTAAGTATAATATGTCAAGATTACTTCTGAGATCTAGACACAGTGAATTAAGAATTGACTAAACCACTAGTACAATCATTGATTTGGTAATAGACGTAATTCACACAGATAGTAAATTGACTATTTTAATCTTGAGTGGTACTGACATATAATCAGGATCTTAAATTCATTTAGGATGTAATATTCTCTTTGTTTAGATTTACAAAAAAATTATAAATGATTCACATAGAACAGCCACTTATTTTTTAGTCTGACACCAGTCCGCTTTCTATTATGATTTGTTCAGGGCAAATTCTGCTCTCAATCAGTTTGTCTCCATGGAGACAGTACTTTGCCTAGCCCACCAAATCAATGCACATTCGTGAAGGCCAAGTTCACTTATGTGTATGTTTTCCCACAATTAATGAAAACATGCTCACAGGGAATCAATTTATAATGATATTATGTGGATACGTGAGCACATTTTACTGATTTTATAAGTAGAATTATAATGTATGACTGATATGATCTATATGTCATGATTATCTGTATCACTTTGACTACAATCACAAACTGTACATGCTACTTGTGCTTTTAACATATTAGCAGACAACCCTTTGTGGTGTCGTTAAAAACAAATTATGTTAATAAATAATATACAAACAAGTCATGAATTAAAGGAATAGATAACCCACCAAAAATGATCTCATCATGTACTCACCCTCATGCCATCCCAGATGTATATGTCTTTTCTTCTGCAGAACACAGATTTTTATAAGATTATGTCAGGTCTGTATACAGGTAATTAAAATGCATGTTGTTGATTTTTGATGAGAACAGACCAAAACATTACTCCTTTTTCACTATAACAACTACAACACAATAATATTCCTGACATCAGCAGTGTCCTTGGTGATCATGATTTCAACCTGGATTACACTTCCTTGCACCATCGAGTGATGTGCATGTGTCGAGAGTTAGTAGGTGTAATCAAGCTTGACATCATTATCACACCTGGAGACTGAAATGGCAAGATTAACTGTGAAAAAAATAGCTATATTGTGGTCTGTTCTCTCCCACAATTGAATAGATGGCTTAAGATGACATGGGTTAAACCACTGGAGTCATGTGAATTAATTTTATGCTGCCTTTCATAGGTGTCATTTACACTGGGGACGCTGGGGACATGTCCCCACCACTTTTTAAAATGGCTGATTTTGTCCCCACCACCTTTTGAAAGCATTTGGTTAAAATGTTCTGAAAAACCAAGCGAACCAAGAAATGTTAAAGGTGTATTTGCACAAAAGAAAACATGCAATGCAGTTTAGATACAGAAAGAAACAATGTGCATTGTCCAAAAAAAGTAACTTAAACAAAAAAAACTATTATTGATTCTAAAATGACCCAAAAACATGCATGCGCCGATCAGTAACTTAACAAATTTTTTATTTTTCCCGTCCTGCTGTAATTTTTTTTCATCTGATCTTTTGTCCCCACCACATTTCAACACAAACTCACGCCCATGCTGCCTTTATTTGCTTTCTGGAGCTTCAAAGTTCTTACCACCATTTATGCATCGTATGGAGCTACAGCGCTGATATATTCTTCAATTTTTAAATTGTTTTTTATCTAAATTTGTGTTCTGCAGACGAAAGAAGAGTGGTAGTGGGGTAGTTGGCTAAAGCACATAGCTGTTAATCAGAACGTCGCATGGTTCGATCCCCATGGCCACCATCATTGTGTCCTTGAGCAAGGCACATAACTCCAGGTTGCTCGCTTTGGATAAAAGCGTCTGCCAAATGCATAAATGTAAATGAAAGTCGCACACATCTGTGATGGCATAAGGCTGAGGAAATGATGACAGAATTCTAAATTTTGGGTGAACGGTCCATTTAAGAATGATCCACAGAACAAAATCTTAATAAAAAATTACAATGTGACATACATTTCAACCAAATACCACATCTAAGCGGTGCGCTCTCCATGACAAATTGGACTTAAACCTGCAGACAGCTTGTTATTATGTTGGGCAGGAAGGACCAACAAATCATCGTTATCAAATTAAGCATTACATTACATATCCTGTAGATGGCGATAAATACATTGACAACCATATGTGCAGGTGCGCTACCTTAAATTAAGAAATAAACATGTACAGATAAGTTAAAATGAACGACAAAAAAACAAAGATCAAGAGAATGGTCATTAATTATTCATTAGCTGCTGATTTGTATGTAAATATATCCAACACTGGCGGATCGGTCCTGATTAATGAATAATTCATTAAATTCTGCAGCAGTAATCATCAGAGCCCACTGCTGCACGCGCAGGTCTCAAAGGGACAGTCATGCGTCTGGCATATTCAAAAGAAATAACAGAAACTTGTGCCAAGAAACAGTGTCTATTACTCTTTTATATAGTACCTTTTTGTGTGAGTACCTGACTTGTATCCATATAGCTAACAGTCAAAAACTGTGTTTAGTAAGAAAACGTCTAGGATCAAAAAGTAGTTTCTGCACGAGTGTCTGACCCCTTTCCACATACAGTTATAATGTGTTTCATTTTAAGAGTTGATATGTTTGTTTTGATGCACAACAGTAGCAGGGCTACATGCAAAATGTGGGAGGAAACGATGAGAGGATGGGAGGGGAGGAAGCGGTTCAGCCACTGGTCTGCCACATAGTGCTTAATATTCAATGACCTATGATCCTAACCAACGCAGGGGACGTCAAAACAACAGTGGTTTTATCATTTCAAAGAAGGAAGCACGGGGCGAAGTGAGCTACTGCTCTCGCAATCGAAGCCACAGCTCGCCGTCGGCAATTTCCAAACGTTTTACTTATAGGAGTTCTGTTCCAAATCAGGATGGAACGGCGTCTTGTATCGTATGCAAATACGTCTGCTGACGTAGTTGATCATGTGGGTTTTGGCGTAGATCCCCCTGTGATCGCCAATTTTTTTCGGCTGTTGTCTTTAGGATTCGGTTAGAATCTGTAGAATTGTACGCTACTTTTGACTGCACATGTGGAAAAGTACGCGATTTTGGAGCATTGCTGCCAATAACCTCGCATCACTGGCTTTTCGGTTGATTATAGGCAGGTAAGAATGTCTGAATTAAAAATGTTATTATTGGAAAACCATAAAACAACCCTCAAAGTTACAGGCTCGTTTGAATACACACAGTAAGTAGCCGACTGAAACATGCTATAAAGTGCTTCTGATGTAAATTGGCCTTTTTTGTTTTTCTGCTGAACGACTGAAGTTTGTTTGTCCAAGCCATTTTGTAGAAAGTGAGCGCCTGAATTACCACAATGACCTGACACGAAAACCGCGGGTTTAATGTTTCCAATGCAGTGATTTGGTGTGGCTCGCGGAAAGTTTCATAGAATCGTTAAAGTTAAGGGGGAATGGGGGCGAGAACATGTCTACTCTGATGTCGGAAAAAAACAGCTAAATATGGCTACCAATGTCGACATGGCGTTACGTCGCTCCAAGTGATTTTTTTTTTTATTGGACTCTGTTTTGTTTCAGTTAACCCATATTTTCCTGTGTACATAACGTTCGTAATCCTACCTATTCATTATTATTTCATGTACTTGCATGAAGTGAGCATAGCACGCAACTACTTTGATTTCGGGTTGGTGTCGTATGATGTAGGCAGCGGTGACGCCTTCCACGAGCATACTGCATGGCACACGCTTCAACCGGCAGCCACATTGCAGCAGTGTTCACATCTGTGATAGTTTCCTAAATTGCCGCATCCGCACTATTATAAACTGATATTATGCTTTAGGACTTTACTCCATATCGTGCAATATAAAAAATGAATTTCTTAAAGTTATACGATTTATCGATTTTTTTTTTCTTCATATGCGGTTTTAGTATTGTGAACCACCAACATCTCTTACATTCCTAGCGGAGAGGTCATTTTCTCAAGACACCTCAGGTGTTGTCAAGATAACGGCGTACACTTCAGATGTGTGTCAGTCTGCTTTTTAAAGGAATGTGCCATGTTCATTTGTGGCTCAAAAATGATTTCGACTATTAAGAACAAGCAAAAATGTAGGTTAATGGACATGCAATGGAAGTGAATAAACAGTCTATAAACATTCAAATGCACCCTGTTTCAAAAGTTTAGCCACAAGACAAACATCTGGGGTGTTTATATTATTTTAGTGTGATTTAAAGTGTTTACTAGTTTTGTGTCGTCTTCTTGACAACAAAGTCCTGATATTGGATGTAACGTTGCACAAATAAGGTCAGTAATAGATTTTATCACGCTTAAGTCACGTTAAAGTGTACAATGTTAATTTGAATGTTTATGGATTGGCCCCATTGACTTCCATTTTAAGCGCTTCACTGTAACAATGATTTGTTTTTATTTTGGAAATAAACAAGGGATGTTTTAGTTTATTTTTGTGGTTATTAAATTGTCACAAATGCTGTCGGTTGAGCTTATCTTGAATTGAAGCCGGGACATTCTTTTAAGATGTTATTCTCCGTCGTTATTCAATCGCCAAATGCTGTCACAAAGTAGACTATGATTCTGTCCAATATTGCTTTCCTTATTTTTCCAAGGTAGTCTGATGTTACTGTCAAATCAGTGTCAGAATATTTCCACGAGCGTTGATGGGTGATTGGAAAACCTTTAGTGCTTTTGCAGAAGCACAGGGTTTTCTTTACTTTTTCAGAGTTTGAATAAAGTTGAATCTAAGGGACAAGGGCATCACTATTTTTAGTTCATGCAGCAACTTATATGGGCCTCCTAAAAAGAGATCAAAGTGATCATGAGATCAAACTATATTTTGCATTACATAATTCCTTAAAGGGATAGTTTACCCGAAAATGAAAGTTCTGTAATAATTTATTCACCCTCATGTGGGAAAACTCATATGATTTTCTTGCTTGCATGGAATGCAAAATTAGATGTTATGAAAAATGCAGTCTGACACCATCTTACCATCTTCTGACATCTTAGTCTGACACCATTCGCTTTCATTGCATTTTTCTTCCATACAACTAAAGTGAATGTTGACTGGGGCTGTAATTCTGCCTAACATCTCAAGAAAGTCGTACAGGTTTTGCACAACATTAGGGTGAGCAAATGATGACATTTCATTTTTGATTAAACTCTCTTTAAATAGTTCTATTTAGCTGATCATGTTTCTCCTGCTCTAGAATCTCATATTAGCCTGCTCGGAGTAAAATACAGTAACTTTGTGTAAGATCTTACCCACATGCTCCCATTGTATTATGTGCGCACAATGTAACCTGATTTTTTTCTATTTGTTTGGTTACAGTGCATAGCCAAAGGAGAGAGAATTGAATTGGTTGTGTCAGTCTCAAGCACTAAAATTGCTCAGGTTTATTTCCCCAATCCTAAATAAGTTTATTTGCCTAATGGTCAAGCAGAACCACAATTCATTATAATGTTTATTAAATGGGCTTTACTGAGCTTTAGAAAGGCTGTACATACCATAAGGAATTAGCTTTTTTTTATTTATTGGAAGGAGTTTTATTCCATTGTGCTCATTGGAGGGCATTCGGATACAATTATAGTGAAGTTTATACTGGGTTCATGCCATTGTCAAACAACTAATCATTCTTGCTAAACCTGGCAAAATACAGGCTACTTAGCAACCCGTAGCGTGCACCTTTGTATTGTGGTTCGTAGTACAAAAACTCCCATTACAAAGGTTTATTCATAGATCCGGGCTAACTGTTACGAAGTAATGACACAAAATTGACACAAGTAAAACTCAAGTCCTCAACTCTACTTGTCTAGCTCTGGCACAAAATGTGGTTAATGCCAGGTGACTGGCTGGATTCAAAATGGCTGCCTGCGTTCATGAGAAGCTGACGTCTTTGAGGAGGTGGTTGCTGCTGCCTCTGCCTCATAGCTCGTGCTGTCGGTGACTAAGCCGACAGTTGCTGATGTCACAGCCGTGGGCTGGGCTCCCATGCATGCTGTGTTTTCTCTGTCGGTGGTGGTCATGACTCCACTGAAAGCAGAGCCTCTTTGTGATGGATTCTGGCCTCACACCGGAGCCAGGTTATTTATTAGTCATCACTACTAAAGCTATTAATTTCCTTCTGTGTTTATGTCCTGGAACAGGGAGTGTGCCAACTGATGTGTGCCACTCGTTTTCAGTTCAAGGTGGTATACTGTCCTAGTCTCTCTCTTTTCTAACTAAACTGCTGCATGATGTGAGTGCAACAAGTCATGGTGCATAACTATGCAGGATCATATTCATATTATCATACATCTTATGATCAAACTCAAATTATGTTAAGATATCCTTTGGCATGATGGACTTGGCTGAGTTTCTGAATAAGTTTAAGTGGCAGTGAAAGCAGCTGGGATCTTGCATAGATGTGCCTCAGTGTTGTAGATTTGGATCAATTAATCGGTTACCAGATTTCATCTGACTTTAGGCACCTTAAAGAAATCCAGAAAAGAAAAACATCAGTTGAGTTGTTGTTTTCTTAGAGGAAGAATTTTTCCAACTTTTTGCAGTCACTCTCTGTTGAGCAGTCTCTCTGTTGCCAATATTCTGCCCTACTTTTGCAGCCGTGACCCAGCTTTTTGGAGGCGTTAGAGGCTGCATTGCTGCACAGACAATGGTACTGATGAGCAGGATAACAAATAAAATATGATAAAGAAGCTTGGAGTGCTAACATTGATTTTATTTGCATGCAGATGGATTTTTGAATTCAAGCAGCCCAAACTTAATTTTGAAGGCTGTAGAAGTAGAAGGTACATTTTGTTGTTGTTCCATCAAGGACATGACCGAATGATTTAGGCCTAAAGAGATGGAGTTGAAACTTATAACCACTCTTATCAGGCTACTGACCTGTAACGTACAGTATGGGTCAGTTTGTTGCTGGCTTGTTAGCAGTTTCTTTTTGAACCTTAAAGGGTCTGTTATGAGGAACATCACTCAGTCTGCTCCTAATTAAGAGAAGTTTATCTCTTAGCCCTCATTAGAAACAATTTAAAGACAATTAGATGAACTACCAAGATAGTAACAATCTAACAATTCTTATTTTCTTAGGTGAAGCAGCAAAAGAAAAGTTGCCACAAAGGACCTGGACATCACCACAGATATTACTCTGGAGAGGAAGGAGACCATCTCTGACAGGTGGGCCTCTGATTTAAAAAGATTTATGAGAACTATTCAGTGGAATGGAAGAGAGCCAGTCCAGCTTTCTCAACTGGGTTCCAACAGTGTGTGGTAAATATCAGGGAATTTTAAAATGTTGATTTTTATTTCCCAGGCCTGGCAAAGTAATGGTAATGAATTAAATCTTAAAAACTCATGGATAGTGATGCCAAAAGTACTGGTATTCAATATCAAATTGATACCAAAATAAAAAAGATGTCATGATACCAGTTAGAGGTCTGCACTGTACTGTTTTTTTTCCTTCCTGCTCCCGCAAGTTTCTATCCCACACCCGAACGATCCCGCTGAATTTTACTCTGTTCACCTGCTCTCTGCCCGCAGTGATTGTCTTCCTGACCACTTCCGTTACCTCAACCCGTATGCGTTTTTTACATTGATAGGGCTGTCACAATTATGAAACTTGGCCAATCATTAATTGTCTAAAAAATAATTGCGATTATTATGATTAATTGTCTTTTTCAGGGCTTTCTCGATTAATTGTCATATAAAATGTCATGAAGGTGTCCTTTTTTCTGCATGTGTGCTTCATAAACCTAAATATGTAATTTTTACATATTTTACTTTAACTACATAAAATAGGGATATATGATTTCCTTCCAAGGCTTTAAAAACTTATGAAATTACATCTTATGACATGAAAAATAATGTTTTAAATGGCAAATTATTTCTAATTACTTAAAATGTCAACTTTAATTTTGGTAAATTTTACATTTACACTGTTGTTTTTGAACTCTTTGAATTTTGTGTATTTTTATAAAAAATATAATTTTGATATGTTATAATATACAGTATTATATTGTGCAATAGTAAAGTATTTCTGTCGTAATTTCTTCACTATCACATGTTATTGTAATGCTCTGATTAAACCCACGAGACCTTATTTGTCATGAAGCAAAACCTTTGAGATTTTATTTTCTCATTACATCAGACTGCAGAAATGGAGTGTGCGTCTCCACTCTTTCACTATGTGTATGAACCAGGAGCATTTGCCATAACACTATTGTTTAAAGTGAAGCCGGTAGGGTTGCTCCAATACCAATATTTTGGCTTCGGTATGATGAAATTTTTTGATGAAATTACACAGAAAATTACTACATAAAGCCTTATAGATACAAATTATGCATTTTCAAACAGTATGCTATGTTAAATGTTTTAATTAAATGATATGATCAAATTGTGTTTAATGAAATGCATGCTGTACAGCTTTAATCAAATGAAAATATAATAATTTTTAATATAGAGCCAATAATAATATTTCAACAATATTATTATTATTATATGTTATTGTTGGTTAATGCAGAAAAGAGCTTTACATTATTAATGACAACATTAAATGGAAACAATCTGATTACATGAGGCAAAAGGCTGCCATGGCTGAATCACATCATGCTGATATTCAGTGCACTTGCTTTTGTGATATTTCTTACAGATAATAATATTAATAAAATAAACATTTAATATCATATTAATGTTATTATGAGTATTATTGGGGCTACTTTGAAAGTGACACGTTTATACAGTAGTAATATCTTTGTTGTAATGTCTTCAAATTCATGCATCTAGTTGAATAGAGCTCTTATTTCAGTGGGACTTTTATTTTGAAAGACCTTATGAAGTTCTTCTTTTTGTGAAGGCTTCCTTATATCAAGCTTCCTGCGACTTGTGAAAATAAATCTCTGAGCTGCAGTGGTGAAAACTGTCATTCGACACACTGCTCTGTGGCTCTGCAAATGAATACTATTGGACACGCTGCATGAAAATAAAGCATTAGTAGTGTGTGTGTTGCGTTTTTGTGTGCACCTGCTTGCGTGTGTCTGAAGGAGATGACAGAGCAGGACGAAGCCTCTCATTTGTTCTGTGGTATGCGTATGACTTATTTCATTAAATGACATCCTTTTGCTGTTTAATGATCACACTTGGCCATATCAAAACTTTTTATTATTATTATTTTTAAATGGTCTTTCATCTCAAAACTCTCACATTACATTTAGGGCTGCAACTAACTATTATTTTGAAAATTTATTATTCTAACGATTAGTTGAATTATTATTATTAGACTATTCTGCGACTATTGCAAAGATTATTCATTAATTGATTATTCAGCTTGTGCCCTGACTTAAAAGGTATTAAACGTGCTTACTAACAATAAAGAGGACAAAATCATCATAAATGACATTCACTGAATTAAAGGGGGAAAAAATACTTTATATTAAGTTTAATTCAGTAAAGAAATTCTCAGCAAAAAAATCTTATTGTTATCAAGTGTTTTTGTCTTGATTTCTATTGAGAATGTATCTGAAATATTTTGTATATAAATGTATTTTTTTCACTTGGTTATACTTCTGCGAGTGCAGTAAAGACAAAATATACTTATATTCAAGATCTATTCTGAAAAACCAAGTCTAAATATATTATATGCTGCTGCTCAGGTGAATGTATTTAAAATATTATATTGAACATTCTCAGAATTGTTTTTTCTTCTGCAGTATAGCTACTAAAGAAAATTTACATTTGTTTTAGATATTTATATGGGAAAACAAGCCAAAACAAATCCAAAACATAATTTGTTGCAGTGTATAATGGGGCGAAGACTACCCTCTCTCACCTTTCTGTTCATTTCAATCCATCTTTAACTCTCAAAAAAAAAACACTCTCTTAATAATAAAGCTGCATATTGCCATTTTTCTTTAATATAAGAAATGCACATTGACACATATATTATGCTTCAATAAGTCGCAAGCCATCACGTTATAATCTAGCATTAAGTGTGCGCACTCGAAGGACGAGCGTATCCGCAATAGTGTGCTTCAGCCAGATGCAGTTTCAATCTCTCTGAGATCTGGACATTCACGCAACTCATAGAAGAGGCGCTGACTGCACAGAGAAATGCCAGAGTTAGTAGTTATTTACATGATCTGCTCCTGTATTATTTGAACTTTAATAAAGCTATAACACATTAGATTTAACTGCATTTAAGATATAATGCTGATTACATTTAAGATGTAATGCTGTTTCCTTTAGAGACGCTCGACAAGTTTTGCTTCAGCGGAGCGGCAGCTCCAGCTCCACTTATTCCACAACGAGAGTGCTTCTGTATTTATGTATTTTGTATTTTTGCATTATAATTCCCTCATAGTTTGTGATCTACATCACCTGAAGCTGAATGGAAAGTTTAGAGAGCGTCTGGACTGTGAGCTGTGTAATTCTTCCTCTCGGGTGCGAACTGCATTGCTGCTCTTGCGTATCATCATTAGTTTAATGTGATCTCATGTTATGTTAAATTAGATCAAACGACTATTCAACAACGGACATTTTTGCTGACAATTTCTTTTATTGTCAACGTTGTCGATAATGACGACTAATTGTTTCAGCCCTAATTGCATTACATTTGGCTAATGGCAGCATACTTTAATATGGTACCAAAATGAACAAGATGATAGCGTACTGTTTGAATTTTTTTTGGTATTGCAATATTCTGTTAGTATCATATACTGGACAACCCTAGAAGCCAGAGCGCTTTGCGTTCACAAAGTTTATATTTGTTTGTTTATATTTTGGTGGGATATTGGTGCAAATCTCTGTTGACAGCGTGCACATCAGAGTGCCTAAGAAGCGCTCTGGACAGCGCTGGTTGTCATCCATGGCTTATTATACTCTGACTCTGGGCCTCAAATGACAAATAACGTGCCGTTTTCTAGTTTATTTAGACTTATTTTTGAACATTTAATGGCAGCACTTCTCTCTGTTCATGTGTACCAGCAGAAAATGGACAGTTAACACTTTGTGGAAAAAACATAAACTCCTATAAAAAAAAATTTTTTTCAAAACAACCATGTCCGAGATTAATAAAAATCTAAATACACTCTTGGAAATTTCTCAACTTGGGACAGAAAAAAAAAGCTCAGGGCCTTGAACACTTGGACGGAGTGAACTTAATGACAAACAAACGCACCGTGCATGGCATTTATGAATTATATTTGCTTAAAATGTGATTAGAATAAGAATGCCCAATAATCGTGGTTATATCAAATAACCGCGGTTTGATCAAATAACTGTCATCAGGTGGTTATTTAATAATCGCGGCAGGCCTACACATTGGGTAAAAGCCATTCAAAAGTGTCCACAAAGAATGTTTTATTTTCTGTTATTGCTGTTATCAGATGACGCCTGACTTGATGCCCATCTGATTTGCCTGAGGTTGATTCCTTAAGTTGACCATTTTCTTGTCCGAGATAAAATTTTTGTTTTTGATAACCCTGTGTGTCCACGCTTTGCTGTACCATTCTTCTAAAGTGCTGTAGACGACCTGCATGGCCTGCTCAAAATATCTAATTTGATGCATGTGCTGTATGCACATTTTTGTTACATTTTCTGTTTATTGCAATCAAAAATAAATGTAAAATAAAATATTTTATCATTGTTTTTTTGCATTCATACAATTAATAAAACAAAAAATATATCCACGTCGGATTTTCAGCCTTTTCACTTACTGCCCGCAACCATCCACAACTCATGGGCGTACTGTCCGCTACTGCCTTCAACTTAGAAATTGAATCCCACGCCACAAGAAATCTGATCTGGTCCAGACCTCTAATACCATTGTTTCTGCAGTACCGGTAGTACCATCTTAATCTGATCCTAGCATGCTGTCTGACTGACAGATGGCTGCTTTTAAATGCTCACATGGTTATTTCAACATGTACTCTGTTATTACTTTGACACTGAAATCCATAACTAATCAAACTAAAATTGTGATATATCCTAATGTGATTATTAAACCAATAATCTGCATGAGCTGCGTGCTTTAAATGAATTTGTGAAGCCGACCACTCATATAATGGAAACATTGAGAAGCTGAACACTCATTCGTGTATTATGAGATGACAGAGCAGAGCACTAATCCACTGAAACGTGCAGCACATTTAGATGAATGTATGTATGAATGAATGAATGATTAAATCACAGAATTTGCGCTTTCAAGATCACACGGGGCAATATAGTGAACTGTTTATACAGACAAGTGAAGCTTCCGCCAAAAACATGCATCAAAATAAAAGCTAGAATCTTCAATATTAAAACTGTATAGTAAAATGTAATATTCACTCTAAATGTATTGATGATGATAATAATACATAATTCTTAATATCTAATTAGAATTAAGCAATATAACACAAGCAAGATTACTGTTGTACTGAATAAGTTTGTTAAAAACAATGCAATATGTTGAAAAGTAATTGTTCTTTTTTTTCACTTGTTAAAATGTCATATTTCATTAGATACCATTTCGATGAAGACGAAAAAATAAAAAACGATTTCAGTAGGGTCCTAGTTAAAAATACTTAAGCAATGCATACTTATGCTCTGCTTTAAAATGTTTCATAGGCTAGAAGTTGCTCTTCGAGAGTGCATTTTTTATAAAGTGTTTTTTTAAAAAATCCTTACCTAGTCATACGAACAACTAGAAAAATCATGGAAATTATGTGGATATATCATGGAATTGAATTGGTCACAAAGTATGGGAACTCTTGTCTCAACATTATGCTTCTATTGCCTTTAACTTGTGAATTTGAATAACTAATAATTCTGTGTCAAATCTAAATTCATACAATATTAATATCTGTAGAGGATTACAGACTTTAAGTAGTTTGAATGATTGGCTTGAGTGTGCTTGCACCCAGGCCTGCCCAGACTCCCGACTGATACCCTAAAAACTTAAATGTGTTTGCTGTTATATGTGCGTCAGTATTTGCCACAGGTAGCGCACACGGGCGATCTCCGGCAGGCAATCTACGGACATCATAGCATTATTGGGGGTGTTGATCTATCTCATTGGGCTGGGCCCCTGAAAACTGTCCTCTTTTCCCCCACCTTATGGGTGGCCCTGCTTGCACTTATAAACAGTAATCCGTCAAGACAGTCCATTTTGATACAACATTAGAAATTTACATCAAAGCTCTTCCATACCTGAGCCTAAGTAAATACCAACTTTCCTCATGTCTTTTTCAGGCAGATCCACTATCATTTACAGGGGATCTAAATTAACTGGACACCCACTGGAAAGCGAATTTGTGCATTCTTGGGGGTTTCATTTAAAATCATGCAATAAATTAAATATTTTGTTTAACCCCATTATTTTTTAATGGTATAGTAAGGAAGGATGCAGCGATCCAATACCTGGATCGGTATCGGGTCCGATACTAAAGCTTTTAGACAGATTGGGTATCGGTCCAACGAGCATGATCCAAATACAATACTGTGTGTTAGTCATGTTCGTTACGGTCAAGCTCAAAAAATTACATAAAAGAACCATAAAAACACAATTAAAGTAGTTCATATGACTTGTGCATTTTATTCAAAGCCAATTGAATACGTGCAATAGCTCTGTGAATCACAAAAGGCTGTGCTTAATAAGTAAATATCTAAAAATGCACACGCAGCTCCAGCGCTTCAGTGAATAGCGCTGCTCTGTTTACATACACACTCTCAGTGGAGGTGCATTTTACCAGAATTTGAATAAGATGCGAATTAAACTACTGTGAACTTGCTTACAAACAGACACACTTACATGACTTCCTGGAGACTTCAGAATGTCCAAATAAAAGCGCGAAGGTTTAAAAGTTAAAGGTGCACGATTGAGATATCTTACTATTATAATATAATATTATTATTATTATTATTATTATTATTATTATCATTTGTTTACAAATGATAATAATATTCAAGTTGAATGGGTTCCAAAAAATAACTGTGTGAATGAAAAGTGAGCTGATATCTTACAACTAAATTGAAGGAATAGGCAAAATTTGTTTAACTTGTATCTGGACTTTAAAGGATTCAGATCTCCTTTTTTTTACAATTTAGTTGTAAGATATCAGCTCACTTTTCATTCACAAGTCATTTGAACTACTTTTAATTGTGTTTTTATGGTTCTTTTATGTCATTCATTGAGCTTGATCATAACAAACATGACTAACACACAGTATCGGATTTGGGTCGGACCGATAACCGAACTGTCTAAAAGCTTCAGTATCGGAGCCAATACTGATCCAGGTATCAGAACAGTGCATCCCTTATATACATATATATACACACACACACACACACACACACACACACAGTGCATTCATTAAGTATTCAGACCCCTTCATTTTTTCCACATTTTGTTATGTTGCAGCCTAATGCGATATGCTTTTTTTAATAAAGTATTCAGACCCTTTGTGATGACACTTGAAATTTAGCTCAGGTGCATCCCATTTCTCTGGATCGTCTTTGAGATTTGTCTTCACTTTTTTTTGGAGTCCACCTGTGGCAAATTCAATTGATTGGTCATGATTTGGAAAGGCACACACCTGACTATATAATGTCTCACAGCTGAAAATGCATATCAGAGCAAAACCAAGCTATGAGGTCAAAGGAACTGCCTGCGGTGTTCATAGACAGGATTGTATTGAGGCACATATCTGGGAAAGGCTGCAAAAACATTTCAGCTGCATTGAAATATCCCAAGAACGCAGTGGCCATAATTCTTAAATGGAAGAAATTGGAACAACCAGGACACTTCCTGGCCGAGCTGGCCGTCCAGCCAAATTGAGCAATCTGGGAGAAGAGCCTTGGTAAGAGAGGTGACCAAGAACCCAAAGGTCACTCTGGATGAGCTCCAGAGATATGTGTGGATATGGGACAAACTTGCAGAAGGACAACCTCCCAGTCTGGGCTCTATGGCAAAGTGTCCAGACAGAAGCCTCTCCTCAGTGCAAGACACTTGAAAGGACGCTTGGAATTTGCAAAAAAGTACCTAAAGGTCTCTCAGACTGTGAGAAACAAGATTTTTTTTTTGGTCTGATGAAATGAAGATTGAACAGTTTGGCCTCATAACCAAGCATCATGTCTGGAGAAAACAAGGCACCGCTCATCACCTGCACAAAACCATCCCAACGGTGAAGCATGGTGGTGGTAGCATCATGCTGTGTGGGTGTTTTTCAGTGGTGGGGACTGGTAAGGGTTGAAGTAAAGCTGAATGCAGCAAAATACAGATATCCTTAATAAAATCCTGATTCAGAGCACTCAAGACCTCAGATTAGGCTGAAGGTTCAAGTTCCAACAGTACAATGACCACAAGCACACAGCAAAGACAACTCAAGAGTGGCTTAGGGACAACTCTTTGAATGTCCTTGAGTGGCCCAACCAAATCCCGGTCTTCATCTCAGTCAGACGTCTCTGGAGAGATCTGAAAATGGCTGTCCACAGACTGTCCCCATCCAACAGATTGGAAGCTTAAGAGGGATGACAGAGTTTGAGAGGATCTGCGGAGAAGAATGACAGAAAATCCCCAAATCCAGGTATGTAAAGCTTGTCGCGTCATACCCAAAAAGACTTGAGGCTTTAATCTCTGCCAAAGGTGCTTCAATTAAGTACTGATTTAAGAGTCTGAATACTCAGTTTGATATTACAGCTTTTTCTTTTTAATAAATTTGCAAAGTAAGCTGGTTTTTGCTTTGTCATTATGGGGTATGGAGTGTAGATTGATGAGTACTTTATGAATGCACTGTGTGTGTGTGTGTGTGTGTGTGTGTGTGTGTGTGTGTGTGTATACACACACGTTGCATGTATTTTTGCCCATGTCCCGTCGAGCTGCTCGCACTTTGAGTGACATGCCCCTGATCCCATCATCTAGACGTAGAACATAAGGTAAATATAGAAAATTACTCATGATTATCATCGATATCCAATACTTTTTTTCCCCAGATATCGATATTGTTTAATCACCCAGACCTACTTATAATAAAATTTTAAAAGCTACAGACACTTGTCTGAAGGCTAGATGATAAATATACAAAGGACTTGCAAGTGAATACAGACAGACAGGCTATTGTTTTAATGAGCTCACAAATGAGCTCATGCAGTTATCATTGCTTGACAAGACGATTTTGATTAATTTGTTTCTTTTTTGGTCATTATTTTATTGGAAAACATTAGGTCTACTTGGAAAGGTATAAACAAAAATAAAATGTAGTTAACTCCTAATGAGTGTTCTGCATCCCAGTTTTCTTCTCATCCCTAAAATGGTTGAGTTAATGTTTGTGTGGATTATTGTAGAGCATAAAACCTTTGTGGGATCTGAATGATTCAGGCCTCTTGTGTGCTGTGACTCAAACTCACAGATGGATGACAGCATTGATTACTGTCTAATGGTCTATGGAATTCAAACCTTTCGGATTTTGGCCTATGTGTAATAAAAATCCTGTCAACCAACCGGTGTTACCATTTTAGCATTTTTGTTAAAGTATTTCATCCAAGGTTCATAGAAACAGTGCTTGTAATGCCACTGATCTCTTGATTTTTAATGTGACCCCTTCCATGGGTATTCCATAACTCTCTGGGAAAGCAGCCATAGAAGTTTGCAACTACCAGCAGGGATTTGGTTTCTTTTGAAGACACTGGACGTGGCCATCACAGATGGCTTTAGCAGCCATGTCATCCCTCTGTCTCTGGTTACACAGCCAAAACATGTTACTAAGCAAGGTTTTCCCTGTGTTATAGTGACTAGAACATTCCCCTGCAGATGCAAATAAAGATTTCAACTGATGCACATATAATTAATTTACTCACTTTTACTGACTCATGGAAAATGTATCCGCAGCATTAACATGTATAGAGCAGGAAGCTGTTGTCATTAGATCGGCAAGTAATATTAGGAAGAATTAAGAATATTCTCATGCATCTCTCGGTGTGGGTTTCACCCAGAAAGAGCGGGTTTAGCCAAATATAGGATTACGGAATATTCCACAAATGGTTCTCTGTGGAGAAAATCTCTCCCACCTGCTGATAGGCCGTTTCTATGGCAACACATGAGTCCAGGTTTTTAGATGCCTGTCCCAGGTACTCCATTTTACTGAAAACCTGGACACCTACCCAAAGGACTAGTTTGATCTGAGTTCTGCCTCTTTAGCTGTAAAACGACTTCATTGTCACATAAGCCCTATTCTGACGGCAATTGTTTCTCAGGGTGATGTCTGTAGAAGAACACTTGTGCTCCTCTGTGATAAAAATGCATTTGTATGACAATTAAATCACGAGGGATGTTGCGCTTGTTATATGGAAATTTCATCAATCCACAAACTGTATCCTCAGTTTGTTTGGAATTATGATAAAGTGAAAATAAAAATTTTAAAGCATGTTGGAGCCTTGCTGCAAAGCGCTGTGGACATTTACAGTGTATATTTTCACATACGGAGCTAGCCAAAATTCTTGCAAAGAGTAATTAAACAAATCAAGAAACCGTAGGGACAAGACTGTATCAATGCAGCCAGATAACTCTGTCAATGGGGGTACGCATGTTTCGTCACCTGCATCACCTCCATCATTCATCACCAGTTGCGCTACTTGCATGCTCTCTCCTAAGCGCACACAAGGTGATATAGAAACCCACAAATCAAGGACAGTAAAGATAGTAAAAGTTAATTTTGTTTTTGTTTTATCTATCAAAATGACATCATTTGGAATTTTATGTCAGTGTATAAAAAGTGGAGGTGGAAATTAAACATTTTAAATAAGATAGACATTAACCCGACAACATTTCTGGGACTGCTCGACCCGTAAAAATGAGTAGTCATGCAAGCCCTTTGTATAAATGTATTAGTAAATGTTTCTACATTTAAAATGTGATATATAAAAATTTTATTACATTGCTGTCATAATAATGGACCATTTCAAAAGTTTGTGATCTGGCTCTTAAGAGTTCCCATTCACTCTGGTGGAGCGGCAATGTTGTTATTGTGAATTATTTCAAAAATTAGTTACACAATCCTCCAACTTTCACAACTGTCCATTACCTCTAAAGCTATTATGTATTTGCCATGTGCATCGCAAACGTACAGCAATTGGCAGTGATTTAAAAAGGATTTCAAAACGGCTTTTGGATTAAAAACTGAGAGATGTGGATTCGAACGGTAATTAAATTACCACACAAACTTAGTGTTTGTCAAAAAACTAACTCTGAATTTTCTCACAGGAGGCCGGAGAAAAACACAAGACATTTTGGATTCGGATGGTGATAAAATCATTGACTACCCCTGTAAATGCTGGAATTACCTCACATCCCCATGTAAAATTATTGCCATCCGAATCAGGCTATAATCACACATTCAACCTCATTTAGACAGAAGCTACCTTTTCTCTCTAAATGTAACCATCATTCAGTTGCTAAAACCTGCTGTGATCCAGATTCTGATCCCATACTATTTGATTAATATATTGATGAGTGTCAGACATCATTCCTGTTATGGATCACTTTTATCCTAATTCTCAATAGTTACCACATTTCAGGGCAACCGATGTCTCAGGCAAAGCGCCATACCAATACAGTTCAACAGTTTTTGTCTGTATTGTGAAAATGAAATGGCACTCAATGTAGATTCTGTGCAGTGATGCAGGCCACTACAGCCCTGTTTGATTATGAGATTTAAATGAATTCTGCCTTGATCCCAAATTCAGCAAAACCCCCCACCCCCTTCTGTTCTGCACAGTATTAACAGAGCTCTGTCTCCACCCCTTCACAGCAGCTCCGTGGCAACATCCTCCCCTGAAAAAAAGCATGTCAATTCATGCACAAGCAGATGGGTGTATCGATATCTGTTGTGGTCCTGTCAAAGTGTTCCTTTGGCATCACTCTGTACTATGTTTTATTTGCATGTTTGTTCACATGCTTGTAAGAGCCAGGGACTAAAAAATAAATGTTTTAATTTCAGTTTGTTCTGAGCAAAATCTGTATTTTTTATTTTCATTCCGGTTCAGAAGTTCCACAGCTTTCTTTCCAAATGGTTACTGGTTAGAACAAAATAAAAGAACGGTTAAAGGGTTAGTTCACCCAAAAATTAAAATTATCTCTGACCCTCAAGCCATCCTAGTTGTATATGACTTTCTTCTTTCAGCCAAACACAGTTATATTAAAAAACATCCTGGCTCTTCCAAGCTTTATAATCGGAATAAATGGTACTTTAGATTTTGAAGCCCAAAAAAGCACATCCATCCATCAAAAAGTAATCCATAAGGCTCCAGGGGGTTAATAAAGGCCTTCTGAAGTGAAGCGATGCGTTTTTGTAAGAAAAATATCCATATAAACCATAATCGCTGGCTTCCAGTAACAGCCGTCCTCGCATTCACAAGAGAGTCGAGTTGCGCTGTATGACGTAGGCGTAGCGTAAGCTTCGGTGAGATGTGATGAACACGGAAGCGCAAAGGATAGAGGAAGCCAGTGAATGCGTGGACATCTGTTACCGGAATTCAGTGATTATAGTTTATAAAGTTGTAAATATGGATATTTGTCTTACAAAAAGCTTCATTTCAGAAGGCCTTTATTACCCCCTGGAGCTGTATGGATTACTTTTTTGATGGATGGATGGATGGATGGATGGATGTGTGTTTTTGGGCTTCAAAATCTAAGGTACCATGTACTCCAATTATAAAGCTTGGAAGAGACAGGATATTTCTTTAATATAACTCTGATTGTGTTTGGCTGAAATAAGAAAGTCATATACACCTAGAATGGCTTGAGGGCGAGTAAATTATGGGATCATTTTAATTTTTGGGTGAACTAATCCATTAATAATGTTCTTTCTAAAATGACAGTACTCTGTGCTAAGGGGTTGCCAGATCGTGCAAAAGAAACGAGCAACCTGGTCTGGAAAACCAAACCCCAAAAAAGCCACTTGCCTCACCAAAATAAGCAATTTTTTCCCCCCTGTGTGGTGGATTTATCTGCATAGAAATCATAAGAATACAGTTAATTAAAAGTTAAGTATAATTTGAATTACAGATCTGCTTGCGAGTCAAAACCCGGCAGCATCAAATCTGTATTGATGCATCATATCTAACGATAATTCAGTGAAGACTTGGAAAAAACTGTAATGATTTCCTTGTACCTGGATTAGCCTTGCATGTACAGGATATGTTGTAATTATTAGGGATGTTAATGATTAATAATCGTTAATAATTTGATTAAGCTTATCGATCGTCAATTAATTTCAGGACAAATGCATTGTGTTAATGCTATCCGACTTTGATAAGGCTGTCTATACAGTCATCCTCCACTAGAGGGCGATTGTGCTGCATGTCATGTCTTGTCCGCATGACAGATGAAGAAAGGCACAGATGAAGTGGGCTCAATGTAATCAGTGTTGGAGGGTTTCACTGTAAATTGACATTGTTTTATGCATACACTGCGATAGTGTGTTAAATTACAAGACGATATAAAATGCTTTTGATCTGCTGGTCTCCTTTTTTCAATTTCAACCTACAATTACGTCAGTGATCACTGGGAAAGCAGATTCAGTTGTCATTTCACCAGCACTCGAGAAATGGTATGTTATGTAGGCTACTGTGTTTGTACTGCGTGTTATGATTTCATAAAAGATTATAATATAAAAAGTACGATCATAGTAACCACAATATAAACATGGTTACAACATATAGTAAAATCATGGTTACTGTGTAGTAACTACAGTAGTATAGTTATAAAACCATTTTTAATTGTATCAAAACCACTATTTCTATTCAGAAAACCATAGTGACAGCAGTCATGGTTATTACAATATTACTATAGTAAAACTATGGTTCATTTTCGTCAGGGTCCTTAACAAAAAAACATTTTCTCTAATTACTAAATCAACATTATAACGTGATACCTGCACTGATAAGCTACATGCGTCAACAAAGGGCACTTCAAATTAATCTCAACATATATTCAATATTCAGAAGCTGTACATCACTATAAAACATATACGCACACATACGTACATACATAATGCTCTGGAAAACATTAAGAGACCACTGCAAAATCATCAGTTTCTCTGGATTTACTTTTTTATAGGTATGTGTTTGAGTAAAATTAACATTTTTGTTTTATTCTACAAAGTATTGACAACATTTCTCCCAAATAAAAATATTGTCATTTAGAGGCATTTATTTGCAGAAAATGACAACTGGTCAAAATAACAAAAAAGATGCATAATTTGGGAGAAAGATTCTCTGTACTTTTATAGAATAAAACAAAAACTTTAATTTTACTCAAACACATACCTATAAATAGTAGATCCAGAGAAACTGATCATTTTGCAGTGGTCAATATATGTCCAAATGTTCTAAATATCCCACAATTCAAAATGTGAAGATTTAATGAACTCAAAGATGTATAAAATTTAATATATCTTGTATACAAGTTATTACTAGCATTAATTAACAGTAATGAAACAATTCACTGATTCATACTAAACATAGCCTAAATGTGTTAAAAAAAAAAACTCAAAGAATATTTTAAGAGGAAAATTTCTTCTGATCAAATTTTTTTTATTGATTCCAACAAATGAAAATATAATCTATAAAACAAACAACAGCCAATAGGCAGAATAAACACAAATTGCATGTAGATTCATCCATAAAACTGTCCTGAAGCTGTAAAAATCTACAAAATAAACTACAAAAGAAAAGAGGCATGCAGATTTCTCAAACAATTAAGAGAATGTTCAGTGTGGCGGTCCACTCGGCTGCAACATGAGCACAATAAGATGACCCACTCACTCCATTGACTTTATGAAGGACATCGCTTGCTGTGGGCATGTAAATGATTTACAGCCATCCTTAGCATCTTTTCACAATTGGTCCGGGAATATCAGTGCAAAAGCGAACTTCTGTTGATGTAAAAGTTTCTTGGATTCCTTGAATCGATCACGTTTCTCTTGTCGAATTTACAAAGTCTGGGAACAAGTAAATGCTGTGGTTCTTCCAATAAACCCTTCCTTTATTCCTCGCTTTGCATAATACCTGATCTTTATCGGATGATCTCAGAAATTTGGCCAGAATCCTCCGTGGATCGTTGAGCAGGAACCCTGTGAGCTCTCTTGATTTCCAGCTTATGGCCTGCTATGTCGGGCAGATTTGGAAAGAGCCCGTCCAGGAATTTCATCGTATCTTGTCCCTCTTCGCTCTCAGGAATTCTGACGATTTCGATGTTATTCCATTGGCTACGGTTCTCCATGTCCTCCAACTTCTCCCAGACATGCTCCTAATCCACCTTGGTTGCTAGCGAAATAGCAGATAATTCCCTCTCCAATGACTCCAGGTAATCAATCTGTTTCTCGACATCCCTCACTCTTGTAACCACATCAGTGAACTTCGCCTCCATGGCAGTGATCGATCGACGTATTACAGCAAGATCTTGAAGTCAGCAACAACCTTCATCAACATTACCATGTTCAACATCTCTCGCCGCATTTCCCACACCTCTCAAACTAAATTGACTCCCAGGCTTGCAGCCTGCTCGGGAGCGTCAGCTTGAGCACGTCAGTGTTTTTTAATGTGTCCAGAGCCAGAGGATTTTTTTTTTTATTCTTTGACATTGTCCTCCTCGAACAGTTATGGAACAGAGTGTATTGAATATTCCTGGTTTATGTTATTAAAAGTGTTAAAACTAGCAAAGTGTGCAGAGTTCGCCATTCAGACATCCGATCCTCGCATGGTGCCACATGACTGTCAATGCTTGTATTTCTTAAGTGTAATTGTTTAAATTAGATTTAAACAGTAGGCTAAATCCACATATTATTTGGAGTCCTCTGTGTTAGTTTTGTGGTATTTGTTAAAGGTTAATTGATCATTAATTTCTACTATGATTGATTATGAAAATGTCAGAAAATTGGCATCCCTAGTAATTAAAAAGGTCTTCATTCACAGAATGCAGCATCCACAAAGAAATGTGTGATGCTTCAGTTTCCTTCAGGAAAGCATGTTTCATTTTTCCAACATGAAGTGGTGTAGTTCCAAAAATGTACTGTGTAAATTTAACCTGTTCCTGTTTTCGGTTACGTTGTGCAAAAATAAATAAATAAAAATGTATGAAGTGTAGTTTCAAAATTTACTTTGATAATCCTTTGGCCTTTTGGTTTCATGAAAAAATCTGAACGAAATTAACCAGTTGTCAGCAATTAAAAATTAGTTTAATTTCCGGTTACATTCTGAAATTTTTTTTTTTCTCCCTTGAACCATTTTTAGTCCCTGGTTAGAACTGACACTGGCACATTACATCGACTCTGCTCGATTTTTGGAGGGGGTTTCCATTGTGGATAATTTATTGACAATAAGTTATATTAAAATGTGGTTATACTAAATGTGGTAAAACTATTTTATAGAGAGATAAAAATTATTTGAATACTATTCTGATGCTAGTGAAACTTTGTAGTATGGCACTTTTCAAACCACCATCTCCTTAAGATGATTCGCTTATGTTTGGTAACAGTCGTTTTGGATAAAAGCGTCTGCCAAATGAATAAATGTAAATGTAAAACACACACCAGCCATTAATTGACTCTCTACAGAGTGAGGGGGAGGTGTCTTGTACTTGGTGATGCTTTTTAGGCCTTTTCACACAGATGCAAGATCGTTAGCTGTTTTTTCAGCTTTTCAGAGTAGCTTCTTTTAGCCACTCTGATTGTGTAAGCATCCTCTTTGGCATGATGAAGCTGTTTTCCTGTAAACCATGATTTATCGTTATTGAATGATAAAAATGTCCTTGTAGGGATGCACATATCCTCACAGAAACTGATGTATGATGTCACAGTATCTGTGAGCTCGTCCAGGTCTGTGGTTGCAGCCTCAATCACTTCAATCAGTGCAGTCAAAGCAGGCTTGAAGTTCCAGCACTGCTTCATTGGTACATCTCTTTACAGTCCTTACTACAGGCTTGGCTGATTTTAGATTCTGCTTGTAGGTCAGGAGAAGATGAACCAAACAGTGATCAAACAGTGATCACAGCTACACGTGAGACAGAGCGATATACATCCTTTACAGTGGTGTAGCAGTGGTCCAATATTTCTTTCTCTGGTGGGGCATGCGATGTGTTGTTTGTATTTTGGCAGTTCACGGGTGAGATTAGCTTTATTAAAATCTCTTATAATAATAATAATAAATGAGTCCGGGTGTTGTTGCTCCATGTCTGTTATGTGATCAGCCAGTTGCAATGCTGTTTTCACGCATGCTTGTGGCGGGATATAAACACTCACCAGAATAAACAAGGAAAACTCCTGCGGCGAGTAGAAAGGCTTACAGTTGATGAAGAGCACCTCTAAATTAGGACAGCACATCATCTTTAACAATGTTACATCTGTACACCAACATTCGTAGATGTAAAATCATGTTCCACTGCATCTAATTTTCCCCAATTAACTCTGCATTGGGATCCACTCTGAACAGCTGAAAGCCTGGCAGATGTAACATGCTGTCCGGGGTGGCTTCACTCAACCAGGTTTCCACGAAACGGAGCAGTGGAGTTTGGCAATGGTTTCTCATTCTTTAATGGGTGTAAGTCCTTGACAAACAAAAAATGAAAGTTTCAAGTGTGCTCGTTTGTTCTTTTCTTTCCTGTTTCTCTTATACTTAACTGAATTTTCTTAAGGGAATGATTGCCCAGGGTAGTTAAGTGGTATCTTGATGAATCATGCCGAATTAACCATCTATGTTCTTGTAACTGCTGATACAGAAAAACATTTTAACTTGAAGGTGACGTGTGTATTTGTCAGCTACCTAATAGGCTGAGATGGCTAGAAGTACAATGGTAGATGGGGTAGTGTTCTGGAAACCTTTTTGAAAAGTTATTTTTGCAATTCCGAAAAATGGTGCTCTCACCGCAAGTTCAGGCTGTAGTATGGGATGCTCAAGGTCCATCCATATTTAATCAGTCTCCAATGTACTAAGATCTGCTGAGGGCAGCACAGGCTTGAAGTCTAATGCTGGACTAGATGTGCTTGGCCTAGCACAGGATGTTTCTGCCCCATCTATACAGACTGTCCTCCATAATGCTGATCCCTCTAATTAAAGTATGTAAAAATGCTTTTAATGCACAGCACAAGAGCATCTAAATGGTTTTATGCAGTAGACATCACTATAGTCCTGTAACTTAAGTCCTTGTGGTGATTTTTACGCTAAATCATGCTGTGTGATACCTGACATTGTTTGGGATAACCAATATTAATACCGTTTGGCCTGATGGTGTAAGGGAGCTTATAGACACAAACTGCCTCTACTGTTTAGCGATCTGTTATATTACCTTAATAATTCTAATACATGGGTATCTAGCTCTTATGTCAGTCAGTCACACTTTATTTGCATCTTTTCTCTTTTGATTAGACTGTGTGGTCTGGGATGAAGTCTCATGAAGTCTTCAATTGGAGCTGACATTCAGAGTCAGCAGAATCATCCTTTACTGATCCTTCACCAGACCAAGACCTGCCCATTGCCCATCAACAGATTCCCCCTGCACTGCACAGCTTTACTCCCTGACCATGGCTAGTCGGAGAAAGTCAACAACACCCTGCATGATCAGACCAGATGACTTGGTGGCGGCAGATGATGCCAATGAAATGGATTCCTGCGTAGACAGTACAGAGGAGAATGGATCTTCACATGTGTCATCAAGTGAGGACTGGACAGATAGAAAGAGTTCTATGAACTCAATGTTAGAGGCCACAGAGGTGGAGAAACCAGAGGTAAAAACTGTACCTCAGAGGAAACTCCAGGGATGCTATGAGTGCAAATACTGTCCTTTTTCTACGCAAAACCTTAATGAGTTCAAAGAGCATGTCGATTCCAACCACCCAAATGTTATACTCAATCCACTATACTTGTGTGCGGTTTGCAATTTCAACACAAAAAAGTTTGATTCTTTGACCGAACACAATGAGAAGTGTCATCCTGGGGAGAGTAACTTCAAGTTTAAGAGGATCAAACTCAACAGTCAAACCATTCTAGAACAGACAATTGAAGGTTCGAACTGCACTGTAATTTATGATGCAGCCAGCACTCATTCGGGTGAAGACATCTCTGCTTTTCCTTTGAGCAGATCCTCGACAGTGGGTAAGCCAAAAGCAGACAGCATTCGGTTACCAGGAGATCAATTAGATATACTCACTCCAGAGCTACCTAAAAAGCAAATTACTGCAGTGAATGTGAATGGTACAGTGATAATCCCAGATGCAACTCTTATAGATGGCCTTTCTCATATAATGCCATCCCTGCAACGCCCACCAAACTACAACTTGGTACCAAAAATCGCTGTCCCCTTGAACACTTCAAAATACAACCCCTCACTAGATGGCAACCTGACCCTTATCACTTCCTTTAACAAGTTTCCCTATCCTACCCAAGCAGAGCTCTCTTGGCTCACTGCAGCCTCTAAACACCCAGAAGAACAAATTAAAGTGTGGTTCACTACTCAAAGGCTTAAACAAGGTATCAGCTGGTCTCCAGAAGAGGTTGAGGAAGCACGAAAAAAAATGTTCAACGGAACAATTCAGCCTGTTCAACAAGCATTCACTGTTTTACCTGCTCAGTTAACTCAGACAACTAAAGCTTCACAGTCGCTTATCCAGACTGTCCCATGCCATGTCCTTGGACAATCCAGCCTAATATTGGCACCAGTTGCCAATGGCTCCTCTGCTACTAGTGCTTCTCTTGCACTAACAGTTGCAAATCAAATAGCACAGGGTGTCAAGAGGCCCCACACAGCACCATTGGTTGCCCCGGATGTGAAGAGGCCTTCAATAATCCAGTCTGTTCAGAATACTCCCAAATCTATCTCTCCAACACCAAGCCATTCTTCAGATTGTGAAAACCCTCCCGATCAGATCAGAGAGCTGACTGCCAGCTATGCTCGGTGCCAGTTTCCTGATGATGAAGAAGTGTATCGTCTCATCGAGATGACAGGCCTCTCCTGGGGAGAAATCAAAAAATGGTTCAGTGATCAACGGCATGGAAACCTAAAGGCAGTGCAACAGATTAAAACTGACCTCTCTTTGAAGGACAGCCAACCTCATAAACCTGTTGCCACACAGTTTCCACTTCTCGAGAGAGTAAAAGGCAAATCCTCTGAGCAAATGAAAAAATTAGAAGAGAGTTTCCAAAGGACTAGCTTTCCAACCCATGCTGAGATACAGCACCTTATGGCTGATACCAGGCTCTCCAAAAATGAAATAGACTGCTGGTTTACGGAGCGTCGTGCACTAAGAGACAACCTGGAACAAGCCTTGCTGAACTCTATGGGATCAAAACGACTGGAGCATCATCTTCAAAGAGGGACCCTGAATGGTGTCCATGAGCAGGACAGCCATGTCAGGGACTCCCCTCTTCCCATTTTCACACCCTTTGGATGTCCAGAGGCCATTGACAGCAAGTCTCTTGGCCTTCTTAAGGATATGTTTGCACAAACCCAATGGCCCTCACCAGAGGAGTACAACCAGCTAGAAATCCATACAGGGCTAGCTCGTACAGAAATTGTTCGGTGGTTTAAGGACAACAGGTCTGCTCTTAAGAATGGAACTTTAGATTGGATGGAGCAATTTCAGAATCTTGGCAACAAAAAAACAAATGGGCAGAACAGCCCATTGATCTCAGAGCAAGCACAAAGTGTTCTGCAGAGGCACTTTCAAGAGACAATGGTACAAAAAGGTGATGGTTTTGAGAAGCTTGCAGAGCAGTCAAAACTAACCAACCAGGACATAGTTGAATTGTTCACCAGTAAACTGGTGCCTGACATCAGCAAGAGCAAGGACCAACATGGACAGACAAGTATAGATGGCAAGAGGTGGGTTTCCTTGGCAGCTGACACTGATGGAAAAGACTATGATGCACAGAAAGTATCACGAGACCTTGAAGTGCTTTCGGCCGAGCACAGATTGACAGGATGAAGCGGTTAAGGTATTGTCTTTTTCTGGTGTATTATTACTTAATGTAAACTAGCTGGTTGATATTGTGAGTGGAGAGGAGTGAAAGTTGCTTTCCTGAAGTAATGGCTGCCTCTCATGATAATGTAAGACCTTTGGCTCTTTAGACAACCAGGATATCGGCAGTCTGTTATTTAGCCTTTAGAAAAACAACTTGGCAGTGAGAGAGGGCAGAGCCCACATTTTTTGTGTTCTGGGAGGGTGCAAGTGTGGCAATTGAAGTTTCTTTTCAAATCCTTATCCATCATGTATGCAAGTCAAATATAATTTGTTGCTTGTTCTGTTGCAGAGGAAAACAGGCTGCTTTGACTGAAATAAATGGGCCTGCTGATTAAGGAATATCATCATGTATGGAACCAATGATCTCATATCTGGGAGAGTCTGAAACACTGTCCGGAGAGTGACCATGGAGTGCCAAAGTTTGACTGCTATGTTATTCTTTTTTTTTTTTTTTTAAAGGGCCTTTGTAAATATTTTTTTCTGTACTTCTACAGATTTGTACAAAATTTTGAAGATGACACTTTTGTTACATTTATGAGTCCCAAGACATTTCCCATAAACCTTATAATGGAATGTTCAATCATTTTTGTGAGAGGACACAAAACCAACCCACCTATTGGTGAAGAGAACGTAATGTGGTCCATGATGGCACTTAATATTTCAAGTGGACACATACAAGGGTGCTTTAACAAAAAACATCTCATTCCTAAAAACTAGGTGATATTATGGACTTTTCTTTGGACCATAAACAGCCTGCATTCTCATTCTGTACTTTATCGCCAAGGAGGCAGAGCCACACGGTGGACATAATCGAAACTGAAATCAATACAATACAGTCATGCATGGCTTATGTTTATTTGTTATAGGCTCATTTTTGGAAATATTACAGTAACTGCAAAATTATTTTTCATCTTGGCATTGCCAGGTATCCAAGGCATAGTTTCCCCATGTCCACAACTCAGCTGTGAACTGCTTTTGGCTCGCTTCAGTATATTTCTTTTTCTTGCAGCTGCTTTATTGTCATGTTCAGACATGTATCTGGAATACTGTACTGCATTCAAGAATCCTGCTTTCTCTTTATAAGAAACAGTCTGCTGTAATTCAGTAAAACACATCTGATTAATAGCTTGTTTGGAGTCCATTGTTTACCAAAAGCAGCAGCACTGCCAAAGTAAAAATTCAACCAACAGAGCATGTTCTCTTTAGGTGTTCACTAATGAGATAACAAAAATTAGGGTATTGCAAGATATGAATACATTTTAAAGGTGCCTGTATCCTGAGTGTGTCTCAAGACACTGCAATGAATAAATTTAGGAAGCAACATTGCTCTTAATTTTTTGTAGCATCAGTAATTGAGGAGAACAGTAAAATTAAACGTTAAAACTGAAAAGTAAAGATTGCGATTTGTAACTGTATTTACTGCTTTATTTGAAAATGATTTTGGCAAGGTATAACTTTGATGTTATACCATTTGCAAATATCATGGTATCCGAATTATTATGCTTTTTATTTTTTTTGCACATTATCAAAATAATTTTGAGGAACATACCTTTAACCACTTCAGTATGTCATAATACTGAAGTGTACAAATATAACTACCAGTGTACAAACAGCTAATGTTTTCTTTTTGCTCATTGTTCAGTAAACTCTTAGATTGGGAACACTTCCAGATATAGTGTGCATGTGTTTTCGCATACATCACAAGGTTATAATTGTTATCTTGTTTAATCATTAATAATGTGTGAAAAATGCATGGCAGTTTTTCAGTAATTTGATGGATTGATACCCTTTCCACAAGGCTTGCATTTAAACATAACAATTAACAGACTGAAATGTGCACAGCACTTTCATCTGCATATTCTAATTGGCAATTCACAAATGTAAATAAAGTAAACGTAATGAATTTTAGAATTAAATGAGTTGATTTATAAAAAATGGTGATCGAAGTCATGACCATTCTGAAACAAATAAGCTAATAAACATTCTATTTAACAGTCCAAAGAAAAAATTCAACATCTAAGTTTTCGACTGCACAAATATGTAGCCTGCGTACACTGAATATTGTCATATTCTGGAAAAGACAAAGTCCCCTGAATTTCTTACCTTTAAACCAACTCTGCTACAGAAGGTATTTGTGAAACTCTGTGTAACAAGACAGAGTGTAAAATGAAAATAAGTAACGCTGGGACAGAGCTGCATCACATTTCTCTTTTCCTTGTAGGTCAAGATAAAAGCAACAAACAAAAATTATATAAAATCCATATTCTGCAGCAATTATGTTAGAAGTTTCAGTAATTATCCATGGATACGTTAAGGTAAAGGCTTCAGTCATCCCCCAGCTGAAAGCCTTGACCCCAGTTATGGCGTCCAACACCACCTCCTGCCTGCTCCTGGGGCACAGGTCTCCTGCTTGGGGGAACACCAAATCCAGACACCCCACCTCGTCGATTGGGGAACATCTGGTACCTGAAGGAATAAAATTATATGAAAATGAAGCATAAACGGTTCAGACCTCAAGATGGAAGGACAATTGTTTACGTTTTGTTGAATTTAAATGCTTTTTTAGTTGATGAGTAACATGGTTTGAGCTCTGATGGTTTGAATTCCATAAAATATATCTGCTTTCCTGTCCCATTCAGCTATTCAGAAACAACACTTCATACACATCAGCATTGGTCAATTGATGAAAGGAAGTTGAAGCTAAACTATAAACTCACAGGAACTGTGGGGTGGAGAGGAAGGACCTGCCACCCAGGTCCATAGGGTATTTGAACTTCAGAAAGTAGTAAAGGTGGCCAACTAGGTTCCCAATCAGCTCATTTACAACACTGAGAAAGGAATAGAAACGGTTAGTTTAGCTAATTGTTATGTGGCTATGATGAGGACTCATTGTTTAGCAACAGCTGAAACCTAAAATGACATTGATATTTGATCATGAAGCTGTGTGGAGGGGGAAAACGTTTTCTTACGAGCCACCGATGATATAGTTGAATCCCAGAATGACCCAAGGGAGATAACAAGCCTGTGAAACATTGACAGGGTTCAGTATGGAAATTAAAAACACATCTCACTATATCATATAAAAATATGCAACATTAATAGTATGTATTGAGCACCTTGAATCTGGTACCAAACCAGAAAGATACAATCATGTCTCGATTTAGCTGAGCCCAGATGTAAAGAACAGACATGATCAAAGGGATCATTAGGAGCTGCAAAAAGACAAACAAGCCATCACAATCAACCACATGAATAATAAATTAAAATACATAAAAACTCAGCAAAAAATAAACATCCTCTCACTTTCAACTGCTCAATCAGTAAACTTAACATGCAAATATTTGTATGAGCATAAAGATTCAACAACTAAGACGTAAACTGGGGGGGGGGGGGGGGGGCGTACAGGCCCTTAGTCCAGACTGTCTCAGGCTATTTTGGACAGTCTGAGCACTGATGGAGGGATTGTGCATTCCTGGTGCAATTTGGACAGTTGTTGCCATCCTGTACCTGTCTCGCAGGTGTGATATTCAGATATACCGATCCTGTGCAGGTGTTGTTGCACATGGTCTACCACTACGGGGATGATTAGCTGTCATTTCTGTCTCACAGTACAGACATTGTAATTTATTGAAATTAAAGGAAAGAAAAATAAAATCTGTCTAACCTGCATATCCATCATTAGGCCTGTTATCTGAATTATAAATGTCAAGGAAGGATGCACATACTGTATACATTTCACTGCAAGAAAGGGTTTATTGGAAATTAACATGCAATTGCTTGCTGAGTGGAAGTTAAAAACTCATTCTTAGTGGATGTTATTTACATTATATTGAATGCAATTTACCAAAATGCTGAATTTATTAACTGAACTTATCCATAGCTAATGTGTATGGGTATGTGATGCACAGATGGATGCAAATCATTGGATGACATTTAATAATCACTTTTTTGCAATGCTAATGACACAATCTTTTAAAATAATATAGTATTATTATTATTATTGTAATCTTATTTTTGGGCAGAAAGGATACAACAATGCAAATCCAGTTAAACAGAAGCATGAAAATGTAGTCTGCTGGTCTTCCATCAAAAGCTCCTATAAAAGGAAAAATACATGATGATTAGCATGTGATGTGATTCCTCAACATTTCATATACTCATTAAGTCACTGTTTCTAACCAGCGGGTTTTAAAACAATAAAATTAGAACATTTTAACACATCCGAAATCTGTTTGAATTTTCTATTCAGTTTGAGGAAACACACAACAAGATATCAGCAAATATGAGCAAACAAAGATGTCATTCTTAATTAAAATAAAATAAAATAAAAAGGCTAAAGAAGATTTGACATGTATCCTACCTGTTTCAAGCCTAGTGGAATACTGGTAGAGGAAATACAAATTAACCAAGTAGAGAAAACCTGTCCCTGGGCCAACAGGGAAATACAACGTTGCTGATATCGGTCTCCATATCTGTAAAGAGAGCATAGAAAAATGATCAATGACTTGATGCAGGGCACAGATGGAGATCCTGATAAGCAAGTGATTCTGGATCTAGGCTTCTAAAATACAAAAGAGAATAGCAGAGACTGTGTATCAGAGTAGTTTTTGATGATCTGGGTTAAAACTAGCTTGACACACACACAATGGAATTTGAAGTAGTGGAATAGAGAACCAATGGACCCTTTTCACATTTCTGGGTTTGGAACATGGAGGTAAACAATAGTGGGGCAAACTAGTATAGTGGTAAATGGGAGACCACAGCAAAAGGGTTCCCACACTTTTCAAGGCACAATTTTCCAGGACATTTTATATGCCCAAATGGTGTAATATTTACACAAAAACACAAGGTCATGAAACAAAACCCCTTTTAAACAGTTCAATTAGGTCTATATTTTACTGTTTTGTAGTGCTATAATGTAATTTATATATATATATATATATATATATATATATATATATATATATATATATATATATATATATATACACACACACACACACAGTGCATCCAGAAAGTATTCACAGCGCCTGGATGCACCTGAGCTAAATTTTGAGTGTCATGGCAAAGGCTGCGAATACTTATGTACATGTGATTTTTTTTTTTTAGTTTTTTATTTTCAATAAATTTTCAAAGATTTCAAACAAACTTCTTTCACTTTGTCATTATGGGGTATTGTTTGTAGAAGTTTGAGGAAAATAATGAATATAATTCATTTTGGAATAAGGCAATTAGCAATTAGACTCATTAATTAGCGTTAATAATAATCATTTTCCATAAAGACAAGGAAATGTCTAAGAAATATATACACTTACGTCTTTCATAACAGCACTTCTTTATGAAATTATAAAAGCCACATTTATGATGTCGCATTTTTAAGATGAAATTAAACAACTCACAAGTTATATTTGACAACACACATATGAACACAAAGTGCTCCCAACTGTCACCACTAGCAAATACACCAACATTATTAATGTGGCAGAGCAGGACTGCTAGAATGAACTTTACCCTAGACATCACACTCATCTGATCTGTCATCCACATTTGTAGAGAAACTCCCAAGCTTGAAATAAATGGGTCAGTAAACACCCCCCTGCCCGCACACATTTTAAACTCCCTCCAGTGTTTAATTTGCTCTCATAATACACGTGCACACCTTCTGCCTCTCTATAGTCTGCAACTGACTCTAACCTGCCTTGTCCTCGTCCCTTTTTCAGTACATCCCACCCTGCCTTCCAGTTCTTTCTCTTCTCTCTCTGGAACACACAAATACTCTGAACTAGCAGGGTTATTGGTCTGGGGCATGTGAATCCATTGAGCAGCAATGCTTTGATGTTGGCATCTGAACAGGCTCTGTTAGCCATCCAGTACAGAGGCCCCCTCATGCACTGCAGCATAAATCAAGGCAGCTCACATGTGTGGAGAGGTGACCTCTGTGGACTGCAGCACAGAGAAAAGTGGGTTAAAATCACAGCAGGACTGGTATGCCAGTGAGAGAATGGGGAGAGGGAGAGGTTAGGTTTATTTGGCTGCTTCTCAACAGCTAAATGGTTTCTTCACAAAACAAATGTGTCGTGGCCTGAACACCAGTTTGCTGTGACAAAACAATGTGTTTCACTGGTATTACCCTTGGCTGTGTAAATCAAAGTATTTACTCTCCTTGAGGAAAAAATATTGCACATTTAGTTTATCTGTACTATCCAGAGTCTTGTGCAATGTTTTTTCTAGAGGTAGACCGATTTATCGGTTTTACTGATTAATCAGTCCCGATAGTTGCTTTTTGGAACTATCGGTTATTGGCCAAATCTATGCCGATAATTCCAGGTAGTTTTTGTGTTATTCCTCTGTGTATTCTACAGCTAGAATGGCTTGATAGATAGTTAGTTTTATAGTTTTATAGTATAGAACAGTGACCTCTAAAGGTCAATAAAAACAATCAAGTGGGGATTTGCTGTGTCTAAATCTTTCACCATTGACAATATTTATCCATATATGTATCATTACTTCAATGCATATGTTGTCATTGTAACAGAGCTAAGTCTACGTCATTTTAAAATAAGAGTCTCTTGTAAGTTTTGGGCTTGTTTATATTTAAAAGACCTGCATTATTCACAAACTCTTTGATTTTGTTCAGGTTACTGTTGGGATTTTGGTTGAACATCTCTCATTTTATTAATTTTGGACTCTTGTACACTCTGTGTCTTTTCAAATCATAGCATAAGACTAAAATTGTATATATCGTTTACATTCTATAAATCGGTTATCAGCTTTTTCCACCACCTTTGTTATCGGTTTCTGCAAAATCCACGATCGGTCAACCTCTAGTTTGTTCTCACTAAATAGCTGCAGTTATTGTTTATTTACTGTATCTACACTATAAACATGTACTATCAGGATAGAGGTCATGATGAGGCTGAGGGCTGTGTTGTTACTCGTGAGCCAGCAGACTGCAGTAGAGAGGCAGGCTTTCAGAGTCTGTCCATTCCTTGTGGCTGTTCGGCCAAAAAATAATAGTAATTACACTTAGATGTATCTGCCACACAGGGTGTGGATGATGTTACAGAACACCACATTAAAGGGTGCTTAACTTTGAAGTACCTTAATCACAACTATTATTGCAGCTGCAAAGGTGAGTCATGTTAGGTTGATTATTAGCAATGTGTGCCAGGTAGGGGACAATTACACTTTTACATGCAAGTGATCAAATCAACAGACTTCCAAAGAGGTCAAATGCCCAGTGCAAGCCTGGTGTCATCGCATACAAAAAAAATAAATAAAAATGTGTCACAGGGAACAGATTCTAAAAACATAATGATGCCAAAATATATCAGCCAAGAAATGCCAAGGTTCACTCATAGGGATGGGGGAGACTTCACAGGCTAAATGGCACAACAGTAAAGCCTCAACAATACTGAAGGGTGTCATGTAGGTTTCCAGCTCCTTTATCACTAATATGACTTTTGGGTTTTTTCTTATTTAGGAATGATGTATAATGGCATAACAAACCATTCAGGACTTATATGACAGAGTTTTTTAAAAAAAAGGGAACGCAACGTTTTTGAAGGATAACATTCCCATGCTATTTAGCCACCTTACAATCTGGTTCAGTACTTATAAAGATGAAAATAAAAGATCGTTTTGAGAGAAGCCCTGTGGTGGTTATACTAACATGCATCACTCCATTTGCACTTTTTAGCCCACAAACAAAAAGTTAAGTTTTGCGCCATCTGGTGGAAATGGCTGACACAGGAAACAATAAGCGTCATATTTATTATGCAGATACATGTAATGAGCAGTTTAATTTTTTTCCTTAGCTTCTTTTTTTTTTTGGCAGATAACTCAAACGCTTATATTATTATTTTGGCAAAATAATTTAGGCAAAATGCCATAATAAAAACTGCAATGTGAAACAGAAAGGCATGAGAAACGACGTTTAAATAAATGCCATCACAGTTAGAAGAAGTGCATTTGGAAGTAAATATGTATCTTGTCCAGGGCCGCCGCTGGCCAAATTGATCCCTACGCGGTGGGGGGTTATTGGTGGAATGCGAGTTGAGGGGCGCGAGGCGACAGTCCGTGGTCCGCGACTGTTACCGGGTCCTTGAATAACGTATTCCGTGCGAGTAAGGGCAGCCAGTTGAGTTTCTGGTGCCCCCCTAGGTTAAGATGGTGCCCTACGCGGACTGCGTAATATAGGGAGCGGCGGTACCGATCTTGTAAGCCCATGGAAAGCCCACAGTACCGGAAGTAACCTTAAACACGTCCTCAACTGTCATTGGTTGAACACAGACCAGGATGGGACGCATTCACTATAATGTTTTTTGTGGGTGTGTAATTTTTGGTTGAAACGGCGGCGGGTTGCTTCTCTAGTAATATTATGAAATGTCTCCATCATTACAGCCTTAGTGGGGAGTTACGTAAATATGTAAGATGAAAGTAGTTGCCTAATTATGATATTATTAATGGAAATGTACGCGATATGATACGATTTAGATACGGTTTCCTATTCTTACATCTCTCAAGCTAATACTCGGTGTAACCATAAAATATTTAATGAACGATTCATTTCTTGATGCCACAAATTTTAATGTCTAACGTTAAATGTTTTTCTACTCCGTAATATACAACAAAACATTACAAGCACAAATCCATGTAATACAGGTAAGGATCATTACTTGTGTGAATGTTAACATCGCAGCCATTGAGTCGACTTCAGCATATACACCGATCACCGCCGTCATGATCACATAGTTTACTACAGTAAATCTCTATTGAACGCAGCATGTGTCGAATCAGAGTAACGTTATTCAATTATGAGGCCTACAAGGCCTTAGTCATCACTACTGTTTTAGCCACCCATGTTTAAAATGTCACTTAAACGTACCTGGAATTTATGAAAGAATGCCTCCGGCCATAAAACAAGATACATGGGATTGATCAATCCCAGCTTTCCAATTAACGGAACAGCGATAGCGCCAGCAAACCAGTAACGAGTGACGAAAGGGATGTTTTTAAACCAGTCCCCGATATCTGACATCTTGCCATATAATTTGAGACCCTGAGATTGTCTGTTCTCCGCCGAAAATAGCGGGTTCAGTAAACTAATCTATGATCACAACGCAGAAAGACTGAAAGTCTTCTATTTTGGTTCGGTTTACATGACTTGGCCGCGTCCTGGTTGCGATTTTCTGTTTAATTTGACTATCAAATTAACAGTCATGAAAATAAATACGGGGGATATTTAAGAAAGAAAGAAAAATATGTTTTCTATTCGTATATATAAAAAAAGTATTTAAACAATATATTTTCCATCTACAAATCCTTGGAACAATTATATGCTTCTGTTTTAATACAACTTTCTGAGCGCCTTGAACATCTTTTATTTTGAAGTGTCATCAGAGTCTTTCTTGCAAGTCAGTCCACTATCGGCCATGTTTGGAACGCTCTCGGGAGGATATTTCCAGTCATGCCAGTGCAGCTCCAATCTATTTGAATGGGGAAAGAAAAAAATCTCATAAACAGTTGTTCAACATTATGATCAGAGGACATATTTCAAATCAGCAGTAAAATCTCACAACACTGATATCATAAATTGTGCTTCTTTACCTCAGATTTCACACGCACAATAATCTCGTTTTGTAAAGATAATGCGAACGCGCGTTGACGAGTTGATTGACATGCGATGTCTGTATCTGTGATTGGCTGTTTTACCTGTAAGGCGGGACTTCCGTTCTAAATCCGTTGGCTGCCGTTGGGCGTTCCAATTTCTTCCATTCATTTTAATGTAAATTGCCCATCTCTGTTAAATCATCTCTGGTGTCATCCAAACTGTTTTGAAACAGTTGTAACTAATTCCGACGGCCTGTCTGGAGCCAACCCCACCGTGCACGCGCACAGGAACCACGTGTTTCCTCTAGATGGCAGCAAAGATTCGGAAATCCGTTCAAAGGCTTCACCCTGTTAAGTTGAACGGGCAAATCATCTTTAGATGGCAACATTGACTCAGAAATTACACCCAGTGGCTTTCAAACCTCATAATTTCAAACGTCTTTGCCAAACGTGCGTTTGGCCACAGTTATGTTGGTGTTTCTACACAACTCATGTCATTTAACACGTTGATGGGTCATTTGAGGTCATTTTCTTGAAAGTAAAATCAGTATAAGTAGAATTTTGCACTACAGTGTCAGCTGCTCACGAAATAATTACATATTTAACAAAACAAAACAAAAAGTCTGTCATTACACGCTACTAACTCATGCATTATTTTTGTTTAGTATTTAATTAGTGATGTTGAAGACCTTGAATAACATATAACTTGCCAGTAAGGGCAGCCGGTGGAGTTTCTGGTGCCCCCCTAGAGAGTTGGTGCCCTATGCAGACTGTGTAAATGCATATAGGGTGTGGCGGTACTGATTGCTTTTTCAAAGTCTGTTCCCCATATGTTTCCCCAGTTAGTGTTTCCCTTAGTACCATTAAACATTAAGATACATTTTTAATGGTGCTGTCAAAATCTTTTCCCCCTATGTTTCCCCTTAGCTTAGTTTTGAAATCTGTTACCCCCATGTTTAATGGTTAATGGCAATACGGGGAACACTAACCGGGGAATCATAGGGGGTTGTGCCGAAGTTTGTTCCCCCTATTGACACTTGAGACTGTAGCCATTAGCCTCCATGTTAGCGCACATGCCTCCCGGTTCGAGTCCCATACGGAGCGGGCAGAAAAGGATGCTGGTTATCTACACTGTATTTAAACCCATTTAATCCCACCCGTTACAAATGTGACCAGGGTCTAAAATGACTTTTTGATGTATTTTGCTCAGAGTTGTCAATTGTAAATGATAGTGCAGACTTTTAAGCATGTCTGTCGAAACTCCACAAAAAGAAGCAAATAAATCCTGTCATAATACACTTACAACTACCGTATTTTGAACATAATTTGAATTGAGTTGTGTTGTGTTAATTTTTTGTTGTTCTGTTGTTGTTGGTGGGGTAGGTTTTGTGTGGATGACTGAAAAATACATATGGATGAAGCATATTTTGTCCACTCATGTTTCTAAAGATATTGCAATTAATCGTGATTAACTACAACAAATTATGCGATAAATCGCGATTAAATATTTGAATCGTTTGACAGCCCTAATGTTAATACATATACCTATTAATGATAAATGCAGTCACAGGAAATGTGCTGTAATTGCCTATTTTGCAACATTCACAGAAAGAAAAAAAACATTGTAATTTACCAGACCAATATCTGTTTATTATGGGTGGAATCATTTTCAGCATCTATCTGAATTCTAACCCCCTCATTATTCTGCCTGGATGCTCAGATAGTCATGCAAAATAGGTTTGGTGGATTAGAATTTGACTCTTTTGACATAAATATACTCATTATTCAGGGGGTAATAACTGGGCAGGGTAATTGTAACCTACATCTCTGAATTATACCTCCCCCATTCTTCTGGCTGGATGCTCAAATAGTCATAATTGTTTGTACTGAAATAGGCAGTCTTATTATTAAGGGGTGTAATAACTGGGCAGAGTCATTTTTACCCACCTGCCTATTTTCTACCTCCCTCAATCTTCTAGCTGGATGCCCAGATAGTCATAAAAATAGGTTTGGTGGATTAATAAATTCAACACTGTATATCATACTGACTCCATTTGATTATTTTGGTATAGACAGTCTTATTATTCTGTGGGCTAACATCTGGGCAGAGTCATATTTTCCCACCTGCCTGGATTCTACCTTCCTCATTCTGTCTAGGTGCTTAAATAGTTCCAAAATGGGTTCATTGTTTTTAATGTTATGCCAAGTAAATGTCTAGAACATTTAGCATGGTAAATACACTCAAATCTAAAAATCATATCACTAAATATGCTAATACATAAATGTTTTCTGTATAGAAAACATGTCACACCAGAAACCAAAATCACACAATCATAATTCATCATTGTCTCAAATATATAAAAGGCACTTAATTTTTCATTGTAAACCAAAAATAGAACACGAATGAACAAAGAGAGGAAGAGGAAGATGAAGACCATGTAGCAATGTATCAAATTATATGTATATCCATGCTCTCCAAAAGGGTCATTCATGTTTAACGGGACCACACAACACAGCAATATTTTTTGGAATACATGTATACCTTATAGAAAGAGTTTAAGAATTAGATGAGCTTACTAGGAACGTTTTGAAAATACACTCCTCTTTTACCATAGCAAAGTAATAAACACATGTAATTAACTGCCTTACAGATATTTATCAGTCATAGTCAGTCCATAGCTAACTTTATGTCCAGATAGCTACACAATTATGCATACAAAACATTGCTTTACCCTTCCTTAAAATGTAGGGAAAGATGGGTCCATCCAGAAGAATGAGGGAGTTAGAATCCAGGCAGGTAGGTTAAAATTACCCTGCCCAGTTATTACAGCCTTAATAATGAAGTTATTTATGTCAAAAGTGTCAGATTCTTCATTTGACTTATAGTGTTGCTTGTTTTATTCACCAAACCTATCTTTTATTCTATCTGAGCATCCAGGCAGAAGAATGAGAGAGTTAGATAGGTGCTGAAAATTACTCCGTTCATAATAAACAGATATTATTCTGGTATATGACAATGTTTTTTTTCTCTAAATTATACTACATGTATAATTTAAAACTAACAGTCTTATGAAATAAAATACTATATATAAAAATAAAAAAAAATCCATGTTAATCACAAATTTGCACAATATTGTTTCATTACATGAGTTTATAGTGTGTAATAATGATAAGGTTTTTTTTTTTTTTTTTTTTTTTAAATGTCATTATTTCGTGAGCAGTAGAAGTAGTGTAAAAGTGTAAAAAAAAAGTAGTGTAAAATTCTACTCATTTTTTTTTTCTTTCAAGCAGACCAAGAAAACAACCTCATATATGACCTATCAACCTGTTAAATGACACGATTTCTGAGGCTATAGTGCCATCTACAGGTAAAACAACGTGATTTGCCCAATCAACTAAACAGGGTGAAGCCTTTGAACGAATTTTCCTAGTTTTTACTGCCATCTAGAGGAAACACAGTGTTCCTGTGCGCGTGCATGAGAAAGCCAGGCAGGCAGTCGGAATTAGGCACAACAGGTGTATGGATTTTATTTGATTATAGGGGTAAATATATTGCATATATTTCTAATAAAGTTCTAAAACATATCAATGCTAGGTACGAGACTGACACGCCGTTATCTGTTTTATAACTAAACTACTGTTAAACAAATTATATTGAACGCGAATGATGAAAGTGTTTGTTGGTTGAAATTGCGGTTATCTCTGTTACTTTTCGAGCAGTAACATAACTTCCAGAAGATATCTCTAATTTCAGTGCAGTCCATCTTGTCCACTTTGAAGTCATGCCGAACAGATGTTGGAGGATGTATTGACATGCTGTCAGACGTTGCTCATGGATTAGTGGAAGCACAAGGTGAGCAGTCTAAGTTTGTTTAGACATCGATGTGCCACACTAAGCATATCCATGACTTTCACCCAAAAATGAAAATTCACTCTTGATTTACTCCCTTCATGCCATCCAAGATGTGTATGACTTCTGCTGAACACAAACGAAGATTTATAGAAGAACATTTCAGCTCTGTAGGTCCATACAATGCAAGTGAATGAGTAACTTACTTTTGAAGCTCCAAAAGCACATAAAGGCAGCAGAAAAATAATCCATATGACTCCAGTGGTTAAATCTATGTTGTCCGAAGCAATATAAGTGTGGGCACTATGCGAATTACAGGGGTCTTGGGGGGGTCTAATTTAAAATCATGCAACTTACATGATCTGAATCAGAGCTGATCAAAATCTGAGCAGCAACTCCGTTCTCTCTGTTCCCCCACCTCAACATTCGTTTTTAAAGCATTCACTCCAAAAGCATTGTTTAGTGTAAACATTTTGAATAATTGGAAGACAAGCAGTCAGTTCTTTAAGTGATGCGCTGTTTCCTCACAACAGCAGTTTATTCAGCCCACTGAAGCATCTCCTCCATAGACGTCCATTAAAAAAAACAGCTTCTGGTCTCCTCGCCAGTATACAGCTGCTTTATGCATTGTTTTGCTAACCTTGTAGTCTCCTTAGTGTAATAGGAAATACATTTACACACATATACATTTGTCAAGTGATTTCATGATATCTTAATTTGAAGGAATATTCCAGGTTCAATACAAGTTATATTTGTGGCGTAATGTTTCTGATTACAACAAAATTGTATTTCAAATTGTCCCACCTTTATCGTAAAAGAGAGAAGAAAAGATAAATCTGGGTTACAGTGAGGCACTTTCGATAGAAGTAAATGGGGCCAGTGTGTAAACCTTGTAATATTCACTGTTTTAATTAAGTATAACCCCAAGATGTGAACAATATGTGTGTTAACATGATTTTAGTGTGATAAAATCACTTACTAAACATTTCTGTGTAAAATTATGGCTGGGTATTGATACAGATTTCCCAATTCAATTCTGATTCACAAGCTTTTGATTTGATTCAATATCGATTCATACGAGTTTAAGTTATAATGTCCCTTTGCTTACATTATGGTTGCAGTCAGAAGTTTACATACATTTAGGTTAAAGTCATTAAAACACATTTTTTTAGCCCCTCCACAGATTTAATATTAGCAAACTATAGTTTTGACAAGTAATTTAGTACACTTTGGGCATGACATGAGTAATTTTTCTAACAATAGTTAACAGACAGATTGTTTCACTTTTAAATGACTCTATCACAATTTCAGTGGGTCAGAAGTTTACATGCACTAAGTTAACTGTGCCTTTAAGCAGTTTGGAAGCTTCTGATAGGCTAATTGGAGTCAACTGGAGGTGTAGCTGTGGATGTATTTTAAAGCCTACCTTCAAACTCGATGCCTCTTTTCTTGAAATCAAGGGAAAATCAAAAGTAATCAGCCAAGAGGGGAGAGTCATGTGATGCCATGCGAAGTTCAGACGTGTGAATGGCAAGCTCTGTGCGCTTAGCTAATTTTGATACTTTTAATTATATAAACTGGAGAGATTTGATACACCCTGATCCATAACTGTTCTAGTAAGACAACATGTCAAAGAATTCAAAATCCTTGGGCTCTGGAGACATTAAAAGACACTTACGTGCTCAAGCTTATGCCCTCCCAGAGGCCTCGGACCACAGAGTTAATTTGGCCATAGAGGTGAAAGAGATTCGGTGTGAACCGCTAAACATGTCAGCAATGCGGATGAAGGTCATTACTGAGTTGGATGATCTTGCTGCAATACGTCGATTGATCACTGCCATGGAGACGAAATTCACTGAGATGGTTACAAGAGTGGGGGATGTGGAGAAACGGAATGAATATCTTAGTCATCAGAGAGGGAATTGGCTGCTAATCCGCTAGAGACCAAAATGGACTTGGAACGTGTCTGGGGAAAAGGAGGATATGGAAAATTGTAGTTGGCGGAACAACGTCCGAATTGTTGGAATTCCTGAGGGATCAGAGTGTCAGAATATGGTGTAATTCCTAGATGAGCTCTTTAAGAGTCTGCTTGACATAACAGGCCATAAGCTGGAAGTCGACGAGCTCACAGTGTCCTTGCTCGGCGAGCTGCTGAGGGAGACAGGCCCAGATAAATTCTGGCCATATTTATGAGATTATCCGATAAAGATCTCCTGTTGGGCGAGGATTAAAGGAAGTCTTGGAAGAACCACAGCATTTTCTTGTTCCCAGACTTTGCGAATTCTCAAGAGAGAAACGTGATCGATTCAAGGATCTTGATAACTCTTTAATCAACGGAAGGTTGCTTTTGCACTGGTGTTCCCGGCCAATTTGAGTTTAGATGCTAAGGATCGTGGTAAATATTTACATGTCCCCCAACATGCATTGTCCTTCATAAAGTCAATGGACTGAGTAAGTCATACTCTTGTTGCAGCCAAGTGAGTTTGACTCACTAAACATTCACTTGACCATCTGAGGAAACTGAGCGCCTTTTTTGTTTGTTTTTGTGCTGGTTCTGCCTGGCGGCAGGAGGTTTGTTTTGTGTAGCAGCACTCCTTCGGGACAGTGTTGTGGATGAATATGCACATTCTTTGTGCTTATGCCTCCTATTGGTTGGAGTTTGTTTTGTGAAGTGTTTCTTGCAGGATATTGGAGTGATTGGGTCGTTTGCTGCTCTCATGTAGCAGCTGAATGGGCCTGCTCACTGAACATTAATTTGACTCTCCCAGGAATCTGAACTGTGTGTGTGTGTGTGTGTGTGTGTGTGTGTGTGTGTGTGTGTGTGTGTGTGTGTGTGTGTGTGTGTGTTTGCTGTTTCTGCTAGAGGCTGTAGTTTGTTTTGTGGAGGAACACACCTTCTGGAAAGTTATGTGTATGAATCTACATGCTCTTTGTGTTTATCCCGTCTATTGGCTGGAGTTTGTTTTATAGATTACATTCTGTTGTGCATTCTTTGTTACAAAATTTGTATAGAAACACCGGACTTGAGCAATCCGACAGCAAAGTTGTAGCGGAGGCTCTCGTAGTTGTATATAGACTGTTTGAGTTTAGAGGGATGAACGCCGGTTGGGGCTTTCGTGCATCGGTTTAATGCACACGTTTTTCTGTTTTTTTTGGTTGCCAATGCCAATGTTAATATGAGTGGATTGTCTCTCTACGTGGAATGTGAATGGTTGGGGCACCCTATAAAAAGAAGGAATGTTGTTTCTTTTCTTAAACGTAAGAAATATGATATAGTGTTTCTTCAAGAAATGCAATTTTATTAGATATGTGGTGGACATGTTTTCTTTAGTGCTGGCTCAAGTAAGCGCAGGAGAGTCATTATATTGATAAGTAAGCATCTACGATTCAAATGTCTCAAACGGATTAAAGATAAATTAGGAAGAGTCATTATTGTTTTAGCAGGAATTGGGGGCAAATTTATTTTTGGCTAATATTTACACACCTAACGCTGATGATCAGGGCTTTTTTTTTTTTATAGATCTTGAAGAGATGTTGCAATCCACTGTTACCCCTCATGATATAATACTGGGAGGAGACTTTAATCTTTTGATGGACTCAGTCCTTAATCATGGTGAATTAAACGTGTGGAAGCCCCTTAGAGCAACACTGATGCTGTAAAAATCTGTGTAAAAAAAATGTATTAGATGTAAAAATCTTGATCTTGCAGATATTTCAAGACTTTTTAACCCATCTGGTAAGGACTATTTTTTTTTTTTTTTTTTTTTTTTTTAATCAGTCCATAAGATTTATTCTAAGTCCCTCATATCATCTGTTGTTGATTGCTCAATTGGAAACATTTTAGTCTCAGATCATGCCCTGGTGAGTTTAGAGTTGTTGCCACATATGGAGAAAAGGAAATCATGTAGTTGCCGCTTTAATGTATATGTTTTACTAAATGCTGAATTCCAACAAATGCTAAAGGCTGAGATCAATGTTTATATGGAGACCAACTGGTCCTCCGTATCCTCTGTGGGTGTGGCTTAGGAGGCACTTAATGCGGTTCTTAGGGGCCAGATCATACATTATGTCTCATTCATCAAAAAATCCAAAGTACGAGAACTCGTGGGGTTGGAAGGGAATATTAAAAGTGCTGAGGCAGATATGAAGGGCTAATGTTGTTTGATGGCCTCAGAGAACTGAACCGATTGAAATACCGATAGAATACTATTTTGTCACAGAAGGTGGAGTTTTGGCTATTCAAGATAAGACAGTTATTCTTTGAGTCAGGGGACAAAGCATGGAAGCTTATGGCTAGATATACAAAGCATCCGGAAAGTATTCACAGCGCTTCACTTTTTCCACATTTTGTTATGTTACAGCCTTATTCTAAAATGGATTATATTCATTATTTTCCTCAAAATTCTACAAACAATACCCCATAATGACAACTTGAAAGAAGTTTGTTTGAAATCTTTGCAAATTTATTAAAAATAAAAAACGAAACAAAAATCACATGTACAGAAGTATTCACAGCCTTTGCCATGACACTCAAAATTGAGATGAGGTGCATCCTGTTTCCACTGATCCTCCTTGAGATGTTTCTACAACTAGACTGGAGTCCACCTGTGCTAAATTCAGTTGATTGGACATGATTTGGAAAGGCGCACACACCAGTCTATATAAGGTCCCACAGTTAACAGTGCATGTCAGAGCACAAACCGAGCCATGAAGTCCAAGGAATTGTCTGTAGACCTCCGAGACAGGATTGTATCAAGGCAGAGATCTGGGGAAGGGTACAGAAAAATGTAGCAGCATTGAAGGTTCCAATGAGCACAGTGGCCTCCATCTTCCATAAATGGAAGAAGTTTGGAACCACCGGGACTCTTCCGAGAGCTGGCCACCCGGCCAAACTGAGCGATTGGGGAAGAAGGGCCTTAGTCAGGGAGGTGACCAAGAACCCGATGGTCACTCTGACAGAGCTCCAGCATTTCTCTGTGGTGAGAGGAGAAACTTCCAGAAGAACAACCATCTCTGCAGCACTCCACCAATCAGGTCTGTATATGCCACTCCTCAGTAAAAGGCAAATGACAACCTGCCTGGAGTTTGCCAAAAGGCACCCGAAGGACTCTTGGACCATGAGAAACAAAATCCTCTGGTCTGATGAAACAAAGATTGATCTCTTTGGCCTGAATGTCAAGTGCCATGTCTGGCGGAAACCTCTTCACCTGGGCAATACCATCCCTACAGTGAAGCATGGTGGTGGCAGCATCATGCTGTGGGGATGTTTTTCAGAGGCAGGAACTGGGAGACTAGTCAGGATTGAGGGAAAGATGAATGCAGCAATGTACAGAGACATCCTTGATGAAAACCTGCTCCAGAGCGCAGACTGGGGTGAAGGTTCATCTTCCACAGGACAACAACCCTGAGCACACAGCCAAGACAACAAAAGAGTGGCTACAAGACAACTCTGTGTGTGTCCTTGAATGTCCTTCAGTGGCCCAGACACAGATAACATTAGGAATTTCATCAATATCATATGGTCAGTGACGAATGATCAGAATGATCAGGTTGCTGCCATCACACTTGACGCTGAAAAGGCATTTGATATGGTAGAATGGGGTTATCTTTTTTAGGTTTTAGAAATATACGAGTTCAGGAATACTTTTATTGGATGGATTTAGTTACATTATAGACACCCGGTAGCGGCGGTACAAACAAATGGATTAATTTCAGATTATTTTACTCTAAATAGGGGCAACCGGCAGGGTTGCCATCTTTCCCACTTATTGTTCTGTCTTGGCCTGGAACCATTAGCAGCTGCAATAAGAAAGGAAGATGATTTTCCAGGGGTGGTGGCGGGAGGTATGGTGCATAAGCTTTTGTTTTACGCAGATGATATTTTATTATTCATCTCCGACTCCACTGCCTTGCCTCCACAGAATTATTAATTCCTTTTCTAAATTCTAGAGTCAATTGGTCTAAATCTGAAGATTTGGCTCTGACAGCGTACTGCCCAGTAACATCTTTTCAGCACAACCCATGTTTTTTGGGGATGTGTTAAGATCCAAGAATTTTGGTTGAGGTTTCAGAGCTTTATGTGCGACGTAGTAGACCCTCAATTTCCATTTTAACCCAGACTGTGTATTTTGGGTGATGGGGCGGTTCTGAATATAGGGGATAAATATATAAAAAGCTGGGTCCTAACCAGTGTGATGATTGGCAGACAGGGAATCCTCAGGGGATGGAAGTCAACCTATGTGCCCTAATTTCGTGAGTGTACCGAGTTGGGCAGGATAGCGACATTTGTGGAGATGGCATTCAGAAGGCTAGGCAACCTGGATTTGTACATCAGGAAATGGGGCAACTATTTCGCCTTTTTGAAAGGCTCTTGGGGAGGGGCAGTGGAGAGAGACTAGTTTCTATTATTAATTTTTTTTCAACTGTTTTATTGTCTACTTGTGGGTCTTTTTCAGTTGGTTTTTGACTGGGGGGGTTGATTTTAGCATTTTCTGTTGTGTCCTTTTTTATTTGCTGTAGGGTATCAATAACAATTGTTAATAACAAAAAAGTAAGAGAAAGAAATCAGACCTCCAGAAATTTTTTTTTGAACCTCCACAAGTTTGGTTCATCCTAAAACTATTTCTAGCAATTTCTAAATGCCTGAAGGTACCACGTTCATCTGTACAAACAATAGTATGCAAGTATAAACACTATGGGACGACGCGGACATCATACCGCTCAGGAAGGAGACACATTGTCTCCTAGAGATGAGTATAGTTTGGTGCAAAAAGGGCAAATCAATCCCAGAACAACAGCAAAGGACCTTGTGAAGAAGTTGGAGGAAACCGGTTGACAAGTATCTATATCCACCATAAAGCAAGTCCTAAATTGAAATAACCTGAAAGGCTGCTCAGCAAAGAAGAAGCCATTGCTCCAAAATCACTATAAAAAGACAGACTACAGTTTGCATGTGCACATGGGGACAAAGATCTTTACTTTTTTACTGTAACTTTTTGGCCATAATGACCATCGCTTTGTTTGGAAAAAGGGTGAGGCTTGCAAGCCAAAGAACTTCATCCAAACAGTGAAGCATGGGGGTGGCAGCATCATGTTGTGCTGCAGGAGGGACTGCTGCACTTCACAAAATAGATGACATCATGAAGAAGGAAAATGTATGTGGATATATTGAAGCAAAATCTCAAGACATCAGCCAGGAAGATAAAGCTCCGTCGCAAATGAGTATTCCAAATGGACAATTACCCCAAGCATACCTCCAAAGTTATGGCAAAATGGCTTAAAGACAACAAAGTCAAGATATTTGAGTGGCCATCACAAAGCCCTGACCTCAATCCGATAAAATTTGTGGGCAGAACTGAAAAATCATGTGCGAGCAAGGGGGCCTACAATCCTGACTCCGTTACACTAGTTCTGTCTGGAGGAATGGGACAAAATTCCAGCAACTTATTGTGAGAAGCTTGTGGAAGGCTACCCAAAATGTTTGACCCAAGTTAAACAATTAAAAGGCAATGCTACCAAATACTAACAAAGTGTATGTAAACTTCTGACCCACTGGGAATGTGATGAAAGTAATAAAACCTGAAATAAATAATTATCTACTATTATTCTGACATTTCACATTCTTAAAATAAAGTAGTGATCCTAACTGACCTAAAACAGGGAATGTTTTCTATTTTTAATTGTCAGGAATTGTGAAAAACTGAGTTTAAATGTATTTGGCTAAGGTGTATGTAAACTTCTGACTTATACTGTATACAAGAAATTATGTCCCAGCTAATTATGTTAATTAAGGTACCATCTAACTAATTTTCTAACAAAAATGTCATTTTTTACTAATTATATTTTATTGCTTTTTTTTTATTAATTTGGTTGCATTTTGGCTTTTTAAAAATGAACAAATTCAATCAATACGATATTATATTTAATATTGTTTTTGTTACATAATTTGTTTTTGGAAATTTGTTTATTGGATCACATCAAATGACAAATCTTGTACATTTACATGTGTGACCATAATTACAATTTTTTTATAAACAGACATACATGTAGAAAAAGGTTAAAAAAAATAAATAAAAAAAAAAACACATGCAAAACTTAAACCACCCAATCTCCCACCCCAAGTTGGTCCACTTTTCTCCATCAATGTATCACATAAAATGACTTGTATCTATTCTTTGTACATTGTTGCAATAGTACAACTGGTTAGAAAAATAGAAACGTTTTGTTTCTCTCTTAAGTGGCAGGGGTCAAAGCTACATTATCAAAATATGAAAGAAGAGGCTGCCATGTATTGTAGAATTTCTCAGTTGGCCCTTTAAGTGAGAATTTGATCTTTTCTAGCTTAAAGAATTACATTAAATCAGTCTTATCTGCTGGGGGTTTGGGTGACTTCCAGTGTAGAAGGATACATCTGCAGGCTATCAGAGGCAAATGCTAAAATATTTCATTTCTGTTTAAACCTTTTAAACATCCTGCAATATTTGCCAAAAACGCCTAAAAAAGGCCTACCCAAATTAAAATGCATGCTGTTCTTGAACCCTTTGGAGTATATGCATGCTTTTGGTCTCTTTTGAAAGGGGAGACTTTGAGGTTTGTTCCTGAATAGTCAGAATCACTGTAAGTCTTACTTGTATTGAGTAATAGAACTTTGAACACACTCAAAAAGGGGAAATAAACTCCGCCTACATTTTTTTTTTTGTAAAAAGATGCCTGCAGATAACTACAGCTGGGAGGATTTAGCTGGAAAACACAATTAGATCACAGCATGAAACCTTACCAAACCCAATTTAAAATTTGATAACAATACATTAGAAAATGAGTGTTTTACACATGTTTATCCAAGTGTATGTATAGGCTTTAAGGATATTGATACCTGGCCACACCTCTATCATGCACCGACTGGCTCAAATGACCTGTCCATCTAAAGTCCAGGGGTCAGCGGACATTTTGACATAAAAATATCTGTAATGTTTACATGTTCAAGGTAGCTTCATCAAAGAATGCAAAGTTGTGTCAGCTCTGTCGGTTAGCTCGAAATGCTACGTCTATACTTCGTGGGTGTTTATTGATATATAAATGTGTTATGGACCAAATACTTTGTTGAATTGGATTGTATGGACCCTTTACAGTGTAACTAAACCATTTTTGATGGAATGAAGTGGATCAGTAGAGTAAGATGAGCATTATAAGTGAGTTTCTACCATTATAGATTCGTTTATTTTGCTGTAAGTGGTCTGAGAAATACACCGATTGTACCCGCTGTGTTAAGTGTATATTAAAATGGTTTACATCGTTCGAATCACAAGAGTCTCAGCTTTCCAACGATGTAAGATATGCTTATCTTTTAATTTTTGAGTTTTTGCATATTGCGAAGTTATTGCGCAATAGTCGACCGGGCCGCACACGACCCGTCGGGCTGTTAAAAGAGTGCAGAGTGGTTCAGGAGAACAGGGAGTGATATTTGTATCTAGAACCTCAGATATAATTTTGAAAAAGTTCTTCCAGAATCCTGTTAGCTTTGAGCATAGCCAGAAGGTATGGGCTAGGTCAGATGGGACAGAGGCACATCTATTACAGGCCTCGCTGGTGCCAGGGAAAAACTTCGCTAATTTGGCTTTGCTAAAATGCATTATGTGTAGTACTTTATATTGTATTAAGTTAAGACGAGTGCAGGATGAGGAGTAATTCACTTGTAATTTGGCTCTGTCCCACCAGGAGTCTTGAAATTGGACTTCTAGCTCGTTTTCCCACTCCTGCTTAACTTTGACCAGCGGAGAGGGGTTGGATTAAAGTATATATGTGTATAACTTAGACAACATCCTTGTCAGGCTTTCAGGTCTGTCAAGAATTTTTGGCAAGTCTGCAGGCAGAGACGGGAATGTGCTGCAATGGTCTTTAACAAAACTGCGTATCTGAAGATAGCGGAAGAAGTTGCTTTGGGGTAAGTTGTGCTCATGAGACAAGCTTTTAAAGTCAACAAATGTCCCATTTAAAAACATATCTCGGAATGATGTGATATCTTTCTCCTTCCAAAGTGTAAATGCAGAGTCTAGTATGGAAGGTAAGAAATTATGATTATAGCATAATGGACCAAGGAGGATGAAATGGTTTAGTTTGAAGTGTTTGCGGAACTGTGACCATATTTTCAAGGTTGACAGGATTACGATGTTAACGAGAGGACTCGAATGGCTCATCTGTGCGATGCATGATTAGAATTTAAATGTTTTTTGTAATTGTTTTTTATCACCAATTAACTGCAAAGAACAGAAATGGTATTAAAAGAGACTGCATTCAATGACAAATGTGTTTCGTGGATCTCGTCTTGGACACACATTATACGAAACAACATTCATTCTCAACATGCCTAAACTACGACTAAACTACATAATTACTGGTGAGTGAAATGTAAACATTTACCAGACAGTTGCCAAATATATTCACTTTAGTCACAGCACAAAATTTGTAATCGGATATCAACGTTGTCTTACAAATATCCCGATGCTGATTGCGAACAGACGATGAATAACAAATATCGGGAAATAGCAAAACCATGGATCTGGGAAGTCGGCAAATATATTAAACAGTGGCCTGGGTGTGAAACTAGCACCCTCCACTCACAAAATGCGACAAGGCTGAATCCAGTTTGCAAGCTCCTCGTCCAAATGCAGGTATTTCATGCACAGGTAGTTTTGCTCATCTACCCGCAAAAGGCGGGCGACCTGTAAGACGTCTCGACCTCGGAGACATTTCGGAGTGACGTATGACAAGAAATGCTGTTAGTCACAAAGATGCACTTGAAGAAACACTTTATTATATTTTTTTAAGAACAGACAAAATACGTCAATGCTTGTGTCTGGTCTGATTTGATGTTTGACACAAGCATACAGGTTCTGGTCATATAATTAGAATATCATCAAAAAGTTGATTTATTTCAGTAATTCCATTCAAAAAGTGAAACTTGTATAATGTATACATTCATTCCACACAGACTGATATATTTTAAGTGTTCATTCCTTTTAATTTTGATGATTATAACTGACAACTAATGAAAACCCCAAAATCAGTATCTCAGAAAATTAGAATATTGTGAAAAGGTTCAATATTGAAGACACCTGGTGCCACACTCTAATCAGCTAATTAACTCAAAACACCTGCAAAGGCCTTTAAATGGTCTCTCAGTCTAGTTCTGTAGGCTACACAATCATGGGGAAGACTGCTGACTTGACAGCTGTCCAAAAGATGACCATTGACATCTTGCACAAGGAGGGCAAGACACAAAAGGTCATTACTAAAGAGGCTGGCTGTTCACAGAGCTCTGTGTCCAAGCACATTAATAGAGAAGCGAAGGGAAGAAAAAGATGTGGTAGAAAAAAAGTGTACAAGCAATAGGGATAACCGCACCCTGGAGAGGATTGTGAAACAAAACCCATTCAAAAATGTGGGGGAGATTCACAGAGTGGACTGCAGCTTCAAGAACCACCACGCACAGACGTATGCAAGACATGGGTTTCAGCTGTCGCATTCCTTGTGTCAAGCCACTCTTGAACAAGACACAGCATCAGAAGCGTCTCGCCTGGGCTAAAGACAAAAAGGACTGGACTGCTGCTGAGTGGTCCAAAGTTATGTTCTCTGATGAAAGTAAATTTTGCATTTCCTTTGGAAATCAAGGTCCCAGAGTCTGGAGGAAGAGAGGAGAGGCACTGAATCCACGTTGCTTGAAGTCCAGTGTAAAGTTTCCACAGTCAGTGATGGTTTGGGGTGCCATGTCATCTGCTGGTGTTGGTCCACTGTGTTTTCTGAGGTCCAAGGTCAACGCAGCCATCTACCAGGAAGTTTTAGAGCACTTCATGCTTCCTGCTGCTGACCAATTTTATGGAGATGCAGATTTCATTTTCCAACAGGACTTGGCACCTGCACACAGTGCCAAAGCTACCAGTACCTGGTTTAAGGACCATGGTATCCCTGTTCTTAATTGGCCAGCAAACTCGCCTGACCTTAACCCTATAGAAAATCTATGGGGTATTGTGAAGAGGAAGCTGCGATACGCCAGACCCAACAATGCAGAAGAGCTGAAGGCCTCTATCAGAGCAACCTGGGCTCTCATAACACCTGAGCAGTGCCAGACTGATCGACTCCATGCCACACCGCATTGCTGCAGTAATTCAGGCAAAAGGAGCCCCAACTAAGTATTGAGTGCTGTACATGCTCATACTTTTCATGTTCATACTTTTCAGTTGGCCAACATTTCTAAAAATCCTTTTTTTGTATTGGTCTTAAGTAATATTCTAATTTTCGGAGATCCTGAATTTGGGATTTTCATTAGTTGTCAGTTTTAATCATCACAATTAAATGAAATAAACATTTGAAATATATCAGTCTGTGTGTAATAAATGAATATAATATCCAAGTTTCACTTTTTGAATGGAATTAGTGAAATAAATCAACTTTTTGATGATATTCTAATTATATGACCAGAACCTGTATGTAAATAGTTTTCAGGTTTTTTTTTTAATTGTCTGAAAACTGTTTGCAAAAATAATGAGAATGCTGCAAATTATCTCTGGTCATCTGGGGAGGTGCTGTGAGTTTAGTTTGCTTTATTTCCACATGGTTTGCATGCATTGTAAACACAACTCTGCAGGTTCAGTAATTTATATCTTTGTAAAAAAGCTACAATTTGTAATTTTGTTTAATTAAATGTTATTAATGAGAGAGTGCAACAAAAATCCATCTTCCAAACCATGTCTTTACCCAAATAGACCTTGATAAACCTATAATAATTAATTATATTTTAGGGACGGATTCCGCTGGAAATTGCATATATGCGTCATTAGTGTCGATGTCATATTCGTACACAAAGAAATTAAGTTAAAAATCAGTACGAGACATGAACAACTCCAATGGGCAATAAAATCAAATTAAATTGTACAGTTTTATTACAGTATCTGCACCAACCTTTTGACTTCCGACCCGACCCCCCCCTGCCCACCTTTTAACTCATGTACAACAAAGTAAAATCATACAAACTTTTGACATTCTTCCACATGGAAAATTCTGTGACATTTGATTTTTTTGTTTTGTTGAGACACACTCATTGATTCTTCTGGTCATTATAAAACCAGCATCCAAATTTGGCCCTAAGACCTTCACAGACAAATACAGGACAAGGACCTCTTTGTCAAAACTCTGACAGTACTGCATGAATAGTAAAAAATTAGACAAAGGGACACAGGCATCAACTCCAACTAACAACCAATTGCTGAAAGCCAGAGCTTTCCATGCATTGTATTTTCATCTGTTTGACATGAAACGCTTTTTGAGGGGTGCATTATTGAAGATTCGGCTGTCTTTTTTATAAGATAAACATCTAGTAAAAAATGTAGCACACTGATACAGCCCCAAAACATTTATAAACATAGAACTGGCGCGCGCGCGCGCGCGCACACACACACACACACACAAAAAATACTTAACATGTTTCACTTATTCTTAGAGAAGCGTCCTCTGTAAATTGTTTCAAAAAAGGAGGAAAGAATAAAAGATCAAAGCCATCTCCACATTTTCTAAACGAATTTGAATGCATCATGTTATGAATATGTCCTTTCCAAAATACCTTTTAATGTTAACAAAGCTGACATATTTCTTTCACATGATGTGCATTTAAAAACAAACCTTATCTGGCTGATCTGTCAGGTAGCCAGATAACTATGAACATTTAGATTGAGAGCTTTGTTGAACTTTGCTTATGCAGTCCTGAAAGCTTGTCCTGGTCAATCCTATTGAAGGTTAAACGCAGTAATATTGGGAGTCTGAGTCCATATCAGTGTTGGTCCATGTCCCCATGTCTCTTTACACCAGTCCAAGCATGGTGGAGGGTTGTATCTGTTTAGATTCGTACCACTGCTGCTCTATCCGATGGTGACACCAAAGCCACACTGAAACTTGTTCTTGCGGTGGTTAAGGAAGGCGCCTAAAGCTAATGACAAAGGAAGGGGTAGCAGCTTCTTTTCCAGTGTTGCTCCCACCACCCAGTTGCTATCTAAAGAACCTGATGAAGAGAATTAGTAAGCTGTGCAACAAAACTGGTACAATGAAGTACATTGAATTAATCTCAAATAGTGATCACTAATGCAGCTGTGTTGAAGGGATAGTTCACCCAAAAATGAAAATTCTGTCATGACTTATTCACCCTCACCCCATCCCAGATGTTTATGACTTTCTTTCTTCTGCAGAACACAAATTATGATTTTTAGAAGAATATTTCAGCTCTGTAGGGCCTCACAATGGAAGTGTGAAAAAAAAATGTGAAGCTCCAAAATCCACATAAAGGGAGCATGAAAGTAATCCATATGACTTCAGTGGTAAAATCCATGCCTTCAGACACAATATGATAGGTGTGGGTCATTTTTATCATAAATTCTCCTCGCTGAATGGGTGAAAATGAAGAGATTGACTGAGCAGGCAAGAGAATTTATTATAAAAAAATGTGGGTTTATTAGCATTGTCTAGACCTACACATCTGGGATGGCATGAGGGTGAGTAAATTATGAGAATTTTAATTTGTTGGGTGAAATATTCCTTTAAATGATAACAATCCAAGAAAAGCCTTCGAAGTGGTAGAATACCTTTAAACAGCAAGTTTGCTTTAGGTAGATCCAACTGATAACCAAACGACACACTTGTGTCCTGCATCCGTGTGCTGGCCTCAAACTCGACCCCGACCTGCAGCTGTAGCAGACATTCAGATTCAGAAGAGTGAGTTCAAAAGATGATGGGGACTGATCTAATTAAGTTTGTCAATATTATTGTCTCAATCCTTCCACAACCAAAGTATTGTATAATGTTCTAAAGTCTGATAGGTACCTGGTCATTGGCTTTGTGGTAGTAAGACGCATGCGCACCAGCTCCTCCAACAGTCAATGTTGCAACGCAATTACTTCCTGAGGTTGAAAAGGTATCAAATCATTACACCAGATCTCCATGTATTCAAATTATGATTCTTACCACAGACTTATGGTCTGTAAATACTCACCTGTGTATCTACCCACTAATGATGTGACCGTGCCCTCCTCTCCTGGTCTCCTGTGATAGACTAGCTCACCCCCCAATACCAAAGCAGGAGACAAGGACTGGAGGAAATGTGCCACAAGGATACCTAAGAGACAACACATGATTACAGTCAAAGTTTTATGGCAAAAAGGAAGTAATAATAATAATAATAATAATAATAATAAGACGACACCATAAATGTACTACATACAGGCCAAAATGGTAATTGGAAGGTACATTACCAGATCCAACAAGAACATCTGGGTTGCCAATGGTAACAGCAGCAGTAAAGTCATCTCCACGGTACTCTGCATCACACTGCCAGTTTACAAACTTGTGTTGCTGCGTCTGTAACACACCATTCAATTTATACAATAGCTGGGTGTCCTTTTTTTGGGATTTGAATTAAAGGAATTAACTTCTTATGGCTCAAAAGGCATACACTTCTTACACCAAATTTCTGGAATAATTCCACTTGTAATTTCAGTCAAACCAATAAACTCCCATTCTAATTCAGCAATCAGTTTAACTCTGCATTAGGTCTATACCACATAAAAACAAAATTGTCATATGTATGATCAAATACATTTTTCCTATTTTTATATTCCCTTTAATTTACGATTCAAATCAGTGAACATCACTGTTTCATACCTGCATGGCCATTTTAGAGCGTACATGGCTGGTAAGCTGATGGATGATCTGTGCATTGAGACTGCCTGTATTGTCCATATCACCAACCATGACTGGGAAAGACTAATGGAGAGACAAAAAACCATCAACAGGCATTAAACATCTCATTTTTCTTTGTAATTTGCACCTTCAAAGAAAAACACAGAAACATACAGCTTAGTGACTGTTTTTAGCTATGCAACCTATTTGCCATGTTTTACTTCCGAAACAATATTGGTATAAGAAGCTGACCAACCAAAACATGAATATAATTTAAGTTGGCCTGCCATTTAAAAAGTGACTGAAGAGCCTCACCTCTGCAGGACCTGTTTGCTTGCTGCCCACATATGTGGCTCCAAATCTGTAACCAGAGTCCCCCTGTGTGCTTAAAGTAACTGTGTGACTAACCTAAGGAAACAAAGGAAGAGCTCACATATATTTGTGTCCTTTTATCTTTAACCTCTATAGAAAAGGTGAAAACTTTGCTTTGATTCAATTTCATTAAGTATTAAATATCTGCTTGCAAATCCCACCCAGTTGAGGTAGACATTAGGCACTATTATATCATCGGACAGAATGGTTGACGGTTACGGTTTCTTTTTCCAGTGTGGTGTGGCAAACTCGGGATTAGAATGCATTGAGCACCAGCATGGATCTCTGTCCAGAGTATGGTTGGCTAACTGTGCTGAGAATTCTGGGCCAGGAAGACTTGTAACCGTACCATGGAAAATCGTGCTCAAGTATAAATGCTACTGGAACCTCTCCAAACTGCGTGCAAAATTGTTCTGCCCGACAGTGGAACAACGGCTAATAATGACCCAAAGACTAACCTGGAAGTGATTACTCAAGCCCTTGTTGACAACCAAGCGTACCCCCTCCATCTGTATAGGGAATACCTCTGAAACGCAAATGAAAAAACTATAAGTATACAACCTGCCTTTGATCAGAATACAGATAATGGCACAGTAATATATACACAGGGGAGTATGTCTGAAAATATAACCTTTTCAAAAATAAGTATTTCGTTAACCTTTGCATTTGCGATGACACTCCTCAAATGTACCAGGGTTAGAGAGAGAGGCCTCTGTGTCTGCCCCAGACTGTCCCTGTGTGCCTGAAGAGGGTGGGACTGGAGACACTGGGGGCATGGTGAAACCTGGAGGTACCGTCACTAGACCTGGCCCCCCTGTGGCACTGCCACCCCCTGAGGCTGGGGGTGGGTTTGGGGTGCTGGCAGCCAACACACTGCCCATGCTGAACAAAAAATCTAAAGTAAAAAAAAAAATTGAGAAAAAAATATTTGATTAGCAAGTCAAATAGATTGAACGGTCACTTGCCTTATTGGGCAGGTGTTCAATTTCTCACTACATCTCATGTTCAATGATCATGCACATGTTTTTATGGCAAACTTTCAATTTTGTGTAATATAGCGAACATTGTTGTATTGATTTTTAATGTCACCAAAATAACATTACCTAGCTTGTTGGCAAATGAGGCCTTGCTTGCCAAGCAGATGAGGGTGTAAAAATTACAGAATAATTGTATAGTTTTCTTGGGGATAGATTATAGGTCTATATCTTTTAGCAACTGTCAAAAATGTATTATTTATAGTAAAATGAGGCTTTATTGAAAAGAAAACCCAAAGTTCCAAGATACAGTAAATATAACAGTTATGTAAAAGTCCATTTACAAATCAGGTTCACTAGCTTTTAACCAAACTTGGCAACATCAGATTGCAGCATGAAAGAAGAGACCACCCAACCCAATGTTTGCGCTGGCACCAAAAATAACCTGGCGAATTACTGAGTAAACTCTACTTCGCTTTGTAAAGTACAATACAACATTACTGCTCCCAACAACCTGCCACCTTTCAAACCATATTAGAACCATTATCGAGCCAGGATCAAACAGCTAAGTATTCCAGCAGCAGCGGCTCTCTAGTCATGGAAGCAGCACTGTCTGTACATAGCAACAACTTGGAGAAAGGGGAAGTTCACTAGCATGTGGAGCTTCATTCACGCCTCACTAGCCAAGTAGCAGGTAAGCTAAGGTTGATGCTAGCTAACTAGCAAACATGGTGGTGACTGTCATGAGAGAGGGGCACATATCTGAGTGAGATGCAAAAAAATAAAAAATTAAGCAATATTCTGTACATTCCAGACAACCATATCTATCAATATATGACGCTACTTTTTAGAAATTGCATTAATGCATTTAATGTAGCTATTTTCAGGTCTCGTGATATACTCACTTTTAGCAGTGCAGCCCAGTTAACGGCAGAGAGGCACCGGTAGGATATAATGGACAATCCACGTAGTTGACGTCTTGGCCCGCCCATTCCAGCTATATCATTACAGGATTGGATAAAACAAACAACAACGGAGTGCTGATTGGCTATTAAGGATGGCGTCCTGATGATGTCATCGGCGCAGGAAATACGAGGGTCTGTGACGTAGAATTCTCTATATCCCAAAGTTACGTTTCAAGGGTATGACTGGTGTCATTCATTCGGGATTTGAAACGAAAAGCGTTTTTTATACAAATAGAAAAAGGAAAAGAGTAAAAGATCAAATAAAGTTTTGCACAATTACAGGCATTTATGCAAATAAACAAACTAATTAGGCAATTCGTTCAAAAATACACATTGGGTATTATTTGATAAATGTAATGACTATTTCAAATAAAAGTTTTCACCTGTTCAGTTCATAAGAATCTGACAAGAAATAAATCCTAGATCAGTATTTGACCCTGAGATGTTTCAAAATGGCCTAAACTGGCCTAAAAACAAAATATGTATAACTTTTATCTTTTTATATTCTACCATCTGCGACCTCATTTTGGGGCAAATGTACATAATTCAAACCATGTGGGGTTTGGGGCACTTTTTGTCTGACCAGGCTAGGTGACCAGCTTAAACCAGTTAATAGTAATTAAATTTTCATCAGACAATAAAAGTTTTCATGTTTTTACATGGCTCCAGGCATGACTAAACAATACATTTTATTTGAAGCGGCTTTCTTTCAACCACTTCAGCCTCCAAAAGAGGGGCATATCACGGAACAATTTTGCAGCCCTCTTCAGCCATTTGTGGCCCATTCGGCATAACGCCGAACGCAGCTAATTGCAGCCTGTATGGCCCGTTTCATTTTATCGCAGCCCATTCGGACCATTTCAGCTTATCGCAGCCTGTTCGGACCGTTTCAGTTTATCGCTGCCTGTATTGCCTGTTTCAGCTTATCGCTGCCTGTATTGCCCGTTTCAGCTTATCGCTGCCTGTATTGCCCGTTTCAGCTTATCGCTGCCTGTTCGGACCGTTTCAGCTTATCGCTGCCTGTATTGCCTGTTTCAGCTTATCGCTGCCTGTTTGGACCGTTTCAGCTTATCGCTGCCTGTATTGCCTGTTTCAGCTTATCGCTGCCTGTTTGGACCGTTTTAGCTTATCGCTGCCTGTATTGCCCATTTCTGCTAATTCCATCTTGTTTGGCCCGTTTCAGCTTAATCGCAGCTTGTTCGGCACGTTTCATCTTATTGCAGCCTGTGTGGCCCGTTTCAGCTTATCCCAGCCTGTATGGCCCGTTTCAGCTAATCGCAGTTTGTTTGGTCTGTTTCAGCTTATCGCAGCCTGTATGGCCCATTTCATCTTATCGCAGCCTTTATGGCCCGTTTCATCTTATCGCAGCCTGTTCGGTTCGTTTCGCTCCTGGCCCACTGGAAAAAGTTCTGGTGCTTAAGAGATCGATGTCTTGAAAGTTACTGGCAACTTAAAGCATTGAAATCAAAGAACAATTTACGAACAAAATCTGGACAAAAAGGTGCTTTGTGTTCGTTTCTGTGTTTCGTAACAGCTCACTTGGGGAGAACTTTAAGGTTACGTTCTATTCGACAGCAAAACACCTTCTGCAATTGGTCCATGCCATCGGTAGGCGTGACCTAGAGCTCCACCTACCTTGATGCTGACAGCAAGTTCTGTTAACATTGTCCAGTGAGTCAAAACATGAACACATCGGTGTGTAGTTTTTAGTGACCTGGTGCAACTTGCCTACATTTGTATGACTGTTTGTTAGATATTTTCCCAGACCATATCATGCGATTTCTTTTTATTTAGTCTACTAAAGGAATCAAGTCTTCTCAAATAGTCTCAAGTGCTCATTCACTTATGTATCATCTGCAGCAAAAGCCATTTACACATGTCTAAAGATATGACCATGATTATTCTTTTGTCTTTATTCTGAACATTGTATCAGTATAAAATCACAATAACAGTGTTATTCACTTCTCAAATTACTTATTTTCAGTTGCTCAATTTGGCAAAACAGCTTCAGTACTGTGTGAGCCACCGCCTACCTCAACATTTGTTTGAGAACACTTGGTTGGCCTACTTTAATAATATTCTCTGTGTTAAATAGTAATTGCAAAAGCCATTTTTTTTATTATCATTTAATAAGATCTTTCTAGGTAATTGAGTAGTGCCTCAACCAATTTTAGGTTGCTAAAGGGGGGGAATTTGTTTACATTAAATGTTTTTTTTTTTTTTTTTACTCAATATAAAAGGCCCAGTTAAATCTGCAAAAAATGCTAAACAATATAAATTTGGAGGATACATAGAGAAAACATGATTTGGTACAACCAGCAGTTGATCTTACAGACCAATTTTATGAAGAAACTGTGATGGACCAGGATTAAAAACACATTTAATAATAATCTATAGCATGCCTCCTTTGATAATGTTATGCATTTATGTAAAACATTTGTTTCAAGCAAAGTATGGCATTACTTTGGGGCTACACCACTAAATTACAGCAAATTATCATGCGTATAACATTCTGAACCAATTCTGATTAGGTCACTGGAAAGACAATTTAAGAGTTGCCTTGAATACTGGTTGCTTGAGGAAAAAATAAGAACACAATTGGAGAATATGATGGACTTTATTTTGCTTAAAAGAGAAAAGAGATAGGATAGGCTGGCACCAACATTTGCAGCAAAAAGCTTTGGCCATTCTCCCATTAATCCTCACAGTAAAACATACAGCTTATACTCATTACAACACATGGCAAAGTGCACAATTCGACACATTCAACAGGGGACATGGTACATGCGTTTACAATATGAGAGCTACCAACTTTATTACAGCTGCCATTACATCACAGCATTTGTGCTGATATGTTAAAAGACATTACTCGGTCACTATCTGTACAATAGACAATGCCAGAGAAAAAGACTGAATACAATCCATGACATAGCATTGTGATTTAAATTAGATTCCCGACTGCACATACTGTTACACACCTGACTGAGTAACAGGAAACAAAAGCAAAATGAACAAATCAAACTGTCCCCAGCTTTTTTCTTTTTATAAGTTTCCAAAATGCAGATAGAAGTCTTGCCTCACTTATAAAAATTCTGGGTTGGGGCAAATCTATTGCTCAACCCAGCAATGCAGAGTTAAGAAATGTTCACTACCAATGAACTGGTGGGTCATAAGGAGAACAAGTGATATGAGTTTGAGGTATCAAAAAAAAAATCTAAATCTAGCAGGTAACAATCTCTTCCACTGAAAATCCTGACCAAGCTTTCCCCCCCCCCCTCGCACCAAACTCCTTCACACTCCCTTCTAACCAGAGGAAGTAATAGATTAAGGCACTTTGAGAAAACACAGCCATAAAGGAGAGAACAAACAATTTAACAGGAGTTGAAAGTGAAGATGACATGGTGAGGGCCAACGTGACAGTCAAAAGGTAGCCTACAAAACAGGCATACTCTTAAAAGAATGTTCTGGGTTCAATACAAGTTAACCTTATTCAATGTCATTTGTAGCAAAATGTTGATTACGAAATTATTATATTTTTTTTTTACAAATGGACTTGTCCCTCCATTGCTTAAAAAAACAAAAAACAAAACAAATCAAGGTTGCAATGAGGCACTTACAATGAAAGTGGCCAATTTTTGGAGGGTTTAAAAATAAATGTAAAGCTTATAAATGCACTTGCATTAACTTATTTGAGCTGTGAATTTGTTTAAATTGTCATTTTTGTCTTTTTAGGGGTTGTTAACATTACATCATCATGGTAACAATGTTGTAAATTGGCAGTAACTTCAAACAGAAAAGGCAAGCAAGGAATTTTATCACATTAATATCATGTTTACACATAATTTGTCTTGTGGCTATACTTTTAAAACAGTGAGTATTTTAACATGTACAGATTGGCCACATTCACTTCCACTGTGAGTGCTTTTTTTTTTTTTTTTTAAAGAAAAAGGAGGGACGAGTCAATTATTTTTTGGGGTAATTAACAATATGCTGCAAATGCTGTTGATTGAAATTTTACTGAAGCAGTAACAGTCCTTTAATGTCCATTTGTGGGAGAACAGAGCACCAACATTCACCCTTTTTCAAGATATGTAAAACAAGGCTGTAAACCACCAACAGAAGATCATTATGAATTTGTTATACCTCCCAGTTTATCCCTGTATCAACTGTAAAGCTCAGTAAGAACTCTTCATTATGCAAAGACCACATAAGTTGATGGAAAGGCTGCACTAAAAGTACTCAATCTTATGGGGCTCCCTCTCCTCTTCTGCCAATATTTCTACAATCACTGTTGCAGGCAGCATCTTGCTAAACTAAAGTAGGGTGGAAAGTCCTCTCTTGAACAACAGTTACGTACAGTGAATGGTCTTGCTCAGAGTACACAGAATAGTGGCTTATTGTGCTCCAGCTTGAAAAAGAGTAAGCTGCCTGGGATGACCTCTGTGCATTATATAGAACAAACTTGATGATACTGGCACCTATTAACTTATGGCAGCTCATCACATTTTTACCATGACTGTTCCAGACCCCTGAAGCATTTGGTGAGAAAATGAAAACTACAATAGAACAAAGAGTCATCTTTGCATCTGTCTTCAGTAGAAAATGTGCAGAATGCCAGGTATCGGTCCATTTATTCTCCTGAAACAAAGGAAGATATTAGAAAATTCCCAACTAAAATTTAGTCATGTACATAAACTTAAACAAGCTAAGCATGCTTTAGATCTGCATTTTTAATTAAAGCAGTCTGTCAATTTAATGACCATTCCAATGTTGGCCTCATTACCTGTTTGGGTTAATTAAGTTCCGCTGCTTTGTGTGCAGTCTCTTCTTCATCTGGGTTCAAGGAGTGAAACTCTGCCACATACAGGCTCTTGTCAATGCTGCTGGGAATGGGCTTGATATCAGTCATTAGTTGGTCCTCAATGCCTTTTAGGTTAAAACGATCTTCTGAGGTGATCAGGTTAATAGCCAGACCCAGATGACCATACCTGCCTGTGTACAGGGTGAGAAAACACCAAGATAAAACAAAGTATTATATCATGAACAATGAAATTTGAAACCCTACTACAATAATCTGTCAAATCTTGAGCATCCAATCAAGTTGACAGTTACCTGATCTGCCAATGCGATGCAAGTATGTCTCTGCATTTTTAGGGAAGTCAAAGTTAATGACCACATTGACAGCCTGGATGTCAATTCCTCTTGTGAAAAGATCTATGAGAGGGAAGATCACACAAAAGAGATTACAGAAGTAATTAGGAAAATCCCTTGTAATCAGAAAGAGTGCTACAAACAAGACCACTCATACCAGTGCAGACCAGGTTCCTACACAGTCCATTTCTGAAGTCATGGAACACACGGTTTCTGTATTCCTGTGATATTGAGAAAAATATATTATTTAGTAAAGTACCTACACAACCTGACATATATAAATAGCATCTTTCCTGTTGACAAAGAGGTTTGATGTATTCAGTAAATCATACTGAAGCTGACCTGCATCATCTTCGCATGAATGTAAAAGCAGGAATAGCCAAGTTGTGTGATCTTCTTGGCAAGGAGTTCCACCCTTTGTGTGGAGTTACAGAAGATAATTGACTGGTTGATTTGAAGCTAGGAAAGAGTATAGATATCAAAATAAATTCAGATTTAAAGAAAATGTTTTTTTCTCATTAAGGTGGGGATAAATGTTAAATAAAAAGAAAGACTTTGAGAATGCAACTTTGGAACACAGAAAATCTACAGAATGCCCAACAAATTTGGGGCAGATCTGATGTGTAGGAAAGGTCTCTTACCTTGGAGAACAGTGTGTTTAGACAATGTACTTTTTGTCTTTCTGTCACATAGGCATAGTACTGTGTGATGCCCTTCAGTGTCAGCTCATCCATTAGATTGATTTCATATGGCTTCTGAAGGTGTTTGGACTGCAAATAGTGAACAAGTAATTAAGGACATTGCAAAAACAGACAAAAACAATCATGGATTTAGAGAGAATATCCTGCATGTTGCATTTCAATCCACAATGTTCTACTTCAAAAATATATTATCGCAGTATTTGAGTTAATCTGACTCTTAATTTCAGTGTTCTTCCTGAATGTCTTGGCCTGTGCTCTTAACCTGCCACAAACATATGGTCTACCAGAAAACTAGTCTTTGATTATTTTTATTTTTTTTTTAAAAATTACAAGTATTTCTCACCATGAATTTCTGCACACTTATGGGGAAAGTGGCAGAATAGAGAAGTATTTGACGTTTTTTGGGCAGGAAGCTGATGATGTCCTCAATGAGCACCACAAAGTCTTGAGAAAGCAATTTATCAGCCTGCAGAGAAGCGGTCAATGGTCATGAACAGCCATTAGGCAAGTTTTCATTGAGACAGAATGCTTAGTTGGAAATCAGTTCACTTTTACTCAAAATCTCTCTCACCTCATCCATCACAATCATCTGAGCTTTGTCAACTTTGGCCACCCCTTTCTTTATCAAGTCCAGGATTCGGCCTGGTGTAGCAATTATTACATGTACTGGAGAACAAAAAAACAGAAGAATATAAAATCTTGACAAGAGTAGGGGGAGGACTGCATTCATTACTACTCTATTGATTGATACAAGTTAAATTACATTTTTTTAAACTTCAACTGACATGACTGGCTTGCCCTTTAGGTTACATCCTGAATCATAATTATGATTTGCAAGAGATTACGAAGTTCCTTAATATGGAATAGCATGACTCTTTGATGTAAACAGAGACATTAGCACTTCAAATATGTTGCCAACATAGTCAGATTCTGTAGACTACCTGGAAAGAGCAGGAACAAGGTAGATACATTTTAAAAATTTCCCAAAAGACTGTATACTGTATGAAAAGTTTATAAAACCAACCACATCTACCCAGTTAAGAAAATCAGGTACTTGCAATGCACTTAAGCAATTCAAAGATCAAAACCATCACGTCAATGCATCATGGTATTCTTTGCAACTACCTTAAGTAAATGCATTTTACCACTTGTTTTTACAAACAGAGGTACAAGTCGAAAATCAACAGCATGTAACAGATTCCATCTACAAAGCAAAAATTGCATTTAACCATGAATCTTCCTTTAAACCCTTTTTGAATCTTCCTTTTTGTCCATTTTAAATGGACAAAATAAGCAGTTTGGTAAAAAATAAACAGTGAGCAGAGGCATCATGACCAAAGTATGGGGGCACGTGCCCCACAGTTATTTGAGCCAAGAGGATTTGAAACTGATTATTTGAACTTCCACAACATATTTTACCTTTGATAATTAAATTGAATTGCATGTGTGTATATATATATATATATATATATATATATATATATATATATATTTTAAAAAAAAAAAAAGTGTATGTGGCAGAAATCTTTATTCACATTCTAATTTTTTTTGTCAGTCTAATTGAGTCACATGTTCCACTAAAGGCGACGTCCCATGGCTGCCTTGGATCGCGCTCAGGGGAAGGTCGAGTACATATGGGAAATCACAATGTTAATTAATTAAATCAACTTATGTGCAGTTAACCTATCATAACTGTCCATCTCAGTAGAACAGTCAATCTTTTTTACTTTTTTTTTTAATAGTCTTATAAATGTCAATATTTTTGTTTTTCATAATTGATTTTTTAAAAATCAAATACATCTGCAAGAACCAACGTCATAGAACTCTTACACAGATGAGAATCTCCACCTGAGTCAACGCATTCTACTGAGGAAGGACCATCAAACACAAATCTCATATCTGACCTCCATCTCACCTCAGGCCAATTTAGGCATAATTTCCTAAAACTCACTCATCTGTTCTATCTCTCCCCCCCTTGTCTCCCCCACAAAGCACACACACAAATATATATGTGAAAATATAACAAAGAAAACCATGAAAACAAATAATGTAACAAGGCATGTTTGGTATAATTTAAAATGTCTCAGTGCGACTGGTATATTGGTCCCTTTCCCCTGTTGATAAAACTATTGGTAACAAAGTTAGAACGTCTTTGCCAAACGCTGTATAATTCTGGAGGTCTGTCCCCATCCCTGCCTGTATGTTAGTGAGGTATTTCCCCAGGACTTCCAAACCTAACCACTCCCAAAATTCCCTTTGTTTATGGTTTGGGTATTTCAGTAAATGTGACACATTGTTCATGGTTCTCTGTAGTCAGATGATCCCACACATTAATGTGTGTACTTTTAATAATAGAAATCTGTAATTCGGATCTCCCACATGGTTTACTGTGTGGTTTTCTATCAGGTAATGGTAATTGCAATTTTAATTGAATGGTCTCTCTGCAACCAGATTGACACACACAGACAAATTGTGTAGCTTTTCTCTACCAGGTAATTGCAATTCAAATTTCTTATGTTTGGATGGAATGCAACTTTAATGATATTATTCATTGATGATTTTGAGTTTGATTATTTTATTATTGTTTGAATTAGGGCTGCACGTTTTCAAGTTTTTCATTAACCGTTAACCGAGGCCCTTAACGGTTAATACTCGGTTAACCATAGTGTGCGCCAGGGACGGAAATTAACTTTTTTGTCCACCGGCCACTGTGGATTTCAAAATCTACCAGCCACTCAATGTTTTTACCAGCCACTTTCTTGTTTTTAACCGACAATGTGTAACTGCATGTGAAAATACTACAAGATCTACAATACTTAAGCCGTTTATTTAATCTCAAGTCTCAATGAAATACTGGCATTTTCTCTTTCTCTCTTATAGCCTACACACACAATCCATGAACTGATATTCATTTCAGTTCGCATACGAGGAAAACACAATGTTACGGACGTGAGCGCTCTGAAAGCGGCACTGAAAGATGCTTTAAAACTTCCACAGAGACATCAAACAGAAAGCACAAAACCTTTCTTTAAAGTGAATTTCGTTTTGTATTAATTGTGTCTTAATTTTAATCAATGTTTCATCAACCAATTGCCTGGATTTAATAAATAAGAATTAAATATAGCAGACGATATAATCACAAAGCGGAGGCGCCGGCGCGTGAACTGGAGCTCGTCTCATAAATGAACCGAAACTCAGTGTATAAGGTAGCCTTGCCTCACAAATAATTCAAAACTAAAGAAAACAGACACAGACTGCTCTCTGCTTATGTAATCCGTAAGAAATGTGCATTTCTCTCTGGTGCGTTACTGCGAAGACCGCGAGTCAGCATCGTCAACTTCATCTTTGCAAATGACACGGACAAAGAAAAGACTTGTTTATTAATAAATAATTAAAATATCTCCTTGCTATATTTTACATATTCATAATCATTACTTTTGCCGGTTCTTTGTGACAGATTTTAGGAGCTTTATTGGCAGCGCCACGCCGCCACCCTTACATGAGCGCGTCACCGCACCCACCAGAATAGCCCTGTTTTTTTGTTAAGGATTTGTTTACTGTGTGTGTGTGATTCATTTAATGGAAAGCACATTCACTGAGCTGTCTTGCTAATCAGTGTCACCTCGTTTATTCAAACTAATTTGTTCTTTAACAGACGAACGTCGCATGATGCTATTTTTATTTACCCGCCACGGTGGCCGGTAGGTGAAGCGAGTTTACCCGCCACAACACAAAATCTCCCGCATTTGGCTGGTGGCGGGTGCTAATTTCCATCCCTGGTGTGCCCGGGTGTTGGCTGTTGAGATGGTACAACAACGAGGTTGTACTTGAAGTATATCTAAGCACTGCATTGCAATACTTGCATTTTGCCCCGTCATTCTCGATTTTAAAGTGCTCCCACGCTGTGCTTTTCTTTGCCCACTTCATATTAGAAAACTGGTCAAGACTACTTCTTGTGGACATTACAAATATCTGGGAGCGCTCTGGCAGTCTCTGGTGGTGCAAAAATGTATTACAACTAAATTCAATGCACGCCATTGACGCCACTTAACCGAGCAAAATGTTTCACTCGGTTACGCAATTTTAACGGTTAATCGGTTAACCATGGACACCCCTAGTTTGAATGTATTACGATTACCTGGTAAAATAAATTGTTACCTTTTTAATTCATCCTGAAGGACTTTTTTTTTGTATATTTCTAATTAATTACAAATCTATGGTCAGAGTTGGCTTAATTAAGTTACTTCAGAAGAACCCCATTAGTTAAGTAAAAGGCTAAATGGTGAACCGAGAACCTATAATAGGACTTAGCGAAGTAGAATTAAACGGGAATACCAAGAGTAGGACCGATAATCTGTAAAACGGAACTTAATTGACTGGAGCTAAACGGTGAGTTGAGAATCTATAATAGAACTTAGCCAAATAAGACTAAACAGGTAAAACCGAGAACCTATAGGGACTTAGTCTAAAATGTACTAACATCTGTAACTGAGTTTGTATTTTAACAAATACATTCTGGAAGAGAGAATTACTAAAAATAATAAGATACAAGACTTAAATTCAAAAGCAGAGATACATTAACAAGGTTTTTTCATATGGAGTCAGATGAAATAAAGAAAACAATTAATGATAAGATTAATGAAACATGGAAGTCAAATCAAATAATCAAAGTATTATTTTATGCGCACGATAAGACAGAACCATGCAGGAGACCTTCAACCACACTATTGGATTCTGTCCCTGGGCCGATAGGTGGACCTTCCTTACATAAACAATTTTTATTGCTTTCCTTCAACAAATTAAATGAACATAACAGAAAAATACTAAATCAAATTATAGAAAATTGAACCCTCCCGCTGAACATTTACATTTTTATGCATCTATCCCCTATATTAATGGCCACCCCATCACCTTTTTAAGACCAAGCCTATTCAATCTAGAGGGGGTTTAACAGAATCTATATAAAATCTTTAATTGCACAAGGCGCACCCTTGCATCTCTAGATGCAGTCTTGATGTTTTTTTTAAATCCTAGCCCACACTCCCTCCTCCAATACCAAGTTTAAATCTTTCTCCCATAGTCTCTTGAGAGAAAATGAAGCTCCGTCTCCCAGACTCTGAATTAACAGGAAGTAATACACTGGGAGTGGCGAGTACTGCTTTTGGAAAAGTTCATGAGGCATCAGAGTATCTGCCGCTCTAGGGGTAGTAGGCTACTCCCAAAAGTAGAACAGAGCAGGTGGCGCAGCTGTAAATACCTAAAGAATTGAGGACCTGGGAATCCCAAAATGTTGAACCATATTTTCAAAGGATCTCAACACTCCACTCATATAGATCAGAGCGTATTAACCTCCCTCACAATTCACTCTGACCAACATAAAGGGGACTTATTAATACACTATTTTGGGTTCAGCCATATGTTCGAGGCAACATTTAAATAAATGTCCAAATTAAACACACTGGACACTTTTGTCCAAACCGAGTGCAAATGAAAGATAACGGGGTATTTGCAATGGTGAAATATGGGAAACAACTTCCTGTTCAATACAAAACCAGGGAATGGCTCTCTCAAGTAAAAGTGAACAATGAGCCAAATGTCTGAGACCGAAAGCATAATAATAAAACAAAATCTTGGGTAGACCTAGCCCACCTTTGCCAATCAGCCTATGTAATTTACTGAAATGTAATCTGGGACGTTTACCATTCCAAATGAAGGACTTCACTATGCTATCAAATTGCTTGAAATAAGAGATAGTAGCAGGTAGTTGAATTTTGGAATACAATTAGTTTCAACATATCAGTGTCTATAAAGTAACTTAATCCACCAAATAAAAGTATTCCTGAACCCGTACATTTCCAAAATCTTAAAATAATCCCATTCTACCATATCAATTCCCTTTTCGGCGTTAGGTGAGATGGCAGTGACCGGAGACTGATTGTTCGCCACTGCCCACATGACATTAATGAAATAACTTGTGTTATCAGAAGAGTTATGGCCCTGAATAAACACCACCTGATCTATATGTAAGAGATGTCATAATTTAACTGAATCGGTTAGCCAACATTATTGACAATATTTTAACATCTAGCTGTATCACTCTTACACTTGCTTGGATCTTTGGACTTTATAAGAATCAGACTGATCCAGGCTTGTGTCATGGTTGGCAGAAGCTTTCCATTCTTTAATGATTACATAGGGTTTCTGCAGGTTTTATGAAACAAAATGTAAGACTTTAAGACCTTTTTAAGACCAAGTAAAGAAAATGTAAGGAATCAATGTGTGAGTGAGATTTTTTTTAAATGAGGGATAATAAAAATTGCATTTTCTTTTTATTTAGTACTGCCCCAAAGAAGCTATTTGACATAAAACATCCTCACATATTTTCTACACGACAAAATATTAACGGAATTTACATGCATGATCCTGTTAAGTTTACATTCCCTTGGTTTCTAATATGGTGTTGCTTTCTCGAAGATCAATGACTGTTTGTGTAATATCTGTTCATTAATCCCTGCTTTTTCCCCAAGCAGTGAAAATGTCCAGTTTTCTTCAGAAAAAACCCAACTACAGAAACATTATTTGGTTTCTCTGCATCTTCTGCACATTCGAGTTCTTCCCAACAGTGGCTATATATGAGGTCCAGATTTTGACAATTGAGGGACTAATACACAACTATTACAAAAGGTGCAAACAATTTCTAATCAAGTCGGCAACATAAGAACCAATTAGTGCAAACTTTTGAACAGTATGATTTGTGTAAATAAGAGTAAATTTTGTGTTATGTAGCTTTTGAAGGGCAGTACTACATAAAAAATATAATCTCTTATAGGCAATTTGTATATATTCTGAAAGAGGTGTGGAAATTTATAAAAACAAAAGGGTTATGAAAACTTCTGCACTTAACTGTATAGGTTATATAGTTTGTGAAAATGTGTAGCCTATCCTATCCATATGATGTCATATTGCATGTGTACTTATGAAATTACTTCACAAAAATTCACAATATTAACCCAGCATATGACAGCACCAACTTCTGTCCATCCCTCCAAACTCAAACTGTCCACGCACGCCTTTCTATACACATTTTGTGAGACAGAATTACATAGCAAAAGATAATCTATAAAACACACTCCAGCCAATAGACACAGAGCATGTAGACTCATCCATAAATCTGTCCTGAAGGGGCGTTACTCAAAGAAGCTCCAGCCGCTCGGTGGAACCAGCACAAAAGCACACACAGATTTTTCAAACAGACAGGCAAATTTGAGCCGGTCCACTCAGCTGCAACATGAGTGCAAGCAAATTAATTAATCACTCCAATGTCTTTGCAAGAAATACTCTGCAAAACAAACTCCAGTCAATTTGAGGAATAAGTACAAAGAGCATGTAGATTCATCCATAAAACTGTCCAGAAGGTATGTTACAGGTGAGCAGTCCACTCAGCTGCAAAGTGAGTACCACAAGATGACTTACTCCATTGCCTTTATGAAGGACATTGCTTGCTGTGGGCATGTGAATGTTTTATGGTCCTCCTTATCAGTGCAAAAGTGAACTTCTGTTGATGTAAATGTTTCTTGCATTCCTTGAATCGATCACGATTCTCTCTCGTCGAATTTACAAAGTCTGGGAACAAGAAAATGCTGTGGTTTTCCAAGAAAGCCTTCCTTTACTCCTTGCCTCACGTAACACAAGATCTTTATCGGATGATCTCAGAATTATGGCCAGAATTGATCAGGGCCTGCCTCCCTCTGTGGATTGCCGAGCAGGAACCCTGCAAGCTCACTCGATTTCCAGCTTATGGCTTGCTATGTAGAGCAGATTCAGATGGATCCCATCTAGGAATTTCACCATTTCCTGTCCCTCTTCGCCATTAGGAATTCTGATGAAACGGATGTTATTCCGCTGGCTACAGTTCTCCATGTCTGCCACCTTCTCCCATACACACTCCAAATCCACCTTGGTCACTAGCAGATTAGCAGATAACTCCCCCTCTGATGACTACAGATAATCGACATCCCCCACTTTTGTAACCACCACAGTTAACTTTGCCTCCGTGGCAGTGATTGATTGGCATAATCGCAGCAAGATCATCCAAGTCAGCAACGACATTCGTCAGCATTGTTGACATTTTCAGCATCTCTCGCCGGATTTCCCGCACTTCTCCGCCTAAATAGCCTCTCAGGCTCGCAGCCTGCCTGGGTGCATCAGCTGGAGCAAGTAAGTGTCTTTAAATGTCTCCAGAACCCGAGAAATTTGAATTCTTTGACATTGTCCTCCTAGAACTGTTATGGAACAGAGTGTTTCGAATCTCACTGGTTTATGTGATTAAAAGTGTTAAAATTAGCAAAGTGCGCAGAGCTCGCCATTCACACGTCCGATCCTCGCATAGCGCCACGTGTCTTACGAACGGTCTCTTTTAGAAATGCTTTAGCCAATAGATACATGAAGATACACTTAAGAAAATTAAAAACTTCAACCTAGGGAACATGCCAAGACCCCCCCCCCTTGTCAATTCTTTCTTTTCTTGGTCAGGTTGTTGTGCATACTGTGAGATTAAATCCCACAGGAATGCGATGAATTTTTTTTTTTCCTGAAAGTTTTTATTTCAATTTTATAGAACAGAATTTAATGGTAATAGATGCATGTTAAAAATAACTAATATTAATTTAGAGTACTTTTAAGTGTCAACCCAGCCCAGCCATGACACCTATTTCAAATCTACAGAGTTTGCAATGGATAATTTAAAGAGAAATACAAGACACAAAATACAAACCATTTTATTTGGTTAATTTTCTTTTAGTACGTTAATTTAGTTAGTTTTATTACCTATAACGTACACTGAACATGGAAAACTACATTTACAGTAATCAACTCATTCAGGGGAAGGTTATATGTTCATCATTTTTAGAGACAGGCTTCAGCTGACTCTCTATTGAGCTAAGACACATTTTGCTCTGCCTCTTGTAAAACTGTCAGAAGATGCAAAAATGTAATCCAATGCAACCATTACCGATACAAATTACTGATTAAGACAGGTGTTTTATACCATTTCCTGTGATTTATTCTGCTTGTTGCAGCAATATGAACTTTGCATAAATGGCAGTGGTGGGTTGGGTTTGGTTGACCCTGGTGCCCCCTAAAAATATTAGATGCATGATGCCCCTGAATGTGGGGGATGCCAAATTAATGCAAAAACAATTCATTTAACCATCATGCTCAAAACACAAGAAGCCTTCTCAGGCCTATTGAAACTCAAAGAAATCCAATTACCTATCTCATCAAGACGCATGATGTCATCCCTCAGGTTGGTGCCACCTGTTGTAGCCATAACTTTGATGCCACCAAGGTGCTTGCTCATGTTGATACTTATCTGGCTCACCTGCAAAGCCAACTCACGAGTTGGCACCACCACTATGGCTGAAGAAAGTGGGAGAAAAGTATGAATTTTAGTAAATGTCAATTAGCAAAACTTTGAATGTTTTGTTGTTTGTGAGCTAAACCTTGAACGTAGTCCTTCTTTAGATCAATCCTCTCCAAGAGGGGAATGAGGTAAGCTCCACTTTTCCCTGTGCCATTTTTAGCTCGGGCAAGAATGTCTCTCCCTGACAAGACAATGGGAATACTCTCTTCCTATGGAGACAGGCAATACTCAGACTAATTTAGTAAAAATCAATTAACCACAGAGGTTTATAAAGATGAATAATTATAAACTCACAATTATTAACAGCACCATTTTGTAACAAATGTGGAAGTGTCCACAAGGTAGGCTACCTGGATAGGGGAAGGCTTCTCCCAGCCCATCTCAAAGATGCCCATTAGCAGTTCTCGCTTAAGGCAGTAATCTTCAAATTCATTTCCCTTTGTCGCAGTCACATCCTGTCAGAAAATAGGAAAGTCACTTTCTCTTTTCTAGAAGAAGTTTGCATAGCTTTCTTTGTCAACGGTTTGCAAAAACTGCAAACAAGGCAACAAAAAACTCAAGTAACAGATACACAATCATCCACTAGTAAGACACTAACCAAAAACATTAGTTTTTCTAACTTACTGTGGTTTTTACTCTTGTATCTTTTGGTGGAAGCTGCAGGCATTTCTTCCAGTCATCCCCAAACCTAGAAACAATTGCCCATTAAAATACTTTTAAAAGACTTTATACATAAATTACTCACCTCAAGCAGTTTGATTAACATTTAATTGACATGAGGGATCAATGTGCATCTATTGATCCATTTGTGTCCAAACTAGTAGCACAGTTTGAATAAAAAAAGACTCCTGTAACCACGACAATCAGAACGAATTGACAAATCCAATGTAAACTTCATACAGATTGTAAGGGGTGGTGTAAACCTTTTAAAATCTGTTTGAGAAGAAAATATTTGCTATGTAAATGATTGCTCGGATTGCTTTCTGAAACTGGGACGTTGTGCGCATGTCCATAACTGACTCGTCATGATGGCGTCATGATGACGATGAAATGGTGAACTCTGAAAATCGAAATGTCACACCCGACCTCTTTCAAATATATATGTTTTTTGTTGTTTTTTAAAAAAATGTTTATGTATTGTTTAATAAAACCAAAACCACCTGCACAACATATCCTTGTTCGTTTTGTTATCTGAAATAATCTCACATGCACAAAGTCTAGTGTGACCGCTGTATAATCGTGCAGTGTACGCATGTCACAAGATCAATTCAGATTTGATGCTTTTGACATATAAATACACACATCACCGATCACTTTATTTAGCGTTCATGTAAACAGTATATTCGGAATCATTGATAAGATCGATTTCCTTCAAATTAAAAAAAAATATAAAAGTGTCCATGTAACCGCAGCTAATGACAAAAAAGATCAAAACCCTAACGTTTGAGCTTACCTGATACCACCACTGCTTTTGGGTATACTGCTTCCTTTCTGGGGTGCAAGAAGTGCTTTTCCTGATTGTGTTGAGGAAGTGAGTGACCCTGACTGGAGGGTCACTAGCTTGGACTGTCCATTCTGTTTGGTCATTGGCATGACTGAAGCAGGGATCTCTGTTCTTGCTGTAGCCATTGTTAAAGTTTTCCTCAACAGTGGCAATCAAAATAATCTTTTCTGCTACTTTTTAGCTATTTGTTGAACTTAATTACGGTTTCGCTCAATGCACGCTTTTGTAAACAGTTTCCGTTTCTGGTACGAACAGACCTCTTAAAAAGAAGAGTATCTGACGTAAAACAATTGTTTTATTATAAGAAAGCTCTCCCAAAATAGGAGAAAAATATATTTATATCAATAAATATTTCATAAGCCTAGAGCCAATGTACAAAATAATTAGCAAAAAGCTACTTACAAATTCAAGTCTTGCACAAGGATTTAAAATGCAAGTGATCAAAATCTATTAATGCAGTTTAAAAATCACCTCTACACAATCCCTGAAATATTTCAAAGTATTAACTTTTCTTTTTAGCTTTCTTTCCCCCTCCCCCAAATGTTTGATTTCAGAAATCTTTTAGTGCCCTCAATATTCCTTTTGGTATCCAAAACTGGCAAAGTCTTCACATTCAATAGCTAAACTAATTGTTCTACTTGTGCTCCTAAAATCCTGGCATTCTCTTCTTCATGGGGAATTTCTAAAACTTTGCTCAATGTTTCTTGCTTTAATTCAACCAGCTGAAAAACTCAAATGACACTGATGGTTTCAGCTTGATCCAGGATAATTTATCCAAGATTATATATACATTCATAAATTCTTCCACTTTTGGCCTTGCAATGTCTCGTTTTCGTTACTTTACTGTCAAAATTGCTGAACACTATGGTCCACAATTTCATTAAGAGTCCATCAATTTTTTTCCCCCCACTCTTGACTTCACAATGACTGTCGTTTTTCCTCACTTTACTGTCAAAATTTCTGAACACTTCACTCGAGGAAATCCTGGACACTGGGAAGTACCACCTGCCAAACACAGAAGTAACAGGCTAAGTGCATTTATTGTAATCAGGATTGACTACTTCGAATTTGTAGCCACAAGGGTTCCCTAATGTAAGAAAACACATTTGAACACACCTGTTCCGATAAGGTTTTAAAAAAAGAACACAAGAGCCTATATTTAAGACACATTAAAATATATTAGGATACATCAAATATATTGTGAAACCATAATTGGAGAAAAGGGGAGACACTTCGTTAACAACACTTCTCCGTTATTCAACCTGGCTATCAGGCACTCACGTTTAGCTAAGTTACTCTCTCTCATACTTGTAAAAGTGATTGAAACAATTGCGTTTCATACGATAATTCGGATTCCTGTCATGTATTCGCTCAATTCAAATCAAAAGGCAGTTTGTTTTCGCACGCCGCCTTTGCTGCCCTATACTAATTCTTGGGCATTCAGAATTTCAGATCTGAAGCTAAATGCGTGTGAAATGTGTGTGCGTGCTTGAGTTGCTCGTGGAGCTAACCGAGTTAGCCAGCTAGCACCAAAAAGGTGGTTTATCGACAAAGTTTTCATCTCTTAACTTCAGCACCATAATACACGTGTGTAGTGCTCAACTTAAGATGAGAATCATCGAATATTAGCAGACTGTTCAGAGGACTGTGTAAACTTTGTTTTGGGAGATCGGTGAATTATATTTAACATGTACTATTAAACAGTATGCTAACTCAACATGCCAGCGGTTACATTGTTGAGATATGTTAGCATAGCTACATGCTAATAACAGCAAGAGCACCACCGCTGTGCAGCATTGGCAAGATAACTCTACTAAGTTCGTGCCAGAGCATGTTACCTTCTAATTTTGAAGGGTTTGAATCTTCGTGGATTTGATAAACACGACTCATCGAGCGTTTCTTGAGAAATTCTTTGTTGCTGTGGCTTTTGTCTCTTCCGTCTAGAGATTTAACATGGCCGTGTGCTGAAACGATCTCGGAGGACGCAAACGCATGAATCTGAACCGGCCAATCGAATGACAGCGTTTGAATTTGGAGGGCGGTGCCATCCGCAAATCCGCTTCCATATATGGCACATCCTACTTTTAGACATGAAACCCACGCTTATGTAGAAAATATGTTCGTTTTATTAATAGGAAATTAAGCTATTATATACTGCTGCATTTATATTCACATATGTATATGTAAACTCAAAATTCATACAATCATTCGTAAATCTTTGAGCAACATCACAAACAAGTACCGTTTTGGAAATTCATATTAAAGCCTCAGTGGTTATAATTGTAACCACTTCATAGTTGATGTATATAATGGTTTGAATCCACCAATCCCAAAATCTCATCAGATAGCTGCCATTTAAAGTTTTTGTCCATTAAAATAAAAGTAGCTTTCAAAATGTTAGGATTTTTTTTTAGCATAAACAATATTTTCACCATGCACATTAAAAAACAAAGTGTCAAAAGCATGTCAAAATGCTTTTGGGTTGATAATAGCGCAGCAGTGTTCTCTCTCTCTCTCTCTCTCTCTCTCTCTCTCTCTCTCATCTCTATTTCCATTGTACTTGATTTATTTTGGCTATGATGTGTGTGCTAATAAAAGACATTTTGAGGACCTCACTGTTTGAAATGCAGTGTGCTTTTCAAATTCAAATAAATTCAGAACAAATATATTGGTTTTACCACTGCCCAAACCAAAATAGAAATGAATAAAAATTAAATGAAAAATATTGTATTCCTTTTTTAATTCAATTATATAGCAAGGCACTTGGTATAACAAACATCCTAAAACAATTATTTTTTTAACTTCGAAATTAACAGATTTTTAAAATGCTTAGATACACATACATGCTATTAATCTCTAAGTATGTTTTTAATCTACAAACAACACCACTTAAGTTGGCCATGTCACAGCTGCTTACAGATCTGGCCATTATCAACTTACTCCTCTTTCCTCACTGTTTACACTCATAGAAGACATATCTGATTGGTCACTGCTGTGACTGGATGGCCTTGATTGGTTAACAGTACACTCCGAGGGAGAGCCATACGAGAGTGGCACAGGGATCCCAGGGAAGAAGATGATCTGTGAATCTGAGTAATAGGGAGGTCTTTGAATACCAGGGCTATAGTAAAGAGGAGACCCTGGGAATATCATCCTTCTCTGGATGTCAGAGACAGAAGGCTTAATTTGGTCATAGGCTGATGGTGGACGATAGGGGAAAGTATGGATCATTCCATAGCTTTCCCTGTTGTCTGCTGCAATATTATGGCATGTCCTTTGTAATGTTTGCACAAGTGTTTTTTCATTGCTGCTCATCAGTGATTGGTGCTCTGAAATGCTCTCTGCTGAATGACTTTGGGGTGAGTGTGAAACAGGAACCACAGGAGAAAGTGAGGAGCTGCGCTGAGGAGTGGGAGTTACTCGTGGAGAATGATTTGAGCTGCCAGGAGAGCCTAAACAGGAGTGGAAAAAAACAACAAAATTTGAAAACTTAAAAGATCCCATAAAATTGCTTGAGGTCAGCAGTTTTCTATCCTTTGGTGGCGTTATTGTAATAGGATGTTTGAGCGGTACGTTGAAAGGCTTATCCCTTTTATTTTTTTAAATAGCCAACAGGCTTTCTTTACATCACAGTCATGAATCTACTTGTTAGTTGGTTGCAGATGGTATTAAAGGGAAGGACATTTAAGAGAGCATTAATAATAATAATAATAATAATAATAATAGACATATCTGCTATATTATATTTTTGTCAACTTTTATAATTGCAATAACATATAGATGGCTACAAATTTAAAGGGATAGTTCCCCAAAATATGAGAATTCTCTCATCATTTACTCATCCTCATGCCATCCTAAATGTGTATGACTTTCTTTCTATTGCAGAACAAAAACAAATCGTTTTAGAAGAATTTCGCAGCTCTTCAAGTCATTGCAATGCAAGTGTATGGTGACCAAAAAGCACATAAAGGTTGCATAAAAATAATCCATTACATCTTCTGAAGCGATCCTATAGGTTTTGGATAAGAACAGACCAAAATATAACTCCTTTTTCAATTGTAGAACTTGACATGATCTTAAGCTTGATTACACTTCCTAGCACCATCTAGTTCTTTGTGCATGCGTCAAGCACTAGGAAGTTTAATCAAGTTTGAAATCATGATCATGCCTAGAGACTGTAATGGCAAGATGTTCAGTAATGTAAAGGGAGTTATGTTTTGGTCTGTTCTCACCCAAAATCGATTGGATCACTTCATGAGACGGATTAAACCACTGGAGTCGTGTGGATTGCTTTTATGATACTTTTACTTTTATGGGCTTTTTGGAGCTTCAAATCTTTGGTCACCATTCACCTGTATTGTGAGGACCAACAGAGATGAGATATTCTTCTTAAAATCTTTGCTTGTGTTCTACAGAAGAAAGAAAAACATACACATCTGGGATGGCACGAGGGTGAGTAAATTATGAGAGAATTAAATTTTTTTTCAATATACATGAATTAAAATCCACAGAATTCAATGGGGTCTTTGATAAAAATTATCTAATTTAGTTTCAGAGAGCAGCGAATTGTGTCTGTGTGATTCTTACCATTACAGTTAGACAGCGTTTTCACAGTGTAGCTGCGAGTGCCCTTCCCACGCAGCACGTCAGACACCTTGAGATATAACACATAATCACTTGTTTGGAAGAGTTACAGGAGTTATGGTGATAAATCTGATTGGTAATTAATATACATTTTTTAATACTCAATATAACTGAACAAGGAATTTTGGGAATCACCACTTGTTGGCACCACTTTTGTGATTGCAAGCTCTTTTCATTCTATCAGAGGTGGGTAGTAATTTGTTACATTTACTCCGTTACATTTACTTGAGTAACATTTTGGGGACAATTTTACTTTTAGAGTAGGTTTATAAGTGGGTACTTTACTCTCACTCAAGTAAATTTCTAATGATTTTTTTTTTTTAACTTTTACTTCTTTACAATGTGTGGCGTTACTGTCATTACATTACTGGGTTTTATTTGAATTAATGTGGAATTTATTGAGAGATTATTGAATGGGACTTTTACGAGAGCGGAAGTAAACAGCTGCGTGTGATGAGACCCTCCCACTTGAGTGATAAAACTGTCACTCAAGTCATCACTGCAGCAGCATCAAACACTTTCTTCGCTCCGCACAGTGAAAAAAACAATAGTTTCGTCATGCAATGCCTTCTTTTACCAAGACAAGCTGATATTTCAAGATTACTGTCTCAGCTCCAATTTAAGGCAGCACGCTGAGGAATATTTAGGCTCTTATTCTAACACAGGCTTTTCTGTGTAATGAGATGGTCATTTTCATGGTGATTCTGTAACTGTGCTCTTATGACATCTGTTTTTAAGTGTACATTTTTAAATAAGTGCAGCAATATATCAGTGTGCTTTGTCCCGCATGTCATAAGCAGTATTTATGCATTTACTCCACGCCCTCGCGCGAAAAGACAGCATTTCTACGAGTGCACAGCGAGGTCTGATGTGCATAAAGCAATCGTGGCGACGAGAGAGGCTGTGTCCGCAATCGTTCACTCATTCACTATTTCCTATATAGTTAATGGCAGTTAGTGCACTATATATCAGCAGTAGGTGAATGAAATGAGTGAATTCGGACGAGAGTGTTGGGGCAGGTGCTGAAACGACACATGAAATTTTTAAATACTTGGGCCTTAGTTATTCTTATAAAATAATATATTAATACAATAAATCTTCATTCTGTTTGTCATTTTTAATATATACTGTGTGTTAATATAAATAGTAAAGACATTTGATCAAATAAAGAGTACATTTTAAAATGTATCTGTATGTTTTGTCTCTATATGTTATTATTTTAATCCAGTAATGATTTGTCAAAAAGTAATTTACTACATTCAGCATGAAATAAAACATTGCAGGAGTGATGGAAGCAGTAAACTCCCAGCTCCTACGTCTTTCCCGTGATGGATTGTGGGAAATTAACCGTCATCGAGTGTACTTGAAATGTACACTTGAAAATAGAGTACATTGTGGGTAAGAATGAGTGGCTCATTCAGAATTCAGACACTCCTACAAAATAGAGAAAACTAAAAACAGTGCACTATATAGTGGATAGGGGTGGTTTCAGACACAGCGAGTGTTCCACGATCAGGGTTGGTTCCCTACGTAGGCTGCATGCTCTGCATTTAGAGAGTGGCGGTACTGCTGTACAGAACTAATGATCTAAATACTTACGACACTGAAAACTGTTACTACACTGAAATAAGAATCCACACAGGACTTTAAAAGCTAAGAAATAGCAAAAGAAGGCATTATATTTCAGCATTATATAAAATGTCCTTGGACATTTTCACTGGAATAATTACTAGAAATGTTTCCAAACCTCTCTTCTTATTGACAAATTCATCCAGATCTGACAAGAGCCCTTAAAGGAATAGTTCACCCAAAAATTACAATTCTCATTATTTACTCACCCATATGCTACCCCAGATGTGTATGACTTTCTTTCATCTGCTGAATTTAAATTAAGATTTTTAGAAGAATTTCTCGGCTCTGTAGGTCCATACAATGCAAGTGAATGGGTGACAAGGCAACATTTTAAAGCTAAACAAACAAACACATGTCAGCATAAAAATAATCCATAAAACTCTAGTGGTTAAATCAGTATCTTCAGAAGTGATGTGATAGGTGTGGAAGAGAAACAGATCACTTTCACATTCTTCTTTTGTTTTTGGTGATTCACATTCTTCTCTGAATATCGCCCCCTGCTGTCTAGCAAAAAATGACAAATATTGATCTGTTTCTCACCCACACCTATCATATCACTTCTGAAGACATGGATTTAACCACTGGAGTCTTATGGATTACTTTTATACTGCATTTATGTGCTTTTTGGAGCATCAAAAATTTGGCCAACAGAGCTAAAATAATCTTTTAAAAATTGGAATTTGTGTTCTGCAGATGAAAGGAAGTCATACTCATCTGGGATGGCATGAGGGTGAGTAAATGATGAGAGAATTTTCATTTTTGGGTAAGCTATCTCTTTAAAGTGATAGCTCAGCCATAATTTAATATTCTGTCATCAATTCACTACCCTCATGTTGTTCCAAACCAGTGTGAAGCTTTGTATTGTGTGGAACACAAAAGATGTTAGACAGAATGTTAGGGACTGACAGTCTTGGTCAACATTCACTTATATATATATATATATATATATATATATATAAAAACATTCACTGAAATAAATAGTGACTCAGGCAAACATTCTGTCTAATATCTCCTTATTGTGTTGCATGGAAGAAAGAGTCATACGGTTTTGAAACAACATGATGGTGAATGATGACAGAATTTCCATTAATAATAATCATAATTTTATAATACATGTTCAATGTGTATTAGGTAATGTAATATAGGGGAGTAAATGTCTATTATGTCATTTGTGAAAGTAACAAATTACTCACTACTTGAGTACTCTTTTAATTACTCCAGAAAATCTCAATATCAGTGAACAAAAACAATTTCTAAAGCTAGGTCTTCTAAACATTAGATCGCTCACACCTAAGGCGGTTATTGTAAATGAAATGGTCTCAGATAATAGTTTTGATGTATTTTGCCTTACTGAAACCTGGCTTAAACCAAATGATTATTTCGGTCTAAATGAGTCTACTCCGCAAGGATACTGTTATAAGCATGAGCCCCGTCTGATTGGTCGTGGCGGCGGTGTTGCAACAATCTATAGAGATATTCTTAATGTTACTCAGAAAATAGGTCACAGGTTTAATTCGTTTGAAGTACTTGTGCTAAATGTTACACTCTCAGATGTAAGAAAAAAATCCCTATTATCTCTAGCCTTGGCTACCGTATATAGACCTCCAGGGCCTTACACTGTTTTCCTAAAAGAGTTTGCAGACTTTCTATCAGATCTATTGGTCAATGTTGATAAAGCAATAATTGTTGGAGACTTTAACATACACGTAGATAACACAAATGATGCGTTAGGGGCTGCGTTTACAGATTTGTTAAACTCCTTCGGGGTCACGCAAAACGTCAGTGGTCCCACTCATCGCCTAAATCATACGCTAGATTTAATTATATCTTATGGAACCAATCCAACCGATATAGATATTATACCGCAAAATGATGATGTCACTGATCATTACATGGTAACTTGCATACTACGTACCACTGAAATCTGTCATATTGCGCCACGTTATCGACCAAGCAGAACAATCCTTCCAACCACAATAGATAGATTCACAAATAGCTTACCTGATCTATCTCAGCTGCTCAGTGAACCCAAACAAACAGATGAACTAGAGGAAATGACTAGCAGTTTGAGCACCATTTTCTCTGGTACATTAGATATTGTTGCACCAATTAGATTAAAAAAGTTTAGAGAAAAAACTAGAGCACCATGGTACAACAGTGCTACGCATGCTATCAAGAGAGAAACTCGTAACTTGGAGCGTAAATGGAAACAAACTAATTTAGAGGTCTTTAGAATCGCATGGAAAGACAGTATGTCACGTTACAAAAAGGCTCTAAAAACAGCCAGGGCTGAGCACCTCCGCAAACTAATAGAAAATAACCAAAATAATCCAAGGTTCTTATTTAACACCGTGGCTAGACTAACAAATAAACAGAGATCACCTGAGCAAAATATTCCTTTACAGTTTAGTAGTAATGATTTTATGAATTTCTTCACTGAGAAAATAGAAAACATCAGAAACACAATTGTAAACACAATTGTTAATGTACAATCTTTAATGGTGTCTTATGATTCAGCCTCAATTATCGCCCCTCAAGAACAACTACACCGCTTTACAACTATAGGACAGGAAGAGCTAAATAAACTTATCATTGCATCTAAACCAACAACATGTTTACTAGATCCAATACCCACTAAACTACAGAAAGAAGTGTTACCTGTAGTGGAAGAGCCTCTTCTCAATATTATTAACTCGTCTTTATTTTTAGGTCATGTTCCAAGAATATTTAAGCTGGCAGTTATAAAACCTCTCATTAAGAAACCACAATTAGATCCAAATAACCTAGCAAATTACAGACCCATCTCAAATCTTCCATTTATGTCTAAAATATTAGAAAAAGTTGTGTCCGCTCAATTGTGCTCTTTCTTGCAAGAAAATGATATCTATGAAAAATTTCAGTCAGGATTCAGACCGCATCATAGCACAGAAACTGCGCTAGTTAAAATTACAAATGATTTACTTTTAGCTTCTGACCAAGGCTGCATCTCAATATTAGTTCTACTCGATCTTAGCGCTGCGTTCGACACTATAGATCATAAAATACTCTTGGATCGACTACAAAACTACACTGGTGTTCAGGGACAGGCATTAAGCTGGTTTAGATCGTACTTATCAGACCGTTACCATTTTGTCTGTTTAAATGGGGAAAAATCAAAAATAACGTCAGTAGACTATGGAGTGCCACAAGGATCTGTGTTAGGCCCTCTATTATTCTCAATATATATGCTGCCACTTGGTAAAATTATAAGAAAACATGGAATTAATTTCCACTGTTATGCTGATGACACTCAATTATATATCTCATCACGACCAGATGAAAACATTAACTTATCTAACTTGACAGAGTGTCTTAAAGATATAAAATGTTGGATGACGCGTAATTTCCTGTTATTAAATTCCGATAAAACGGAGGTATTACTTATTGGTCCAAAAAACTACCCACAAAATCCCTTACAATACAACTTTAATTTAGAAGGATGTCCTGTTACATTATCCACTACAGTAAAAGACCTGGGTGTTATACTAGACCGCAACTTGACTTTCGAAAATCATATTTCATCTGTTACGAGAACAGCCTTTTTCCACCTTAGAAACATTGCTAAGCTACGTAACATGCTATCTGTTTCTGATGCAGAAAAGTTAGTTCATGCATTCATGACCTCGAGACTAGATTACTGTAATGCTTTATTAGCTGGTTGCCCTGCATCCTCAACAAACAAGCTACAGTTAGTCCAAAATGCAGCCGCTAGAGTTCTTACTAGGTCAAGAAAATATGATCACATAACACCGATTTTATCATCTCTACACTGGCTACCAATTAAGTTCCGTATCAATTACAAAGTATTACTACTGACCTATAAAGCCCTAAATGGTTTAGCTCCTGTGTATTTAACGGATCTTCTATCGCCATACAATCCATCGCGCTCTTTAAGATCACTAAATTCGAGGCTTCTGGTCATACCTAGGATATCTAAGTCCACTAATGGAGGGAGGGCGTTCTCACATTTAGCTCCTAAACTCTGGAATAGCCTTCCCGATATTGTTCGAGGCTCAGACTCGCTGTCCCAGTTTAAAACTAGATTAAAGACACATCTCTTTAACCAAGCATTCACATAATGCTAACTTTTTATACTACTGCTGAATCAGTTATAATGCATTAATATTATGAACATCAGCTATGCTAATTATTTCCCATCTGCTTTTCTGCTGTTATCTCGGGACGCCAGTCCCGAGGTAAATAGCGTTCGTCAGCTCCAGTTTGTATCCAGCCTCTCACGGAGACTTCAGATGCCCCATCACCATGGACAAGGATCTTAAAATGGGATACATAGACTAATTATTGCCAACAAAAGCCTTTATCAGCCAAACAAGGACAATTGCATCTAAGTGAACTTCTGGAATTTAATCAAGGATGGACTTCAAAGACACTGGTCACTAATCTTGCAGTTCAAACACATTCACTGTCTAAATACTGACCCTTAGCACTTAATAAGTTTAATAATTTTTTAAATCATGTTTTTTGACTATAAATAATTCTTATTTACATTATTCATGATGTTAGCCAGAGGGGAACTGGCCCCCACAGTGAGTCTGGTTTCTCCCAAGGTTATTTTTCTCCATTAACAATCATCTTTTGGAGTTTTGTGTTCCTTGCCACAGTCGCCTTCGGCTTGCTCACTGGGGTTATTAATACAATTATTATTTAATTATTTTTAAACACGATAAAGAATCATATCTTATCTAATTCCACAACAGGGCTCCAAACAAAAAAAAAAAAATCAATTAAGGAGCCAATGGCTCCTACAGGGGGAAAAACAGGCGCCAAATATTTTAAATTTTTTTTAACTCCATCCATTCCTTTTCGTCCCGCAGCTCGCTAACAGTGTAGTCTGTGGAGCATTCTTCGCAATTATGTGATCACGTGCATTTTTATGCTTGTTACTGTCACCGTGTTTTCTAACAGTCTCTTTTTTGAAATTGTTAGTTCCTGCAATGAACTCCGTTTTCCCCGCTATTTCTTTGATATA